>JBAMBO010001134.1:0-571866 GCA_037044535.1 Lordiphosa magnipectinata
AAAGTGTTAGAACCATGAGGGAATTTTAAGAACAGATTCGATTTAAAATAATTTCCATTTCCATAGCACACTATTTGCTGCTTGGATTGTAAGTCTATTTCAGTGGTATCCAAAATGCCAAAAGCCTATTCCATGGGAGAGGAACTCATAATTCTGCCGGCGTACATATAGAGAGAGAGAGAGAGTTATGTTATATGCTTGTTCGGTTTTTTTTTTTCTCTCACGAGGCATTTGTTCGTTTGTGCAAAGTGTAAAGCAATAAAACGTCTGACTTCATGACGTTTACTTCGTGTTTCGCTGCTACGCACACAAGCCCAATGCTTGATTGTGTGAGTTTGGACACCACTGGTCTATTTTGTCCTCAAGAACGATCTATTCTTAAATTATCGGCCAGTTGTAGGTACGAAATGTTCTTGATGCTTCTCATTTTAATAACATTAACAGTCGATTTTCTATTCTAGAATGTTTCGTGCTTAATTTAAGTACATCCAAGAACAAAACATACTTAAAATTTAAGTACCAAACGGTATAAACTCTATCCAGATCTACCTAGAACTCTGGCGGTCGTTTGTTTCTAAGTTAACCATTTTTCGACTTTTCGTTTACTAAACGAATCCTTGGTAACCACATAATGCGAGTTACTAAATGATTATGTTACATTACAATCTTCTTCAAACATAGACACGATTTGCACTATTCTTAATAAGAGTTAACAAGACATTTCTTTAAACCAATCGAGATTCAATTTACAGCCTTGGTTGAATTTCAATTTCCAGCCTTTTTCGTTATCAATTTCAAAATCTCTAAAGAACTGCTCTGGTTCCTCTCAAAATCACTGTCAATTTTCCATCGTTTCTTCTAAATTAGTAATTTTCCCATAAACCTTACCCTTTAAGCCCCATGACCATTTAATGACGACGCGAAATGCAAATGAAATGTCTTAGACGAGGTGGCAGGATGAATGGATGGGGGATATACGTATGACAAAACACCAAATGTTCGTTAGCCAATGTGCGTGAGAAATGATAAGTCAACTAAAAAGTATATAAATTTGCAAAAGAATTTTGCATAAAATTAACAAAAAGAAAGAGGTTAGGTATTTGGTTGTGTTTCTTTTTTTTTTTAAGGGATATTACAAACCTTACGCGCGCCAAGTACCCATAAAGAAATCGCCTCCTTTGCCGTAAGAAGTGCATTATTACTGCCGCACTCCCTCATTCTACACTCTGATGCCTACAAAAATAGTTTTGGTTTTGATTTTTTTTTTAATATACAACAAAAATATATAGAGAAACTACTTTAAAGAGAACTTTTGAACGCGCAAAACATGCTTTAATCAAAACTAAATCCAAGAAAGAAAAAATTGTGTACATGCTGTAAACTGTTCACACTAGGTGACCGTGACTGTACTTCTTTGCTAAGCAACGCAACGAAATGGAATGAAACAAAAGCATTTAACAGTAAATGTATGGGGGAAATCAAATTGTTGCTTTTAATGTAAACGGTGTATTATTAATAAATATGAAAATGTTACTTAAAAGCTTAAACAATAAGTAGGTGTCGGGCCGGCATTTCAATTAGTTGCAGCTTTTTCCAGCCAGGCAAAAGCGCCAAATTCAAATACCAAGACAAACACGTTGTGTACGCGTGGAGAGAAGTAATGTGGGTGGTGGTGGTGTGTGTGTGTGGGTGTGTTCGATGTGTGTTGTCCTCTCACGATGCAACAAAATGCAACACACAAAACAAAACCGAAAATAGTATGAGAAATATATTGAAGAATCTTACGCGTATGTTCTCCAATTCATCCTGAGTGCTCTGCAGCTGATGCAATAGCTCGTTGATGGACACCTTGCTATCCGATTGGCGTGCGGCCAAGTCGAGAGCCTGCATAAGGAAAGCGGTATGAAGGGAAAGGAACATTGACTCTTTGTTGTTGGCATGACTGTACCTGATCGGCTCGCGTAATGCGTTCTGCCTCCTGTCCCTGCTGATACATATGCAAGTACATCTTGTTTTGTTTCTCCTCGTGCTCGATGAGCTTACGCTGCAGATCCTCCAGCTGTTTCTCCAGCTCTCGTATACGTTGCTTGGCCTGCTCATAGTCAGGCACCATGTCCGAGTAGCGTGTGTTGCATTCGGCCAGCTTCTGCAGCAAAGCCTCCACCTTATCATTGTGTGATCGCTTAAGATCGCTGGTGACACCATCCTGGGTACGTATAAGCTCCTCGATGCGATGTTCATACATGCGGATCAACTCTTGACGCTGCAGTTCATAGTTCTCCAAGTTGCCAGCCGCGCCACCACAAGATCCTTCCACCTCTACCTCCGCATCTGGTGTGGCAGTGCCGCAGGCTTCACTTTGTGTCTGTGAATCCTTTGAGTGTACTGAGGACATGGTCAAATCCTCAAAATGTCCCGAATCGGCATAAGAGCTTTGCATTTCCGCTGACATTTGCATAGCATGCAATTGTTGTTGCTGCTGATGGAGTTGTTGTCGCACCAGATGACGTGGACTACACTTGGCGTTGGCCTCATCCACCATATCCACTATGGGCGATACATCCTGAGAGGTCTTGAGTTCGGCCTCCCTGACGGTTACCGCATCCGATGAAGCGGAACGCTCTTCGGGTGAACTCAACGAGGCCTTGAACAGACGAAGTTCCACCACTTCACGCGTGAGACGCAAAATTTCCGTATCCTTTTGCTCTAGATCGTGTCGAGCTATGCTTAGCAGCTCCTTGAGGCGACGTATCTGACGCTGGGCACGCTGTGTGGGCGTTAGATAGTCGGGACCCACCTGACCCGCATAATTGGAGCAGTGTACCACATACTTCATCTTGCGTCCACTGAAGGTAGTGCCATTTCTGCCGGAAAGAGAAGGTAATACAATTTTTTCTTTTATAGCTGGACAATTGCTTACCTGGCCACATAGGGATGCTCACAGGACATTGTCGAACGTCCTGAGGTAGTGGTTGCGAATGAATACATTGAATCTATATCATCATCCAGATAGGTACTGGGTGAATCTGGTGTCACTGGTGGCGTTTTGGGTGAGATTTTCGACTCATGCAGTGTGGACAATTTTGTGGGGGGCGTAACCCTATGACAGTGGCCCTGCCGTTGGCAACTGTTTGTGTTTGGCGGCGTCTTGGGCGTCTTTGGTGTTGTCGTGTTGCTGCCACTGCCGCTTTTGGTCGTCTCCGTACCGTTCAATTTCAGCGACTGCGAAAAGTTAAAACAAATTATTTAGCAAAAATCTTTCCAATTTCTTGGCTTTCCCTGCGGTTTCTGCGTCTCTTAATCGCTCAATCAGCTTTTGTGTTAGTTTTCTCAGATTTGTTGCGTGAATGCCGCTGCCACAGCCGGTGCTCAGTCGTGCATAGTTTGAAAATTTGCACAACATGGCGTGAAATGTTACGGGGCGCATAAATATAGCTGGGGTGTAGGGAGAGGGCATGAATCCGTAACGCCCCGAAACCAATTTGTTGCTTTACATTTTACAAATCATTTTTTTTTTTCATGTTTTGATTTTTTTTCTTTCTTTTTTTTGCGTACTTTCCATCAGCATTTTTGTGGTCTATTACCTGCTCATTAGTTTATCCAAAGGGGGGTATTTATCTAGTTTGCCGCTAGGCCCTGCTGCGGGTAAGCTGACACACTGACTGCGTTTTAGCCGCATTGACTTGACCGGAAAACATTATTAGAATCCTACGAAATATATTACATATTTCCAAATCAGAGATCATCCATGCCATTTCACAAACGTTTTGTGATTTAGAGTCTAAATGTAGTACTAAAAACGGTTTTAAGTCACAAAATTTTAGTGGATTTGTAATTGAGAACATGTCTCAGTCATTTGAAGTTCGATTTCTTGTAAATTAGTTTCTAAGTTTTTCAGAAAAAATGTAGGTTTAAAATGGATAAGAATCTAACTGATTTATTTGTCAACCAAACAAAATATTTGTACTTGCTTCGTATACATTAAAATGAGTCTCTGCCTTAAGAAGTAGACGTAACATGCTATCCTAGGACGCTTAAAACTTTGAAAAAAAAAACCAATTGGCAAAAAAAATAAAGTTGGGTTAGTGAAACTTAATTTTCGGTGCATATACGTCATTTCGTAGCTAAGATAGAGAACAATTTAAAGGAGCACACAAAAAACTATGTTGCTTACAGTTCAGCAAAACGACACATACAGGCATGTTCTTAAATCCACTACTTTTCGAAAAGTATAAGCTTCGGTTTCGTTTTCGTGTTCTGAATTTCGAATAGATACACAAAAGAGAAACCACAAGTGCGGTCGGAACAATCGAAAATAGAACAGTCGGAAATGAGAGAGGCTGACTTTTAGGTTTCACTTTTCGTTTTTGCTGGCAGTGACCAATTCTGACACATTTAAGCTTGGTACGGAGATACCCGCGAAATACTCGCAAAATCAAAAACTCCATATAAAAAACAAGAAAGAAAGACGGTCAAGCCCGACTATAACATACTCTGTACCCCCCAAAGTTTGTATATATCTGATCAATTTAAGCTAGAAGCCAAACAAAGTGGCAAAACAGCCATAAAGTGTGTGAAGTGTTGCCCATCGCTGCAGCGGCCAGTGCAACCCATCATAACTGTTGGATTTCCCTATAACTCGACTATTCTTCATTCGATCTTTATCAGTCCTTCTGCAAATCGATAAATAAGCTTGTTTACTAAATATCTATATCTATACCATCTATCTATAAAACTGTGGGAGATATAAAGTTTTTTCCAATTAAAATGATCTTTATCTGCCTGCAAGTACAAGGAGTATATGTCCCATACATGTCAAACCTCTATCTCTTACCATCTCTGAGATCTGTGCGTTCATACAGACGGACAGACTGACAAACGGAGATGGCTATATCGACTCGGCTGTTAATGCTGATCAAGAATATATATACTTTATAGGGTCAAAAATGGTTCCTTCTCCCTGTTACATACTTTTTCACAAACTTATTATACTCTGTGTACCTTTGGTTTGGAGCAGGCATGCCCAAAAGCAGCATACTGCAGAGTACTCACCAATACTCACAAAGAAAAGCACCAATACCAATAAGGGTATTGTTGTTGGTCAGTTTGCTTGCGCGCGCAAACACCAATCAAAGAAGAGAACAAATCCGGTTTTTGTTCTACGCGTCGCATACACACGAAATCGTTTGCATGTGTGTCGTTTTGTATACCTCGCGCCCTGCATGTATACGTTCAATGATTTCCTATCTTTGGTGCAATTACAAAAAGAAAACGTACCCAAAGTGGGCAAAGGGCATCGCTGGTTTAGAGGTTGCTGTTTCGCGAGTTGGTTTGGAGTTCACGCGCGAAATAGTCACATCGATTGCCCCCCGATGTCAATGTGTCACGAGTTAGTCTATCGATAAGTGATTATTTCGACCGCAAAAACCTTTAAAAAAAAATTAAGAAAAGCGTTATGGAGTTTAATTATGTTATTCAAATTGATTGCTTTTCTATTAGATCATTGCAAAGAGGCTTTGAAGACATGAAGGCATTGAAGGCATTGAAGGACAGCTTACGCTGCCGAAGTGCTAAGCACGCCAAGAGTGGAAACAAACGCATCTCAGAGGGACGCTGATCAAGCTCCATAAATTTCGCTTTTGCCAGGCTTGTTGGTCCAAGAAGGTTTCATATGTTCTAGTGTCATTTATATTAACTTAACCATTTTAAATTGTCTTTTACTGAAACCATAGCTCCTCGTATAAGATGGCTGATGTTGAGGAACTTTGGTCCAGCTCTAAGTTATTCAATTGTGGACGACTTCGTTTCTGTATGTCGAACGGAAGAGCTGCACAACTTTTCAATGGTCGGACTTGGGAGTTCTTTGTGGTCGCAAGTCGTGTACGACATCTCCTAATCTATGCCGTTCCATTATAAGAACATAACAACGAGATGCCACGGACAACCAGCCCCTTCCCTAGTCGGGCCCATAGAGCACCATTTGCCTATTGGAGCAAATTATTAAAAATTTACAAATTAAGGTCACGATGGACCTAAAAACCATTTAATTATTTGCGATTTATTTACGTTTTACATCTGCCCCCTCTTAGATCTTTATTGACATTAAGGATTAACCTAACACTGTCGAGATTTAGGTGCCTTCATTACCGCTTCTTACAAATCACATAAAGCTATTGTAGCAACTATAGAAAACGTACATGGGGTTTATATGGGATTTAGTGACCTGTTTTGATGTTAGTCAAAGTTTACCTCTGGTAAAGTAGAAAACTATAATTAGTTTGCATTTTCGCGCCAAGTTAAATTGCAACTAAATATGAGCGTCTTATTTCGCACTTGCTATTGACGAATTAATATGCAGAGATTTTGCACACTTTACGCAAGTATCTCCGTACCAAGCTTAAACAAAAATATTCTTTGTCAATCAACAAAAGAATTAAATGCAAAAGTCGAATTACACTAGCAATTTGTAAAGTGATCACAGAATTAAGAAAAACTCACTTTATAAACGTCTAGGAACTGTATGAGTACTTTTCATTCCACCGTTTTTAAAACGAAAAACTTTTTTGATTTCAATTCCACTTTCAAAAAGTTGCTGAAAAAAGAAAGCTTATTGATAAGGCTTCAAAATGAAGTTGGTTGCAACATTGTCCGAATTTTTTGTACAGGCTCTACATCCTCTTTCAAGGCTACCAAACTGACTAGTATTCAACATGGCAAAATCGATTCTTATCTCTTAAATAAATACTTGAATACTTGAATTGGCTTTAGATTATGGAGGTAGTAGTTATTATTAAAAGATGAAGGGATCCAAAATAATTTTCGAATGAAAATCGTTTGCTCTAGATAAAACAAATCACAGAAAAATGCGTACGATTTGTTAAAATAGAATGCTTAATCTTTCTATATTCCTAGCATACCAAATGGTCATTGATTTTAAGCTACTAACCCACTTTAGGTTGTCAGTCATTGACCAACTCGTTAATTGGTTTGCACTCTGGTCAGTGATACTTATGCTTTCTGCAGTCAAACAGCGAAAAGTTTCACAATTTGAGTAGCCAACAGCAGGTAGCCCTTCGTTGGAAAGTGGAGTGCATAGCACGTTATTCAAGTTTCATCATCATTAATGAGGCTGTTGCCCTATCAACTAGTCCAAGTTCTGGGAAATGGTTTATGGTAAGTAATTTTTGAAATTAACGCACGAGCAAACTTTGAAGCTAGAAGAGGAAGGGAGAAAGACAATGCCTAACCTACCTTAGGGGATTCTTAACTGGGTTAATGTTGTTATTGTGTTGGTTATGGCATAACCAACACATTACGCACTTGGAAACTCAACTTTATATCAATTTGAAATCATCTACAGTCAAGTCTACAATTCAGCTACTTATGTACTTATGCTGACTAAAGAAAAATCGATGGCTTTGATTCAAAGAGTGTACAATGCAGGTGGGCCACAAAATGGACAATACAGCCCAGTTGGATGAGTGCCAATTGCAACTCGTACTACTACAGTAAGAATATGAATGCCATTTGGTCACGTGTTGACAATCATTGTTATATATAGGTAGAATGTAACTGTGGGTGCTTTTAAAGTGTGCATTGTGGCAACTTTTTGGCAATCATTTAAATGGATTTTTTATACTCTCAGGGTCAAAATGCAAAATTCATAATCAATATACATAAGTTCAAGAAATAAATTTTGGGGAAACGCTGGAAAAAATGTAAAACTAATGTCATACAAAAGCAACGGATATGACAAGTTGACGAATTTTTTGTAGATTATAGGGCAGAAAATAGAAGACAGATCTATAAGTCTGCAATCCGGTCCAGAACTAAGCACCTTTAAGGTGGTTTAATTCGAGTAATTTCGGTGCCTCGAGCCGGATCATGACTTAGAAAAGAGCAAAGCTCGAAACAAAGCTTAATCTTCGACTAATTAAAGATGTCTTGGAAACTCCGGACTTAACCTTTTCTTAATTTTATGCAGAGATGAAAATCGGTTGTTCATTAAAAAATACTAAACCGAACCGCAAACCGCAAAAGAAACGGTTTGGTTTGTAAATTTGTAAAATTTGCTCATAAGGAATATCCACTGAAATCAATACGTTTTCGTGAATGCCCTGTGAAAATCCACAAGAGTTTTTATGGAAACGGAAAGGTCCCTGCTCGGGCGCCATGAAAATCCGCCTGAGATTTTATGGCAACGAAAAGGTTGAAACGCGTTTGAATTGAATTGCAAATTCGATAAGACGGGAAAAATGATGAAAAGCTGCGCTCGATTTCAATAGCTTACGACAACTAATTTAATAATCCACAATAATTTTTCTAAAGCCTAGGGTGGCGAAACGGGGCGAATTCGCTCAGAGCGAACAAAAAGAAAGTTTTATTGCGCTCCCGCTCCGCCTTAAGCTTACTTACACTACGGAAAGAACTACCATAATAGAGAAAAAGCTATCCTTTCACCTAGCCAAGCAGCGCTCAATGCGCTTAGCAGCATCAAATTCACCTCTAAGCTAGTCTTAGAGACAAAGAACAAATTGGACCAACCAGACAGCAGGAACAACCTGACCCTACGATGGATACTGGGACATAACAATATCCCCGGAAACGAATTGACACTCAAGGGTGCAGCCACGGCAATGGAAGGTCTGTAACCCTACTCCGGCATAGGCCAGCACACCATAAAAAGTCTCCTTAGAAATGAAGAAAATACGCTTAGAACAGCCTCCTGGGTAAACATCAGGGGGATGATACAAGCTAAAGCATTAATAGTGAACCATAACCTCAAGAGGTTCCAAAAGTTAATCCAACAAGAAAAGAATGCCCTCAAGATCATGACGGGACTCTACACGGGCCACTGCAGACTGCGGAGCCACATGTACAAGTTGGGAATAACAAACACCCAACTATGCAGATATTGTGAAGAGAAGGAGAAGTCCTCTGAGCGTATACTAGCGCACAGCGAATCTCTAGCGAGGCGCAGACTTAGCAGAATTGGAAAACACATTTTACATCTAAACCATATCATTAAACTAGAACACACGAAAATCATGACCGGTTAGTTTGATAATCCAATAAAAAGGGTCCTAATTGCGTTCTCAATTTGAGGTATCATTTACACTTTTTTTTTTGAGTGTTCCACTTACGAAAAAGTTCTGTGTTTTGAGTCAATGGCCGTGTTCAGCAGAACAACTTGCTCCCTGATCAAGTATAAATTTGCAATTATCTTAATACTGAACTCGAGAGATGCGGCATTATAGTAGCCAATTTGAGGTATCATGATACAGGAGCATGTATCAAAGAAAAAGTACGCTACTTTAAAGTGATACTGCTCCCTCCAACAGCAGAAACTATTCGATACAACATTTTTTTCTGATACCTGATCAGGGATCAATTATTCTGCTGAACACGCCCAATGTTACAACTGGCTAGCTCAAGGTCTTTGGTTGATTATAAATCTTTATAACCAACACAAATTTGGGGATTAAGTTTCTTCCAAATCCGATTAGAAATCACAATGTTATTACAAAAATTGAATTAAGAACAATTCTGAAAAATTTGGAACAATTATTCGAAGTTCTTTAAAAGTTGAACCAGGCGTTAAAACCCGAACTCTACCCTCGTAATTTCTCGATATTTCCTGCCCTTACAGATTCTAGAGTTTATTTTGATTACCACGGGTCCCCTACATAACACATCCATCCACCAGTCCGACTTAAAGTGCTTTTAGCATTTCTGGTTTTGATTCTTACCATATTCAATTGTTTCTAAAATGTCCAACTGTCTAACATTGACTATGAAATTTACATTTTTCTGCGAATTTCTTTTTGTCTTTATCAACTACATTTACTTAATTTATAACATCTTTTACACAAGAATAGCCATTAAATTCAAAAAATCAATAACAATAATTAATGCATAATTCTAAACAGGCCAACGAACTGCCACTGGGCCGTGTCAATTATTATGGCTTAAATAAGCCATCATGGCCACCATAGCTGCCTTCAATTAAAAACCCTCACTACAGCTTGTATAGGTACGTGCACAGCCAGAACTAGTCACACGCAGCACAATAAACTCAGCGAACGCTTCACTTGGCTAAACTTAAAACAACGTTTAAACAATAACCAGAAGACAAAAAGACTGCGAAACCGTCAATCTGAATCTTGTGCACGCGTTCAGTTTGAGCGTAAAAAAAGAACTGAAACGCAAATCACTTGACTAAGAGAAATACAAAAAAAAAAGAAAGAAAAAAGCCAAGAAGATACCAAAAAGAAGCTTACAAAAGTAATAGCCAGAGAGCGTGGTGGGGGGCGCCCCTGTGGTGGGGTAATTTGACAAAGCTGCGCACTTGCATTTCCTTATTTCAACCCCCAAAAAAAAAAGAAGCATTAGAAAATATGAAAACAAAAACAAGCCGTAACAGCTGTTAAAGGAACAAACGGAAGTGGAACCAAGAACAGCTGCCCAGGTGGGGTGAGAAAAGTGTTTGTCAGGGTTTGGTTGGTTTTTTTTTGTATTTTAAGTGTTTAAACTTGTATTTATTATTGTCTTGAATCATACCTAAACTATAAGAGTAGCTTTTAAACTGTAAAACGGTAGCCTCATCAAACTGTAAGTGCATTTTGAACTGTGGGCTGTACATATGTGTGTGTCAAACTGTATGACCCAAACTCATTTTTCAAACTTTTCAAATTGTAATTTTACCTCACCAAATCAGGTACTCCTTTAGGACAGTATGCCATTACTCTTAGCTTTGGTCAAAAATGGTATTGAATGACCGTGAACTAAAGGTGCGCAAAAGAAGAAATGTAAGAAAAGCTGGGCGCTTTGTTTTTGTAGCTTATGTGGGTTACGTCTTTTTGTTTTGCATGCAAACAAACTTATGTAAGAAACGACGGGCTACAAACTCAAAAAAAAGGTGTAAGTATCGTTAACACGAGGCTGTGATGTGAAACATGATGCTAAATTCAGGGGCATGGCTGCATGCTCCCATTTTCGCTTTCGCAAAAATTTTACGATTTGGTCACTAAATCGCAAAAGTAGTTGCTCCGAAATTCGCAAATCGCACAATTTCGACGATTTAAAACCGGCGACGAATAAGTACGTGAAATGAAAAGTAAATGATAAATGTAGCTAGAAATAAGAGCTACCTTCCTATGAACCAATTTTCTTAATATTCTTTAACTATTTTAGATTGTTTTTGTGGACTCTCTTATACCATTTGGATTGAGCACTTGTCTAAAACAATTTTTTTCCTAACCCTCCCAAAATGCCACAAGCAGCAAAATGCCTTTTGACAACAACAAAATGGCGATTTGGCTGGGGCGATAACCGATTAGTTTGTCAATACAGCTGCTTCCGTCACTTAAAGTGTTACAGAACGGATTGGGAATGAAACAGAATCGATAACAAAAAGTTAAGAATTTTGGAGCACTTAATTTTGATTTCGTTCGAATATGTTGAAATCGCAACAGTAAATGAAAGCCGGAGCACAGCTGTTAATTTCAATATCACAAGTTCTCTCAATGATATATAAATCCGGAATGGTAATCTTTCAAAAGAATAAAACTAACTGGTAGTAGATATACCAACAAAAAGATCACTTGCTGCTGTGTTCTTTTTTTTTTCTGTAAGTCTTGGATAGATAAAGATGAAACAAAAACAGCCGCAAGAATAAGAGGCAAAAATAATAATCCCAATCTTGAAATAGAATATATAATAGATATTATTTAAAACCCTCTCTTCCCACTCCTCTTCCCCCACTCTTAAGTCACTGTTTACCCACTGATAAGTCACTGTTTAGTCAATGTTAAGTCACTGTTTAGTCACTGTTAAGTCACTGTTTAGTAACTGTTTAGTCACTGTTTAGTCACTGATAAGTCGCTGTTAAGAAACTGTAATCAATTAAAAAGCTTTGAATTCGAGGATCTGAAAGAACGCAGACTCTTTTGGCTCATTCTGAATGTCTTTCTATCAAGAAGACAAAAAAAATGGTCAGATTTTTGAATGGAAAGTGTTGGTTCGGAACAGGTTAAGTTTGAAACATTTTTTCAAACTTTTCGGTTTAAGGTTACAGTAAGAAAAAAACTTTAGAAATTCCGGGCTCGAACCGTATTGCTTCATAATTAGTGACATCTGTTTTTGAAGCATCGACAATGCTGCGCCCAGTGTGAAAAGGCTATTACAGATATTAATATGTTGCATATTGAATTATATTCAACCTAGCCAGATAGATTGAAATTTGGATCAATTGAAACAACTTAAGGATATACGCAGGCCAACTACATTTAGATATATCAATTCCATCTTTATCAAAAGAGCTATGCTGGAGTATTTCTGATTCTTTAAATCTCCTTCAGTTATCCTCTGTACTTGTAGCTGTCACGAGTCTGCATTCCTTCCTTGAAAGTAGTTCCACTAGAAAATATTCAACAACATTCTCGATGATAAACTGCTTCTTAACATTGTATTCCAAAACATAAACTTCTCTCTATATTTTCTAACCTCTCCCTATTTGGCAAGGACCTTGACATAATCAGCTATTCCTTTTTCTGACACTTAGCTTTTCGATAGTAAATAGTAGACCGAACAAATTTTTCTGTGTATTTTTGGTCTGAAGAGCAGCCAGAGGCTGTTCAAGAGCTGCCAATGCACTCCGAAAAATGCACTGTTTGGTGCAATATAGCCATGTCCGTCTGTCTGTCCGTATGAGCAAACAGATCTCAGAGATGGTAAGACATAGATGCTTGAGATGACTGGGACATATATTTCTTATACTCAAGTCTTAGATAAAGTTTATTTCAATTTTTGCCACGCCCCTTCCTGCCACCGCTATTTGAAAACAACGTCATCCCTCGTACCTTCTGAAGTTATTTAGTAATTAAGATTATGTATCGATTTGCTGAAGGAATGGTGATGATCGGATGAACGATAGTCGAGTTATAAGAAAAACAAACAACTATGATGGGTAGCACCGGCGATGGTCAGCAGTTCACACACTTTATGGCATCTTTTACATTTTGTGTGGCTTCTAACTTAATTTGATCTGATATATGCAAACTTGGGGGGTACAGAGTACGTTATAGTCGGGCTTGCCCGACTTTCTTACTTGTTACTAAAGTTCTTAAATACGGAACCATAGGAACGCGATTTGAGTTTTTGTGATCTCAAAGAATTGTGCCTGAAGTGAGTACATTGTACTACAAATGAGAAAACCCGTACATGCACTGTTTTTGGTAATGTTCTTGGATTTTTCCATCTGTGTATTAGTTGGCGAGCTTTTAGAGGGGAATTCAGGATAAATGTAAAATAGCGGCTGGTGTGAATTATATTATTGATTGAAAATGCAGGTCCAAGGCTATTGCCTTGCAATAATACCTGAATTAAACGCATATATGGTGCGAGCGACTAGCTCCTTCAGAAGCTGAACGCATCTTTATTTTGTTTTTGGTCTTTTGTTATACATTTTTGGTATCGGTAGATATTTCGCATGAGTTGTAACAGTTGCGTCCCTTTTGTAACAACACAATGCACTGTTCAAATATCTTTGAACAATACCTAAAAGTACCTTTAGCTTGATGTGAGTGTTGTTTCCGAACTGTTGACAATAACTGCAAGCTTAAACTAGTTGCTTTAAAACTGTAAAGTGTCACAAACTGTAGCAGCAACTTCAAACTGTATTTATCAAACCGTAATGGTAATTTGGTAATCATCAGAGCAACTGTAGGAAGAAACTCAAACGTTAGTGACTCTCAAACTGTAATATCAGCTTTAGCCGTGCTCAACAAACTGTAGCAGAGTGTAATTAAAAATGCATTTTAAAATAATTCAAATCTAATTTAAGCGGCTTAGTGATTCAATCACCAGTCGGTCGGTGGTTTTAAGCAATGTTTAATATGTTAATAATTTTTTAACTCTGACCCACAGGGCTTTACCTTTGCTTTGTTCAACCCACTCAGTTTCGTAATATTGTTTCCTCCCTCCCCCCTAGTGAGTTACATGGGTCAGCAGCGGCAAGCCAAAAATCAATAAGTCAAGCCAACAAAACCCACCCGCTACATTGCCCACAACTTACCATATTGCGCGACTTGGTATCGGAGGTGGTTATAATGTTGTTGTCCATTTGCTTAGCCAAAGTTGATTCCCCTAAGGATTCCTTCTCTGTTAGGGACATACATTGAGTTGCACTGCATAAGCCATGAGCTGCATCCGCTTCCGTTTTAGCCGCCGTTTTGTGGCCTAAATTGTTCCAGCTGCAGTTCCGAGTCAATGGTATAAAACGTGCTGACGATTCGAGCTTGGCGCGCGTACTAAATCCTCCTCCTTCGCCGGCGTCTAAGTCGAACGCTTGTTGTGGGTTTCCGCGCAGACGCATGGAAGCGGAGCGACGGAATGGAACATCCAAGGGATGTGGTATGCGTGTGGGTGAACATGACGTCTCATCCTTTATCGTTATCGATGACGTCGTCATCTCTGAAAGTGAAATGCAAAAACAAAAATTATGAAAATGCAAATTGCAAATTTACTTTCGAAAATATGAGCAATTTCATAATTGAATGCCCGATTTAAACGACTTAATTAACTTAAATGCTCTTGCCGTCTAATTAAAACTTTCTTCAGCTAGCAATTAATGATTATCTGGCTCCCCACTTATTGTGCATTGTGCACTGGGCAACTCAATGAAAAGTGAAATTAAATCAGTTTCCAACAGTTTCCATCTGGGAGGAAGACATGCAACCGCAATAATTATGAAATTTGCTCGCCGAGAGATCATTATTCGATTGTGGTTCACCGTTGCTGGTTTTTGTTTTATCTGATGAAGTTGCCTAGATCTGTCCCTGTTCTAGTTGCAACTAGATGAGCTGAAACTGTTGCGCATACATTTGGCACTTGGCAAATAGACACCATAATAACTAGATAATGAAATCGAAATGATATACTGTGGCAATTTTGCGGCCAAGACGTCGATATGACACCCGGTGGCAAATGCAGGGTTTTGATTTAAAGGTTATTATACTGCTAAGTCTAGACTGATGGGTGGGTATGGAGGTTGAAGAATTAATTGTGAGAATAAAGTCAACAATAGATTTGTAATTTTAATTAATTTTAGCTTCAATTATTTTTATGCGGAACAGTTCAACAGTCTCGGAAATCGTTCGCTTTGATAATCGCATAAAAACATATTATAGCCAAATTTTACAATTTCGAAGTAAATTTGAGTTTCTTATATAAACTTTAACCCAAACCCTATCATAGAATTTTCTTCTCAAAAAGTTTTTTTTAAGGCCTAACTATGATTAGCTTCATCATTTTTGTCTTCTTTATTAGATTCAAAGTTTAAAACACCAAATGTTCAATTTTTTATAAGCTTGATGATTTGATGTCTGTATCATCATAGTGTCAAATGAATTTGAGCGCAATTTATTTCTTAATTGATTTTTATAAAATGCGAACCACAAAATAGTTATTCAAACTTTACTTTTATACAAGGGATTGAGTATATATTTCTGAAAAATATATAATTTATTAGAATATAATGTTCGTTTCTTTGCATTTTTAATAGTTTTGTTCCTTCTTGATGTTTTTTTTCGCGATTTAATGATTCGTCCGTCACGGTAGAGTGGCTTGATAGATTCTTTATGATCTTGTCTCTATATTAAACCATCCATGGAATTTTATTGTGGCTCATTATTATCAATGCAATTTCATAAATATTTAGTTGTTTTGTTATCATGCTGGTTCTGCATGATTAGGCTAAGACTTAAAATCTGGATTTCTCAGGATTGGTTTATCGGACAGGTCTCGTGTTGATAATGCTGAATAGTATTTTAATGTATCTACTAAAATAATAATCTAATAACTTTTTAAATTATTTCATAATATTAAGTAATTGTTGCTAAATTTCTTATATAATTTTTTCTCAGTGTTAACCACCATAATATAGATTCTAAGGATATACAATTTATTGCCCTAAACACTACTTAAATTACGGTGCTTTCAAAAAGATGGAGACTTTTATAGTTTAAAAGATATTAATTTTTGAAGTTATAAACAAATAAAAATATGCCCTTAAATAAAGCTTTGCCACGCAGTCAGTTTCAAAGCTATGTGACTGAAACTTGGCAATTAAAAACTTTTAAAAAATGTCAACTTTAGGCAGGTCGGACGTCTATATCATATAGCTGCCAATTATAAAATTTAGCAACAATTACTTAATATTATTAAATAATTTAAAAAGTTATTCAATGATTATTTTAGTAGATACTTTAAAATACTACTCAGCAATATAAACACGAGACCTGTCCGATACACCAAACCTGAGAAATCCAGTTTTTAAAAAACCCTTTTTTTCCATTTTTCCGATTTTGACGATTTTGGAAATTGTTTATAAAATTAACAAAAAATTTTTTATAACCAACACAAATAAAAGGTTTATAATCAACCAAAGAAGACCTTGAGCTAGCCAGTTGTAACATTGACTAAAATCAAAAACAGGTCACCAAACCCCACATACAAAAATTTTTTTAGCAAAACCGAAAATTACGTTTTGGTGGGCATGTCGTGATCTAATTTCGGATTTTGTTTTATTGAAATCAAAAATGGTGAGTTTTTTGACTGTTCGGTTTATAAAAGAATGACCCATATACATCATTATTGTTGCTTTCGAATTTGCAAGAAACATAGGAGAGAGAGAGAAGAATGCCTTCGCTCGGAAAGAAAGAGAGGAGGAGATCCCATGAATATGTTATTACTTTACCTAGCCATGAGACATGCGTAAAGGCAATACGCTTGAGCTATCCGTTTGCGTAAAACATCAACGAAACATCCCTACAATAAATGAATGACTGTGTTAGCGTTAGTTTTCAATATTCCGTTCCGGATATGTTGAGAATAAGGAAATAACACATGCAAGACGACCATCGGAGGCTGATGACAGTAAAATCGAAACATTCATTAATGGAAACCAACGTTTTTCAATACGAGGGAATGAATAAGGAAACCTCCTAAGAAACTTTAATACGTAATCTAGCTCTAAACTTTCATACCGGATTATTTTAAAGGGAATTTATCTTAACAAAAAATAATATACCGACCGTTTATAAACTAATCATGTTAAATCTCGAGATTGAAAAGTTAGATGGAGTCAATCATAACATGGTGCTATCTACGGTAGTTATCCATAGATACTCTTCACCAATAACCAATACCTTATTTTTTATAGACATTCAATTTGGAGGAAAAAATTTTTTTTGTACAATCCTAATTTTGTAAGACTTTCTAATTCTACCCTTTATATAACCGTGATGCATATCTGCAACATTCCGTTTGAATTCAATTATTTCGTAAAGTATCCTAAAATGGTGGCAAGTGTTTTTGTTTTATGTGAAGCTTTAATAAACATTTTTAATTTTGGTGATTTAGTCACTTGATACAGTAACTACACTACACTGCGCAGCTTCGATATTCTCAGTCAGCCTTGGTTCGATGACTCTAAGTAGTAATCTGGTATATCGAGCCTACATGGTCATCTTCGATTTTCTGATGTAGTGGGAAGCTTCTAGCTATCGATGCTGTCAAAAACTGTAAGTAACAACTGTGTGGACTTGGATTTTGTGCCTGTTTTAAGCCCAGTGATTCGATAAATTCTCGCGCATACGAAAAGGCAACTCCGGTTGCGCTACCTTGTACTTATAAGAGTAGGACTAACGATTTCATATCTCGTAAACTATTTTGAATTTCGTTTTTAAATCTTCAACAAAGTTGTTGCTCTTGGTTTGACCTACAAAACATTTCCTTGTAGCAAATCAAAAATATTACATCTTCATACTCAAAATTACAAAAGTTGGCCAAAAAAGCCAAGTTTTGACCACTTTTCTACAGTTTTTTAACTTCATCTTGAAACCCGTTTCAGATTTAGCCAAGTAATTCAGCACAAAGTTGTAGCTTAAGCCAAAATAAACAAACAGTTAGAACGAAACAACTTCATTTAGTTACTCTTTCATATAGTTATAGGCCCACAAGTACGCACAACTGTCATAAAAACTGGTAAAAAAACTAAATTTTTATTAATTACAGTTTTTAAGTTATGTTTTCTTACTATTTTCTTGATTTAATACAAAACAATCGAAATTTTTGACTTTGTCAGCCAATTGGCACCAAAAATTGCCATTTTTTGAGTTTTGGTTCCAATTCTACATGCTTAAGGGCCTGTAACTATACGAAGGACCAATCGAATGAAGTTGATATGTTCCAATCGTTTGTTTATGTAAGTCCAAGCTACGTTTTTGTCCTGCATTGCTTAGTCATATTCGTTACAGTTTTCCAGACAAAGTTGAAAAACAGTACAAAATGAGGGGAAAACATGATGATTTTAAGACATTTTTGTAATTTTGAGTATAAAGATGTGACTTTTTTGACTTGCTACTTAAGAATGTTTTGTAAGCCAAGCCAAGATCAACAACTTCCTCTAAGAAGTCAAATCGAAATTCCAAATAGTTTACGAATAGTTTCCCAATCAAAAGCTGAAAACTTCAAAATGCAATAAAAGCCCAGCGAAGGTTTTTGTACTACCATCATACCCATTCAGAATTTTTTGGTCTCGACTCTATCAACTTTTTAGTGTTGCACAGTGATATCACTGTGTTGCAGATATACATGAAACAGCTTTTGTGAGTTGAGCAGTCGATATTTTGTTGTATATCTGCAATATACATGTGTTTGTGTTTAGTTTTTGTGTGTTTATCGGTATTGTCCATTGTCCATGGCATCAACAAATATATAAATTGCCAACGGTGCTTTTTACTTGGGGAAAGTTTCATCAAAGGGACTAACGCCTTCACAAATCGAAAGCATCTTGGACAGTGTGGATAGCGAAGATCAGCTCGATTTTTCTGCTGATGACGACATCGGTTTCTATCCAGATAAAAAACATCTTGACGAAGACATTAAAGATTGAGCTGAACGCCCCACGACCTTAAATAGCGCTGTTTCTAAAGAAAAAACGACCTAAGATGAAATTCCCAAATACTCTGCTCGCCGATTCAACAAAGCCAAAAAAGCATATGTTCAAATTGAACGTCAATTCGCAGTAGCGCAATACACTAGCTATATGGGAGGCGTTAATCTGATGGACAGAATAATCGGCAGATGCAAACTTTCATTGATGTCAATGTTTTTATCATCTACTGGACTTGGCAGCGAGCAATGCTTGGATTTCCCACAATTGTGTACACAAGGCAAATAGATCAGCTGGTAAAGTTTTAGTATTATCCGACTTTCGGCTTTATATAGCAGAAATGGCAACAAAAGTTGACACTAAATCTAAGCTGGGAAAACGAATATTCGATTTTCCTATGAGAAGTTTAACGAAGAATTAAGAATTATGCAGCTTTTCAATAATATAGACAAATAGGTTGAACCTTATCAAAAATCAAGTCCGAGCCGACTTCCTAAGCCCTTAAATAGCTTAAAGTAGGCACATCTAAAATTTTTTTTAAAAACTACCACAAAAGTGTATTAACGTAGTTGTCTAATACTACTATTAAATTTCACAAGTTTTACACAAATTAAATTAAAAATCTCACATTATTTTCATTAAACTGCCGTTAAGACATTTACCCTAAGAAAGAAACAATAATGATCCAAAATTACTAAAGCCGAAAATAAATGTTTCACTTTTTTAGTCTCTTTCCCCACACTAATTATCTGCTCTTCCAGCAATTAGAGCCACTATCATCACATTTTGTGTAAAGTATTTCCGCTCATTTCTTTTTTTTTTTACTTTGGAGCCAAAGCAAATGGAAGGAGGAGGGGGTAGCCCATAAAAGGTCAATTTCACAGCTGAGCAAACGTGTTTCTTTATTTTGCTGAATGCACATATTTTCGTTAACAGTTGTTGTTGTTGTTGTTGTTGATTTTGCCACGTTATTTTTATTTTTGCAGCAGATCCATTTAAAGAGATTGGCAAGGTCAATGATATGAGCGTTGATGGATATTAAAAGACGTAAAACAATTTGATGGAAAATACTCCCCTCCAAATATTAAATCAACAACAAACCAAAAGTTCTCTGAGCACAAAACCGCCTCTAACTCTGCTCTCTTATCAACAAAAACACAATTCGTGTGCTGTTTCAGGTTCTCTGATAAGCGCAAAATATATATAAAAAAAAAAAAAAACGTCGACAGTAAACACTTTTTTTGTCAACTTATATACCTTTTGTTTATATTTTTTTTTTTAAACGTCACAAATTACATAAACTGTTTAACAACTTTTACATTTAGTCAGTACATTTAGCCAATGAAATACTTCAACTTCTTTTCTTGTTTTGTTATTGTTAAATGAAGCGCGTGTTGAGAGCTCAGCGAGCGACAAACTGCAACTGAAGCCAAATGGAAAATGTTTGCTTGGCTGTTTTGGGAAAACTATTGTTAAATTACCACAGACGGAAAATGGAGTGATGTGTTGCAATCAGAGCTCCAATCTGCAGAAACCCACTTTGACTCTGTTCCGCCCTCTGATGGCATTTTAAATGATCTTTTGGGGCAAATCTTTTGTCTTTGGTGCCTTTTGGGTGAAAGGCCACAAAAAAGTTTAGTGCATTTAAATTGGCATAAATTATTGTTGTTGTTGTTTTTACCGGGCGACCTCATTACAAAGCGGGAATTTCTCATGGGCAATGAAAGAGATGTGTTGGTGAATAAATTTGTGATGTTCAGTCTTGCAGAACGGACACAAATTTTTGTTGGTATTATTGCAAAAGCTAAACATTGTTAATATTCTTGTACTGCAACAAAAAAGTAGGCTTCAAATTGAATTGAGCGCCAATTACCTTAGTCACTCTGTTGTCACTGTGACTCGTTACGTACATGTACTCGTGACAAGAGGCACATCTCTAGGGAGAATTTTTCTTGTTTTCATTTTGGATTCTCGATTTCATCGCGCTTTTAAAAGTTATAGCGTAGTACGGAGACGCTGACAATTTTTGCGGAGCAGAAATGGTTTGATAATTTCCAGAGCCGCTCAGACAATGTAGTGTGACCAGGCAACAGGCAGAAATCAGCTGTAGTGTGTATAAAAAATAAGCGGGATAATTCAAATAAAATAAAAAGAGTGTATAAAATTGAAAATGGAAGTCACTAGGGGAAATTCAGTTGTCTGTGTTAATGCCATGGGCTATTTCATGGAAGCATTTTGTGTGGGGCGGTAGAAGCCCTTTATTTTGGACTGCGGGAGCAGAACTTAGCCAATTAGACATACTGCTATAACGACAACACAAAACGCATCTGGAGATTAAAATTGCTTAAACCAGAGGCAATATTCATAGCCACAGCCAGCTTCATAGACTGGAGGCGGATCATACTCGCCGGGCGTATTAGAGGAGGATAAACTAGGTGAATACGGATTTAAAGGTGGCCACAACAGTAGCAACAGAAGCTACCACAGTAAGCCGAAGGAGCCACTACTATAATGGGCTGTGAAGACTTCAGCTTAGGGCTGCTTGGCCGTTAGCTGTAGGGCCGTTCCGTGGGCTGTGGAGACTGCGAAGGTTTAGGCTCGGATGGAATGCATACAGTGGCCAAATAGCATGCCGGGAGAAGCATACAGAGAAGGATTCTCCGCCACAAGTGATGCAGCTGCGGGTATCGAAATGCTTTTTGTTAGTCAAATCCTATAAAATGGATTGAGCCTCGACCGCTTTGATTAACGCCGCTTTTTCGTCCTCCGTAAAGTTCTCCAAATGACTTTTGTATGTTTTTTTTGCCATTTTTTTAATTGCGATCACGAAATCTGTCAATTATCAAACAAGTTTCATAATTTGCAGGCCCCCTTCGACAATTTATCAGCTGTTTTCAAAAAACGAGTTGGCAGGTCCACTCAAATTGTCATAGTGAATTGTTGGTTGCTCCGTACTCGCTCTGGCAATGCGCTCTGAGAATTTTCGTGAGCGGATTTTCTGAGCTATGTAATTAGATGGGCTTCGCAAAAATTGTCAGCGCCTCCGTACCATGCTTATAGACCAGTGGTGTCCAAACTGACACAAACAAACATTGCGCATGTGTGCCTAGCAGCGAAACTCGAAGTAGACGTCACAACAAAGAAATGCCACGAAAAAATGCCTCTTGAAGTAAAACAAAAAGCCGAACACGCGCATCGTAAGAGAGCAAGCCGCCGAGCGTGCTATTTATAGAACACACATATTCTCTCTCTCTATATATGTGTCGGCTGCGACGCCGGCAGAATTTGGCTTACCAACCACGCGTGGCCGCCTTTTAAAATTTTGGACATCGCTGTTATAGACCAAAAACTATAAAAAATTAAATGTAAAAGTCTAATCTTACGTCTGGCTACGTTTCCAAATGATTTGAATGAAACTTTTACATTACTTCTCAGTACTTCACAACTTTTACTAAAAGTTAATGTGAAAGATCTAGGCAACATTACTTAAAAAACTGGTCGAGCCCCTTTCTTGTAATATTGATTCAATATCAATTACATGCCCTTTGCCCTTGATTGCTTCCAAGTATGACAAATGCATTAATCCAGACACTCGGCACGTGTATGTTACCCAAAGGAACTTTAGCAATAGCTTGGAGAATAATACTCATACTCATAGGTTTACATAGCGTCACACTGTGCCCATGTCGTCTGCGACCCTATGTGCCCAAGTGTTCACATTGGCGGCACAAAAATTGCATGTCACGGCGCTGGGACAGCCAAATGAGTACTTTTGATGTGAACGCTTCTTGTTGTTGTCACAGAGGGCAGCTTGCTCACATTGCGCACAAAAGTGAGCATTGAGCGAGTTCATGAGCACTGAGCCAGATCTACAATACAATATCAACAATAATTCAAAAAGGAATGATCGAAAAGAATTAATGCAGTGGAATGCCGATATGATCCCAAAGCTTATTAAAGCCGTCGAGGAGTCGGAATGCCTCTGGAATATGACCAGCGTCAATTATTAAAATCGTGATGCCAAGGAGTCTAGCTGGAGCAACGTTGCCGATCAGCTTGGCGTCACCAAGAAAGACCCTGTCGACAAGTGGAACAGTTTACGAAACACATTTCGTGTGAGTTTGCGATTCAATACAAATGCGGCCTGCATGTAATTGAATTTTTATTGATATTTTTGCACACTTGGGGCGCTTGATTCGAAGATGAGCTTCCGGACTTGGCTTTGGAGTTCCTAATATGTATTAACAGGGTGCAGAAGAAGGTTCTACTTGGAAATCCAGCCACGCGTGGTTGGCAAGCCAAATTCTGCCGGCGTCGCAGCCGACACATATATAGAGAGAGAGAATATGTGTGTTCTATAAATAGCACGCTCGGCGGCTTGCTCTCTTACGATGCGCGCGTTCGGCTTTTTGTTTTACTTCAAGAGGCATTTTTTCGTGGCATTTGTTTGTTGTGACGTCTACTTCGAGTTTCGCTGCTAGGCACACATGCGCAATGATTGTTTGTGTGAGTTTGGACACCACTGCTTTAAAAGTATGAGGTTCTGGAGGATCTTAAAGATACTTGCTTTGGCATTAAGTGCTACCACTCGTACTTCAATATACACATCTTAAATAAATAAACATATTTAATTACTCGTCTCCAATACTTTTTAAATGCATGCGATGCTGTTTTCAGAATTATTCCACATATTGTTGCCTTTGACATTCCAAACTTGTATGAGTGGGATGTCATGCTGGATCCTGAAGCCCAATAGCGCAGTGTCGGCTCACGAAAAGTCGCCGTCTACTTTCTTCCAACAAAAAAAGCTGATCGAAAGTGGCTGCTCTGCATTCAACATGACAAACATTCCTTCTTTCCCTCGAGTCAAATTAATTTTGTCGATCCATCATGAGCAATTTGCCTTGGGTTTATCATCATCTTCATCTTCGTTCCGAACCCACAACGCAATAACAGCACACGCTACTAGCTCAATTAAAAAAATACACGAAAGCACTAAAAATTACGCATATTTACCTTTATCAACATTTTTTAAGTCGAAAAAAAACAAAAGAAAGTTATCGCAATGTGACAGGAAAACCAACATGCGCGATTTGCTTGGCACAGTAAAAATAGTTCAAATTAGCTAATTTTAAGCTAACTCTTTGAATCAGCTGTTCAATTAATTGTGGTCACAAACGTGCCCGCTTCGGTCACAGAACAACTGTGAAAAGAACTCGTTCCTGTGGCACACGATTTCTGTGACAAGGCATGGGCCGTTCACATTGCGGTGTGCCCTGAAATGTGCCGCACTGTGCTCCAATGTAAACTCAGCATTAGAGAACACTTTTAAGTGTGCCCTCTTAATGAATAACTGATAACAATTTAAGCCAGCCAGTCAATCCACGGGTTCAGCGGACTTTGGCCAAATTTTAGTGACCAGAGACTCTGAAAAGTATTCAAGAAGGTGCTGAAAAAAGCTGGAAATATGAAGAAGGCCCAGGGTCCCAGGGTAAATATGAGGCGAGAAATCATCATATGTCCCAGAAAAGCGCAGTTCCATAGCAAGCTTGCAGCAGGAACGAGGACGGCTCAGACCAATAGGATAAGGGCTTCAATGGCTCAAACATGTCACAAAAGAACAACGATAAAAAATGACTTCACTTGCATCATTTTCTTGAATATTTCTGTGTATGACAAAACTACCATTGAGGAGATTATGGAAGTTGAAAAAAAATATTTTAAACTAAGCAAGCACTGCTATGACAAAATGTAACGACCTCTTTTAGCAATTTTAGCCAGTTAGTCCAACGAAATGCAGTTTTACTATAAGTTAACGCTAAAGACCTAAGCACCATTTCATAAAAAACTGGTCGAGCATCTTTCTTATGATATTGATATTGGACTTAGCCCTTGCTAGCAATTGCTCCGATTGCTTCCAAGCATGTGCCGCACTGTGCCCCAATGTAAACTCAGCATTTGAGAACACTTTTAAGTGTGCCCCCTTAATGAATAACTGATAACAATTTTAGCCAGTCAGTCCAACGAAATGCAGTTAAAAGCAGTTTTACTAAAAGTTAACGCTGAAGACCTAAGCACCATTTCATAAAAAACTCGTCGAACCTCTTTCTTGTGATATTGGATTTAGCCCTTGCTAGCAATTGCTCCGATTGCTTCCAAGCATGTGCCCCACTGTGGAAGACGCACGTCTTCCACCATCTTGACGTCAGCCATTATGGCAATTTCGAAAAAAAAAAGAAAAAATAATTAGCTGTGGCGATTTTTGCCCAATCTGTTGCAGCTAATTACCGCGAGAATGAGGATACCCCAGGATAACATAAGAACCAGTCTGAAGATTGTGGTCAATTTGGGTACAAAACACGGATTCAGCGGACTTTGGCCAAATTTTAGTGACCAGAAACTCTGAAAAGCGGTCAAGAAAGTGCTGAACAAAGCTGGAAATATGAAGAAGGCCCAGGGCCTCAGGGTAAATATGAGGCGAGAAATCATCATATGTCCCAGAAAAGCGAAGTTCCTTAGCAAGCTTGCAGCAGGAACGAGGACGGCTCAGACCAATAGGATTAGAGCGTCAATGGCAAATATGTTCCAAAAGAGCAACGACAAAAAAGAACTTCACTTGCAGCATTTTCTTGAATATTTATGTGCATGATAAAACTACCATAATGCATGTTAGTGGCAACTTTTTTCAATACTTCAACTTAAAAAAAAATAAAGCGACCAGAACATAATTATAACACAAAAAGAACAATGTCGACCATTGCAAAGCGCCCCAAGCTAGATAAATCTTCCGGACCCAACACTAGAGGAGACTGGCACTGGGCAAAATTATTGAATGCCAAGCTGATATTGATGAGCTAAACAAAAGGGAGGAGTTTATGGAAATATGAAGAAGGCCCAGGGTCTCAGGGTAAATATGAGTCGAGAAATCATCATATGTTCAAGAAAAGCGAAGTTCCATAGCAAGCTTGCAGCAGGAACGAGGATGGCTCAGACCAATAGGATTAGAGCGTCAATGGCAAATATATTCCAAAAGAGCAACGACAAAAAAGGACTTCACTTGCAGCATTTTCTTGAATATTTATGTGCATGATAAAACTACCATAATGCAGATTAGAGGCAACTTTTTCCTTTTTGAAGTATTCTTCAACTTCAAAAAAAATAAAGCGACCCAAATATATTAACTATATATAACACAAAAAGATCAATGTCGACCATTGCAATGCGCCCCAAGCTAGATAAATCTTCCGGGCCCAACACAGAGGAGACTGGCACTGGGCAAAATTATTGAATGCCAAGCTGATATTTGATGTTTCAAATTCGATAATCTATTAATTTCGGCAATGATTTTCAATTTTTGATTTTTATTGCTCAATGGTTAATGATTAGCACCAACAAAATTGCGAGGAAAAAAATATTTAACCGGAAACACCTTCCAGACAAAGACAGTTTTAGTTGATCTGCTGCTCTAAGGTGTTGACTCGACAGATGTCGCACACTAAGTGAAGTGCGAGTTGCTGAGGCTCTGGTTTTATAGGCTGCTGGCCGCAGTCGCTAGCGACGTCGATAGCCGTGCTGCCGATAACAATGCAATCGATGTCGCCTATCGTCAGCTGTTGTCGATAGATGGCGCGTGTGGCAGCCCTGGCCACCTCTGGTCACACAATTTATCGAGCGCCATCCCTAACGCAGTAGCAGAACGATAAAACACGCACGTGTTGGCGCTTAAGTCGTCATTTTCAAAACATCGTGTTTGGTTTTTCTGTAACGTTATTCAATGCAGCTTTGGTTTGAAAAGGTTACTTAATGTAGCCACAGAATCTACAAATGAAAACAAAACCTTGCTCAAAACACGTTCATACAAATATCTCGTAAACCTAAATTGCTGGGGGAAAACGAACAATTGATTTGAATTCAGCGGCCAAAAATGCATATGGAAAGTTGGCTATCTTCTCTGTAGCAAAAGTTGGTCTTTATTTGTTAACCTGTGTTATTAAAGAAGCTGAAGCTAAATTCACACCGGCAAATAATTTGACAAATTTTTTAGTAAAATTTTGCCTAACTTGGCAAAATTGGCGTACTTCTCGGCCATAGTTGATCAAATTATTAGTGAAATGGAACCATAGTTTATGATTTAATTCCTGCAAAATATGCAATCATGGCTTTATGCTAAATTTTCATCAAAATTTCTCAAAAATTTGTAAAATTATTTGCCCGTTTAAAATTAGCTTTAGAAAAATTGATTTCACAATTACATTACATTCAAATTTGTTTAAACTTTGCGCCAATTGTCATCAAGCGCACAGCAAAAACAGTGTGACCAAATACTCAAATTCAATAGTCGATAGTTCGATGGCTCGATAACAAACTATTGCACCTGTTTACATGAGACTAATTGTTGCTTAATTTTATTAAAATAAATATAGAATTTACTGAATAACAAAGTTGAACAGTCGCAATTAAACATGTCCAATCTGATACAACAAAGTAAGTACCAGGTACCCAAAACAAAACCGCCAATCCAAGTCGACAACTACTACTGTGTTTTGCTTGTTATACAATCCTCAAATAATTTTCTTATCCCGCTGACAGCCCTGCCTCTGACATCCACACGTTCACCTTTGCTGCAGTTTTTGCGTTACCGTGGCAAAATTAATATACAGCGACCAAAGGAGCCGCACTATGAACGTGCCCGGGTTATTGCCGTCACCCAGCCCAAATATCCGGAGCCACCCAAGGCGCTCACCTGCTTTCAGAAACGTGCCGAACGCTTCAAGATCCAACTTGAGAATCCCTATAATGAAATTATTGCGAGGGAAGTGCGCAACTGGCTGGATCATTCTCCACTGGTGGCCATATTCCATCTGAACTCCATTACCGCCGATGAGGTATTCCGAGTGCGCGTTCTGCTGCATAAACAGAATATGCACTTGAAGTCATATGGACGTAAGATCATAGCACAAGCTGTTGCTGGCACCGCCTATGAAGCTATAATGCCACTGTTCCACTCCAATCACTGCATTGTGTTCTCCCCGGATCAGCAGCGGGTGGCCGCCTTGTTGCGCATCACTCGAAAAGTGCCACAAATGGTGCTGCTCGGTGGCATTGTGGAGCAAACTCTGTTAAGTCGGAATGAGCTGGTGGCGTATGCCCAAATGCCCAGTCTGCAGGCGGCACAAGCACAGCTGGTGCAGACACTTAACCAGGCAGCTGGTCAATTGGTTCAGCACCTTCAGGCACATCAAGGAAATCTGGTGCAAGTGCTGGATGTACATGCCAAGGGCAGTGAACAAAAGGAAACGGAGTCCGAGTCATAAATTGTTTAATGTTAAATAACAACAAAAGCGAAAAAACGATTAGTTTGTTTTTCATACTAAAAACTAGAAACTATCAATTTGGATCTCTAACTCTAGATTGCACTTTTCCAACGGGCCTGAAACTTCTGCTGGAATGATGGCGTCACTTGCTCGTCTGCCACTTTAGGAGCCGATTGTTGTCATTTGATGCCAGCGCTGGCGGCAGTTGAAGGCCAAATTGGCTAAAGCTTCGGCAGCATCCAGCTCGTCCTTATGATGCAAGGCTGCCAAGGCTGTGGCATCACTGGTGAAGATCAATTGACTCTGAACCGGTCGCTCCAGACCGTTGTTATTGCCGCCGTTTTTGTGCCTGTCAAGCGATTGTATAAGATTATTATATCCAAAAAGGTAAGCACAACCTACCTGCTGGTGTTCCATTCAATGTGATAATTGTTACGGTCCGGCGTGAATCGAGCGGCACTCTCTAGCCACTTATTCAGTTGAGCTCCGTCCTGTGTCTTGCTGTCTCTTAGATATTTTTCCATCATCTGATGCTTGTACTTGGCCTTGCCCGCCGGCACAGTGGGCCATATAGGCACGCGTTGGCTGCTTGGCTCCGTTACGGCCACAGATTCCACATAGAAATTTGGTTTGAACACGGAGGAGGAGGCAGCATTGTTGCCATTACCATCGCTACCCGTACTACGGCTGGAAAATTCATCATCATCGAAATCGCCTTCATCATCTTCGCCCGTACCGGGACGCATCTCCTCATCCCAAATGCTATCCTCCGATGAGATGCTAAATTGCTCCACATTACCTCTGGCATTGTGATTGTAATTCTTAATGAGATGACCCCACGATTTTTTGGCCTTCTCCCGTTCCGAGTTTTTAAGCTTGCGACGCCAATTGGCAAACCAATTACAGATTTGAGTATAAGTAAGTCCTGTCTCTCCAGCCAGCTGTTTTTTCTCCTCCCTACTGGGATAAGGATTATCACGTCGTCGTATTAGCCAATCCTTAAGCATGGATTTGATATCGGGTGTAAACAAACGCTTGGTCATCCGGCCAGACTCAAGCAGTTCGTCCTCTGGTGGCCAGGCGCGTCTGTAAAGTAAAGACTGATCAAGTTTTGGCTAAAGTTACAATTCTCTTAAATTATGATCCGTCTTATATTTCAGTGCCTGACGAATATTTAGAGGCGTTTGCCGTTGACTTGTCCTGAACTCTACAGTGTCCCTATTCCTGAGTTATTTTAACTCACTGATTTCTGGGTTATTTTCGAGCACTTTGCTATCACAATTTTATAATTAAAGGTGGTCTCGACTATAAGGATGCAATAGATACCCTAAGCAACGCGAAATCTATGCGGGACCATTGGATTCTCAGCCACCAGAGCATCCATGAAAACGAAATGTCGGATAGCCTGGCAAAAGTAGATGTGGGCTACCTATATGGATATATATTCTATATGATTCCGGTTTTAAAATCTTATGGCAACACTGGAAAAACGTATCTTCAACTGCCCTGTCCCAAAATTCGCTTTTGTTAAAGATGTAGACACTGGTATTCACTTGAATACACAGTGGGAAAATCCTGTTTAGAATAAAAGTAGCCCTTAACTAAAAACAAAAACGAAATATTCTCAAATTCTATGAGGACAAATGTTCTTGAAATGAAGAAATTTCAACTCGATCAGACAAAAATTGTTCTTGCAATGAGAACATTGTTCTACAAATGAGAAAACCACACTGTTTTTGACTATGTTTGAGTTCAATGTTGATGAAAATTAGAAGAGTAAATGTAATCCGAGCCATTACGCTTAGTCGATTTTCTGGAAACTAAAACCAAATATCTTTATCTTTAAATCGGTACTGAAAACCTCTGAAACTCTGGAGAAGGTTCGTTCCGTGGGTTCGAGTCCGTATGTTGGATTTTGGTTCGAATCTGAGTACACAGATTCTTAGATCATTGAAACATTTGTGTGTAAAAATTGAGACATTTCAATCAATAGTCGAAGGAACCTTTATTTGATACTTTAAAATGTAAAGGTAGCCTTACCTTCTAGAAACATAAATAAACGAGGATTGTTTTGACGTTTTACAACTTGACTTAGCTTTATTTTGGTTCTCAAAGTCGCGGATATAATTTCCATAACGAAGCTTCAGTGGATAAAGCACCGATTAAGTACTTTAAAACTAAAGAAAGGTGCCACACAAATTTGCACTGTTTCGAATAAAGCTATCTTAACCAAACTTTGCACGAAGTCATTTGGTACAAAGACGCTGCACATTTCTAGCAGACTATATCATATAGCTGCCATAGAAAGAAAAAAATTAAGATCCATATCAATTTGATATGGGCTGGTTAATTTGACATTTTGTCAAATATAATTTTTTTCAAATCATTTCTAGACTATAAAGTTTCTTTTGAACCATAAATAATATTAATTTGTCAAATGATATTAGAAAAGGTCAAAAATATATCTATTTAATTTTCGAAACTCTCACAAAGGGAAAGGAATGTATAAAAAATGAGAAAAAGGAAAGAGACAAATAGTGTTTCACATCGAAACTTCAAGTAATGTAAAGAAATATATAAGTAGGCTCTCAGCCATGTGACCATACGCATGCCCGATGGCGCAGTGCGGTAAGATGCCATGCCAATTTGTAACGTGCAAATGGTCCCGAGTTCGATACCTTGTCAAGGCGGGGTCAAAAAATTAAAAATTTGTTCTTTTTCTGTTTCTATAAAACAATAAATAATAGTTCTTAGGTAAAATATTAATAGTGCCATTTGCAATTAATTTTTTCTTTGTTTAATAATTAAATTATTGAAATATCAATTTGATCTTAAAAAAAATTATTTTGAAATGGTCGAAAATTTCACTTTGATGTTTTCGGACAGGTCAATGTCAGTTGTGTCATATCGGCTTTTTATTGATATGGAAAAATATAATATAATATTGAGCCCCAGATCATATCAATTTTTTTTTTGTGTAGGAACTATCGGACGAAAGAGTAGTTTTAGTTAGAAAAACTTTTTTGTCTTCAACGAGAATGTGCCCAAACCTCGTATTTATAAGTTTTCTATGCTTTTGCACAATTCCACCAAGTTTGATGAAAATCAGTCAACTATATAGTATAGCCGCCATACAAAATATAGTTCTGAAAAAAAGTTGTGGTAGGAAAAACGTTTTTGTTTCCAATGCTATCGCTCCCAAACTCGTTGCTGATCAATATTTTATGCTACCACACAATTACGCCAAGTTTAATCCAAATCGGATGACTATAGCATATAGCTGCCATAGGAACGATCTGTCGAAAAAGTAGTTGTAGTGGGATAAACTTTTTTGTTTTCAATGGTAGCGTCTTTATACTTTCCAGACATGAATATTAACGGTTTACACACAATTTAGGGCAGTTTGGTCAAAATCTGATGTATATATCGTATAGCTGCCATATAACAAACTGGCAAGCAAATGGTCAAAGTAGTGGCGCCATCTATTGCTGAGTTTGGGAAATAACTCAGCTAAGAATGTTCGACGAAAATCATTTAAAACCTTAATTTATATAAATTAAACAAGCTACAAGGAGTATATAAACTTCGGTCGGGCGGAAGTTAGCTTTCCTCTATTTTTTTATATATATTGGCAAAAAACACTCCGATGTTTTAAATGGGCCATCCTGTATACTTTTACCCTGTTGAGTCTGATTACTTTTATGAAAACTGATTCAAGATTTTGTGACATTATCTTTAAAATCGACGCTTCAATACTGCCCAAAATTTAAACCTAACTTTCAGGTATGCAATCAGGATCCAAACTGACAATTCCAGCTGATAATCCAAACCGAATCGGCGTGGTTTCGTAAATGTGGAAGCGAACCGAAACCCACTTAGGAAAACGGTTTGGTTTGGTTCAGTTTACTGGCGAGCCTTAAGACGTATAGCGCTTACCTACAGACAATGATATTTGTAAAATTGGGAATTTAAATAGATTCCCTAAGATAACTTTTATTCGAATTTATGTTGAATTAAGATTCTCTCTGATTCTCCGATGTAGCTTTTCAGTTGACTTGTCAACCATTTTATAAGATATGATACCGTACATCTCCTGCAATGGTTCACAGACTTCCTAACATATCTGTCATCAAAAATAATTTCTTTCTTGAAAATTTCCATTATATTTGTGTGAGCATTTCCTCTCTTTATATACTGTACAATATTTAGAATTTGTAAGGAGCACTTATATAAGGATTTTAAAGAAAATCAAACATTTTCTAAGAATTCCATTTCAAAAGTGTGCGAAGAGTTACGATTTCATTTTAGAAATCATAACATTCAGAAATTAGAAATCGGTAACAAATAAAGCGGGAGCCACTGAACCGAACCGAAATCGCGGTATGTAATGAACCGAAAACTGTGTGAACCACTGAACCGAACCAGTCCATATTCTCGAACAGTTTGCATCCCTGCAAAAAATCCAATCCTAGTGTATTTTCCGAAATTTTACCACTTTGATGTTGGTTTTCATTAAATTGCTCACCTGCTGTGACGGCGATTCCGCTTGGGACGTGAAGACTTCTCCCTCTCCATGACACACTCCTAGAGTACATAAAACAAGAAATTGCTCATCATAGATTAATCCAATCGCTTAAAATATATAAATATATACACGCTGTAAGTCAATTCAATTTCTAAACATTAGGTGGGTGGCGCTATTTCTGGCACACTAAGAAATTTTCATGTTTTTTGTGCTCTCTCAAACACATAAATATTTTGGCTTTGTCACAGGGTGAGAAAGAGAGGTGTCTCACATTCCCTCCGCCTCTTAAATTGTTGTATACATGTCAAGGAATCATGTTTTTCAAACTCAAGATGCTTACTAGAGCAACTCATTGATAAAATCAAAGCGAACTTTGTTTTCTTTTCCAAAGACCAAACTGTACGTGTGTATATATATGTACATATATAGATATGTACTAGATGAAATACATAATTAAATTCTTTTTGTTTTACGATTTAGTGGCCACGATCAACTTGCTTCCGTTAACATGAATTATATAACCCCTCAATTGATTATGTATTTTGAATAAACTGTTAACAATTATGCGATTTCTTAAGTTCATTCCAAATTCTTGATGTAGAGTGTACTCCTGATATGGCCTGGCACCCACCTGTAAATCTATAATTTCAATTTTCTAAATATGTTTCGTTCGGTTACGAGTATCACCAAGTTTTGTACAATGTTTTGACCCGACGTTCTCACGCAAACTGACGACGTTCCGCATAGTTTTTTTTTTTCAAAAACTGGCCAAAAATGTTTTCCGAACAATTCTCAGTTCGGCTAAACGAAGAACTCAGCACTTATCACACGAGTGGGGCACTTTTAATCTATTTACAAAACACGACAAGATATGTAGGTGCTTATTTTAAAACGATGGCAATTCGTTTGTTTTCAATTTGAAGAACGTTGAATATGCCATTTGGTGAGCATCGTTGTTTGTTTCTTTGTACGTTCAGCAAGTGCTCTATTGTGCAGAGTGAATTACTTTCGCTCTCGATTTGGTTTTTAGATGCAGCGCTTCGGTTTGGCCAATGGCCATGATGTTATTAAATTTTAATTGTGTCACAAGTGAGCTGATATCCATACATAAACTTGCAGTAAGTTTTAGTTAAGAATCGAAATTTGCTTTTTTTCTGAAATGACATTGGCAATGAAATGTAATTCTAACCAAAATTTTATTCATCGTTGTATTGGCTTCACTAAAGGCTAGGGATGAAAGATACATAAATGGAAAGCTATATATATGCAGTAATAATTGGTAAACTTTTTAATATATCGTGAGAAAAATACGGTGAAAAAGTTATTACAATTATCCGAAAAATACGCTGGTTTGAACTCGGAATTCGGACATATTTTCCACTGCGAACCAAGTGTGAAAAAATGAAGTTGAAACTGTTCCCAAGCCAAGACTTTAGTTCGGTTCAACAAATATTGTGAACTAGGAACAACACATTTTTTTGTTACCTGATCGATACAGTGCGATAGAGTCTCAAAACCGCCTAGGAAGTACAATATTCAGCCATGCTCCCACCGGTTTTTGTACCAAATTTGGACTCAAAATCGTAAAATTTTTGCGAAAGCGAAAATGGGGGCATGGCTGATTGTCTTGTTAAAAGATCTAGATAAAGGTATAAAATAAGTATTAAAATCGGCCCCCTTATATTGAGAAGATTGAATGATTCGGAAAAGCAATAAGCTAAACGACATAATGGTAATATTTTTCATAACTTAACTAAGGCATTACCTTTAATATCATATTCAAAAGATGATGATATGCAACATTCAATATATCAATAATTGTATTCCAATTGATATACCTACGCTTAAAAAAATTGTAAAATTGTTTGGGATAGTTTGTTTCAAAGTTAAGGAGTAGTACTTTCCGGTAATATCAAAGAGAGTCAAAACAAAAGAATGGATTCCCCACAAATCAAGCTTAAAAAGGGGCAAACTAGGCTTTTTAATAGCCGATTTCCACATACGCGCGTTCTGTCATCGATTGCATGATTTTTCGATAAATCCTCAAAGGTAATTCTACTGCGTTCACTGTTCACTTCAGCGTCCATAACAGCTGATCTGGTCTGTTTGGTTACCTTTGCGGATCAATCAAAATGAATTAAAGCAGAGATGGGCGCGTCGCGACGTTCTAATGCACACGAGGCAGCGCGCTGCCTGCGTGTGCATACGACTCTGCCGCGGCCGACTGCACAAAATCACACGTACGCTATAAGCATTGAAAGCTATTTATAGAACACGAATGCGGCGCACGCAAATTGTGCTTGTGTGCGTGTGAAAAGTGTGACGATATGTGTGCATGCCCATCTCTGAATTAAAGTGACTTTGTTTTGCTAAATGCAATTGAAAACCAACAATTGCAACTTATGCAGTAAATAAAAAGATTTTGCTAGAGATGAACGAGTGTGCTTTGGCGAGCGTACGAAAAGTCGCTCACATAATATTTGGCATTTGTAAGCTAGAAACAATTACATTAGTATTCCAGTTTTAATTTCTTTATTATTTCTAGCTGGTTCCTTTTGAAAGACACGACTTTCAAGGAATTCTTTCCTGTGGATGACAAACATTTCAGATTTTAGTGGAGCTGCTGGCTGGGACTTTTCGATTTCCAACCCCACTGGACCGCTTGTCCTTCGCTCTGTTTACACTTGGTTCATCAGCAGTATAGTGATCGATTTGGAGGCTATTTATATTATCCAAATTCAAATGGTCTATTTTAATTCCCAGGTGGCGGATTCTGTCGGATGGGCCAGACTTTGCATGCTCCTTTCTGAAACATATATGAAGTATAAAACCATTTGCAAATAATTGCATCTCTATCTGTACTTTTTTGAGAACATTTGATACACTTTATTTACATAAATCAACAGTATTTAACCAAATTAACATACCGCCAATTGTTGTGGCAGCTGGTTTTGTTATCAAAATGTCTTATCGATATCGGCTCTTATCGATATTCATCGTATAAATATGAAAAACCAAGTTGGCAGAACCAGCGTTCAAAGTGGACGCAACTAATTGCCGGCTCGCTCACCACCCCCCCGGCCATCAACTGACATTTTTTTATATGGAGTTCGACGCGCGTTTGCCGATAAGTGGATGCGAACGTGTAGTAGAAACGCACTATAAGCAACTTTAAGCTCAAATTGCTAATAATCTGTAAGTGATGAACCATTTCTGAAACACAAATTCGTGTTCAGCACACAAAAATCATCTAGAATTACCACCAAACCTTCAATATACTGGAAAAAGTTTAATTTTGTTGCCTTGCGTTATTCTACAAAACTCGAGAACTGTGTCAGCAACACATCGTCGAAAGCAGGGAATAAAACCGAATCAAATAACGGTTTCGGTTACAATCAAATTGTTTCGGTTACGGCTATCTGTTTTTATTTCAATCCGGTTGCGATTCGGTTACAAAATAACGGTTGCTGTTGCGGTTGGATTGTCTGCTCGAAAGCAAAAAGATCAAAGAAGGTGCCTGGATATTCCTCTTAGAAGTGGTTAGACTAAAACACTATCAAGCATGTTCTCAATTCCACTTTCACGGCAACTTTTCGAAAGTGGAATTTTTTCGTGTTCTCGCAAGACCAAAACGAAAAAGTTGTTCTTTTTAGAGCGAATCTCTTTTGCGGACGTTCGACTTTTCGAACGACTTCGAATTTTTTCTTTGCAACCGATTCTTTTGGGTACGCTTTGTGTTTGTAAATTCAGCAGCTTTTACCATTTGCCGTAGCAGCAGGTGGGTTGTGTGTGTTTGGAGTTGGGAAGAGGGGGTGGGGAAAAAGAGGGAAAGCAAATTTTAATTGAATATTATTTGAAGAGTGGCTGCCATGAGTTCAAATTGTGAATTCAGTTCAATTATAATGTTTAATTCATTTCCATTTTCCGTTCCTGACATAAATACCGAATCTGCTCGCTGCCTTAATCAAGAAAATAAGAAGCGAAACCGGGATTTTATGCCCATGGTTGATGAAATAAACCTACCAGTAAAGAAAATTATTTGTTTTTAATTTCAGTTACAGAATAACCCCCAATCCTTCCCAGTCTATAACAACGTTTTTCACAATATGTTTCTTATATTTCAAAAATCATAGTCCAAAATTTTATCAAAATTACTTCTATTTTGCTATTTCCAGATTGGGTTTATCCAAACGAATCCAACAAAATTTCTCTTCTCCAGTATTTCAATTTACAATCAGATTCGTAAATAGTTTCGCTGGTACCGGGTGTTCCACGATGCCTTTTTTGAAACTTGTTGCTTGTTGGTCGGTGGATTGAAAAGAAATTGCCAAATTACGCACTTGTACAGTTACTAGACGTACATAGAGTAAATGTTCCTTAATTCTGTGATCAATTTAGAAATTGTTAGCAAACTTGATTCGATTTCGCTTTCCTGTTCTTAATTCCTAATGAAATTGCTCTCGATTCTATTTGTTGCAAACCACGAAATCGGCACTAAATACATACAAGAAAATAACATTGTCCAAGCAATACGATCCAAAAAGTAACAGTCTGATATGAGAGAGGCTGACTTTTACGTTTTACTTTTCGTTTTTGCTTGGACATCCAAATTCTGGACAAATAAAACAACAAAAGTTTTGTTTAAATCAATTAAAATCGTAAAAAATTTTTGATTTCGAGTCAAAGTTTGGTCCAAAAACCCGGTTTAAAATCGCAAAAGTTTTCTGAAAGCGAACATGGTCTCATGGCTGTATATTCGGAATTCCACCGACCAACAAGTCAGGTTTTTTCGTTTAGGGGTTGCGAGGACACAAATCAATTCCACTTTTGAAATGCTGCCATGGAAGTGTACAGGCCTGGCCTGATTTTGTCAGTTGCGTGATCACCCTTTATGATTGCATAAATTCGTTAGCACTACAAATCAGCATCCGTGTTGCGGGTCATATTGTTTAAGGTTTATTAAAATACACCAAATTTTAATGTTTTCTAAATTTAAATTTTTAATATTTTGATTTCGCGTCCACCCTAATAAATGGCTGGCATTTTATCGATAGATTTAAAGTCTGGTCACACTGTCCTCTTTGATTGTTCTTGCTATTTCACGATCTGGTCACACTGCGTTTAATTGTTTATTAAAACGTAATAGTAAGAAAATTGAAACATAATTTGGGACATGAACGACTCTGTGCGTTTCGAGCGCGGTCAGATTCAGTTGGGGGTGCTAAGCGAATCCCAGGAGGGAATGGTCAGCTCGTTGGAAGATCCTCCGCAAGGCACTGGCAACGTAAGTATTTTCGCTTCTGACTCATGTCATTGTTTCCAAATTGAGATGTGCGTCTTCCATCTCTGCCAGGTGCTGTTCACCCACGATGGTGTACTGCTTAAAAAGGCCACTGCCGAGCACATTACCGAGCTGAACACAAGTGGCTCGTTGTCTTTAGTGGAATACACAACGACCAAGGCGGAGGTGGCACGACGTCGTCTCTTCCTGGAGTGGCAACCAAATGATAGCATTATGATAGCCGACGACAGTCAGGATCAGGGCGATTGGGCGCTGGTGGATCGCATATCAGGACGAACTCGTACTACTTCCGAGTGTCGTGTCTTTAACACAAAGCCCAATGGCGAAACGGGTGGCGGTGGAACCGGAGCAGCTGCTCCAGTGCGTGCCAAAATCATGCGTGCTCTATTAGAGGATTTGTCTGCCGTTGAGGTGCGACATCGTGGACAAACTATAAGATTCCTGCGTAAGTCCGATGGCGGGGTTCACACCGAGTTCTTCTTTCAGCATGGAAATGCTGATCTGTTTGTGCGCTCTATGCGCGATCAACACTTTATCGAGAGCTCGGAGACCAGTAGAAACGGTGGAGAAGAGTATGCCATATTGACTACCGAAAAGCAACGTATGAAGAAGACCTTCGCAGAGCTTGATATCGGTGAGATCAAGTCCAGTCAACTGCCTAGGGAAAGCTGGCTGCCCAACAAGCTGGCCGGATTTCTGGGCAATATACCTGACTATGTTCAGCCACCGTTTCAGCGATCGCCCAAATCCCGGCCCAGCACATTGCTGACAGCAACTGGAGAGCGCCAGACTTCGCCGGAAAACTATCAGATCATTGGTTTGAGCGGCAGCACCAACAGTGCCTGCTCCTCGAACAGTCAGAGTCGTGGAGAAAGTGCTGACAAGTCGCCAGCGGATAGCGAACTGGAGAACCTAAATGCTCAGGATGAGAAAATAGTCAACAACTTGCCGGATCGCCAGCGTGTACAAAGAGGTAAGGGAGAGCTCAATTTTTCAGTCTATTGTGTATTGATTAAACTATTCCTTGATTATTAAAGGCCTGCCCCTCAGTGAGGCTCAGTGGCTTGAGTTTCAGACTCCCGATGGACGTATTTCGGACAGCGCCCGCATCAAAGAGCTCATTTTTCGTGGCGGCATTGGTCACAGCCTGCGTGCAGAGGTATGGAAATACCTGCTAAACTACTATCTGTGGTCCGATACTCAAGTTGAACGCATCGAGCGTCGCAAACAAAAGTCCGTGGAGTACTACAACATGAAGGCTCAATGGCTGGCCATGACCAGCGCACAGGAATCGAACTTTGGTGGCTATCGTGATCGCAAGTGCCAAATTGAGAAGGACGTCAAACGCACAGATCGTTCTCAGCAATTCTTTGCCGGCGAGGACAATCCCAATGTGTCGCTGCTGCAGGGCATCCTCATGACCTATGTGATGTACAATTTTGATCTGGGCTATGTCCAGGGCATGTCCGATTTGCTGGCACCCATTTTGGAGATTCAGGTCAATGAGGTGGATGCGTTCTGGTGTTTCGTAGGCTTCATGGACATCGTGTTTACCAATTTCGATATGGATCAAGCCGGAATGAAGACACAGTTTGCCCAGCTGCGTCGCTTACTTGAGTTTGCCAATGCCCCGCTGTTTAGTTATATGAGAACTCACGACTCGGACAACATGTATTTCTGTTTCCGTTGGCTGCTCGTCTGGTATAAGCGAGAGCTGAGCAATGACGATGTGCTCAAGGTCTGGGAGTGCCTTTGGACCCGCTTGCCCTGTCCCAATTTCCATCTGCTCTTCTCGGTGGCCATTTTGGATCAGGAAACCAACATAATCATCGATAGCAAATACGAATTCACCGAGATATTAAAACATGTCAACGAACTGTCCGGCCACATTGATGTGCAACGGACTCTAGAGATAGCCGAGGCCATTTATCTGCAACTAAAGGCATCTGAAACACTGCCCAATGATATACGGCAGATTATAGGTGAGCCGCTGATGCCAACTGCAGCCGTCGAGGCCGAGGATGAGGAACAGGAACCGGAACCTGCATACTCTGACGATGGTTTCGATGAATTGGTACGCGAACTAACACCCGAGGAGAAGACTAGACAGCATGAACTACTAGAGGAGGCCTGTGAGCGTTCTCTATTCCTGCAGTACATCTAGAGCTCTGCTTTCGGATGTGGAGAACAAAGCCAAAACGCCCTAGGCAGTTGTAAGCGCAAATAATTTAGCCTTTAAGACTCAAAGTTTACTAGCGAAGCGAAGCGAATGAAGAAAGTGCTTTAATTGCTGATACACACAGATTTACATATTTGTACTTTTTGTATTTATGGTAAGTTCTTTAACCATTGGCTAGAGCAATTGATCCATTTAAGTAAACCAAAATGAAAAATATTCAATTATTTATGATTATCCAAAAGCCACAAATCATTATCAATTAAGATTGAATCGCCCTTGTCGAATTCTTGAAACAAACTCTCCTTTTCCTTCGTTTTATCAGAATTGTGCCCCTAAGTTTACTCGATTACTGTGAATATACATGCATAAATACATAAATAAACATTTCAATTGCATAGTGAAACAATAACAAATAAACACACACACACACTCATTGTGGATGAAATCAACAAAAGGTTATCAATTTGATTGAGGGGCGGTTAATGGCGAGTAAACGAAATATATAGGTAGCATCGGCTATGCTGGTTCGTGTAGTTGGTTAGAAAAGAAGGAATATGTTTATGGTTGTTGGGAAATGGATAATCAATTTATATGTTTAAGAGCGAACTAAAATCATGTTAGTGTAAATTAGGAGCTAGGAGGTTGTCCAAGATTTTTTAAGTCAATCTAAGGCTATCTAAATCTGCCTTTACACTTGTCATATATCTCTAAAGAGAATCTCTGACGATAGTTTAATAGCAAAGCAAATAACTCTAAATATTTAGAAAATTTAGCCTTTTTTGATGCAATTTGACAGGTTCAATTTGATAAGAGTTTCTCTTTAGAGAATTTTGACAACCGACTTTTTAGAGATATATGACAAGTGTGAAGGCAGCATAAGGGTATGTTCAAGTTCACGTATTCAACGTCTAAATTCTGCTTATTTTGGTTTACATTTTGTAGTTTTATGAACAGCTAAATTCTTAGCTTTGGTATTTATTTCATACTAACTAAATACCCGGTCCTACAAATTGTTACTCTTTTACAAATCTTATGTTTTGGTACTTAAAAACTGATTCTTTTAACGTATGACTTTTATAGAAACTATTTTAAGGGAGTTAATAAGCTTTGTACCGATTTGAATCCAGTGCGAACCTGCTTGAAACCGTGTTGCTCTGACAGCAGTAGCCAGTGTTGCCAATTTAGCTATTTGCCCCACAAGGTCGAAAGCCAGAAACTATTCAGTTTTGTTGAAACCTGCTGTTTTAGCTATTTTGAATAAGGTAGCACATTTGCACGCATTTAAGACTAATTCAGGATTTCTAAAATGTCTGCTCGATATTCTAAAGCTAGCTTAATAAAGGTCACCAGGTCTGCCCAGTACTTATCCTCCCTATCATCCAGACTACTTATGTTATCGGTCCTTGTTAGCAGGAGTTTCCTAAAACGTAGCATTCTATGCTCCTTACAACAGTCAGGAACATGTAAACTGCCCCCTATGCAGCACTGGAGAACTAGATGACCTTGAGCATTTCCTTGGAAGATGCCCAATTTTAAAGCTATTTCTATAATTCCAAAAACAAAATCCTAGCCACTGTCACATTGGAATGCAGCCACTGTCACATTCTTCTGCAATTGATACGGATAAAAACTCCCATTAAAAACTATAAATCTTGAAATCTTGCTCATATATCATCACTTTTTTTTTATTTTAAGTTAGGTACTCAGACGCCAACAATTTTGTCACAGCGGAAATCGTTTGGTAAAACTAGGCAACAAGATCCAGTATATTGAAGATGATTTTCGTGTGCTGAAGGCGATTCTGTTTTCAGAAATGGTCTATCAGCTCGAGATTTTTACTAATTTGAGCTTAAGGATGCAAAAAATGCCTTTTTAGACGCGTTTTGTGGGGAAACTATATATTTGTTTTGGATTTTTTTGAGTTAAGACGGAAAATATCTTTATTTTATAGCTGGGCAATACCTTTGTAGCAAAATGTATACGTAACATAAGGATGTCTGTTTGTAGCACAGCATTGTTCATTTAGCAGCATTAGCAATGTAGTTTACCAGACCAATCACTTTCCCACTAACCATACATTATTTAAGCAAACATTTTTTTAAGCTATCTTTTACAGCTATTTTAAGTTAATCTTTGCTATTCTTATGCTAGGTTTACATAGCGTCACACACTCTGCCAATGTCGTCTGTGACCCTCTGTGACCAAAGTACTCAGAAGTCAAAAGTTTTCACATTGGCGGCACAGAAATTGCATGTCACATCGCTGGGACAGCCAAATGATATTCATAGTCATTTTTAAGCGTTGATTTAGCTATTTTTGAGCTTTAAGAGTTGGCAACACTGGTAGAAGTACGAGTTCGACCTCCACTTAACCGAACCTCTCGCTTCTCGAAAGTTTCAGTTGCTCTGAAAGTGGGAGCTCGAGTTCTGAGTCCTCCGAGACGTTCTTCTCGCTCCTCGGTTGTTTCAGTTGCTCTGACAGTGGAAGCTCGAGTTCAAAATGAAACTGACATTGATTCTATACAAGTTTGTCACGCTGAGCCCGAATCTGGTTCTCAAACCCCATATCTCTAATGAATTAGCTGTAAAATTGACAATTAAATGCAGAATATGGTTAATTTTATACTTTTTTTTAGTACATTCGAATCTCGTAGAAATGGTGAGACCTTCAGAAAATGGTGAGACTTTAAAAATGGTTCGATACCGATCCTAAACGAACATTCATTCTGCCTGGTCCGGTGCTCGATAGTGGTGATTACTCCCATCCAACTCGATTTAATTGATTTTTGATTGATGAGTCTGGCAGTTTAAGTGCCAGACATTTGAGGTGGGGGATCTTAACCACAAGTCCTGGTCCAGCGGATTAGTTTTAGCACCAATTAAAAACATATCGGTTCGATTTTAACAGGGTGATCCTTAAGCTGGCTACTTAAACAGCGACAGTCTACGTCCCAGAGAGCGTCCGGAGCCGCTAAGGGTATTGGTTATGTGACTCATTTCAGGTAAATTTTGAATATCGCCGCGGACAGCCATCGGGGTGGTGATCTAAGCAGACGCTGGGCCACTCGTTGAATGTCAGCAGCCTGGACTTTCTCTATAATCAATGAAAGTGTTAAAATCTTTTTGAATTTCCTAATCTTATCCGCTTAATAAAATGCTCGGGACGCTTGCAATGACCCATTACCAACACCTGCCGACCCACATCCTCAAACACCACCGGCCTCGATTCCAGGATCATCAGCAGCATGGACTGCAGCTGAATTTTCGAGCGCATCAATTCCTCCCGGCCGGGTTCACTGGACATGCTCATCAGTTCGCGCGTCAGCACCTCTACCATGTCGTTCATGTGCTGTGGCTGGTGCACTGCCGTGAATGCAAAAGAGTCCCGTATCGGCATAGGCCTGATTATAGGCAGTGGCGCTTGTACATCCAATGATAGCGATTCAACTTCAACACTTTGGTATACAGTCGAGAGTACATGCCCTTGACGGGGCCACTCGCTGAAAAGGAGCCACCACCGCCCATCATGATGTTAAGCACGCACAACGGAACGAAATCCTTATCCTGGTGAGAGCCACCCTCGACTGCAACCTTATATACATATGTAAGTCGGTGGTCAAATAACTCCCAATTCTTATTCTTATTTGTGTGTGATACTTCAAAATCAAAATGATGCTAGGATATTATGATACGAGCAATGATAATGACACTAGGATATGATACTATGATACGAGCAAATTTACTATGATAGTACCGAGAGAACTCTTTTTGTACCTTCTGAGTGCCGGTTGCGCTGATAAATAAACGAAAAGTATACCACACAAATAGAATTTGTGCGTCCAACAAATTTATTTCAAAAATTGTGCTGAAAATTCAGTTCAATTTGCCCAGGAATCAGCCAAATCTAACAGGCGAACAGAAATCAGAAGCTGCATTTTGCATAAATTACAAAGTTTAATTTGTATAGCATACTCTCAGGCGGGCATGTTAGTAAATTTTTAATGCCCCCTAAAAGCATGCCGGAAAAATTTTTAAATTCAAATTGCTATTCGCCGCCTGCTTATTTCTGTTCGCCTATTACTTGAGCTGTTCAATTTTGACTTTTTGCTCTGCAAAATGGCTGAACTCACAACAAAAACCTTCAGAGTTTCATGGACGTACAAATCCAAGTCAAATCACTTCCGATCCAATTTCCATACGATTTGGGTTGTTTTTGGGTCGAAAGCGATTTGTTGAATACTTTTTCCGAGTAGCTCTATTAGCCTCCTTTTAACCTTCTCTAAGGTTATTAACTCTTGTGACTCTGCCCTTCTGGACCAAGTGTTTGGGTTTTGCAGCTAAAGAGGCTTTGTTGTTTACCGTATTCTTGTTGCCTTAGAGTCTAAGGCTTAGAGAAAAAGAAAAACAGTTAGCCTTCAAAAGAGTCTGGCATATGCAGGCTCCTGAAAGTCTTTGGAGGCTTCTTGTCTATTTTTAACGGACGGAGGTTTCTCTGTTGAACTGCGAGAAGTGCGCTTCTTATTACGTAAAATTCGTGCTGGTGTGTCGCAAGGAAGTGCTCTTGGCCCTGTTTTATGATTACATTTTGGCTCTCCCAGGACGGGTGAGGATTCACAGCGAATCAGCGTTACATAGGCTCTCCTTTTATAGTGGCCAGTGGCTCTGCTTGCTTAAAACTTCGGAAGATGGACGTCTTCTTTTGCCCTACTTGGCGCTCGCTCCATAAAATTCTTTGCCAAAGCGTCAAATATTGGGAATCGACGCTGTCATTCATAATCCCGCATCATATTAGTCGAATGAACCACTCCCTTTTTGTTTCATGCACATAATTCTAATGGGGGGCCATCTTACGTGTTTCAAAACCGTCTAAACGCTTCCATGCACCACACAACCTATGAATGATTCGCTCCTAGATAACTCTGATTTTAGGCAAATGTAAGACAGCCGCGGTATCATAAACTTGAACTCCATAAGGGATTAAAACCGAAACGATTTTCGGTATCGGTTGTAGTCTCTAACTCGGCCGATAGCTATATTTCGGTTACAGTTATATCATGGTAAACAGACATAGTTTGCTTGTCCATTCTCTATACAGTTAAAATTAGCTTTAAATTGGAAATTGGTTTCGGCTCTAATCCTTGCTTGTAAGGGCCGATTCGACATCTTCTACATAGAGCTAACTGTCACATAAACTAACAAATAGCAGAGTAAATTGTAAGTTTATCTGACACATAACAGCTATCTGTAAGAAGAGAAATCGGCCCTAAATCATAATATTTTATTAAAGTAAAAAACCGGTTTAGAGACATTTACATCACGGTACTAGAATGTAGCTTCCATAAACATTTACCGCTTTTGGCATTCATAATCATTCGAATAGTCCACACTCGTCTCACATATAAAGGGAAATTCCACCTCACATTCGATATCATGATAGCCATAGTCACCATTATACAATGCAAAGGCAACACAATCCTCCTCGGGACTACCATTATTCGGTTCAAGTGGTACCCAATGTAAATATGGTACCCTGTCACCATTCTTAGATAAGTTAAAGATCCGTCGACTGCCCAAGCAATTAATGCCCACCCATACAGAATCGTGATAGCTTTTAGCAAAAGGCAATCCCAGATATTTGAGATATGCAGTTGCAGTCCGTAATTCCAGTGCACTGTTAAAAACACCCAAATCGGCTCCGAGCTTACGACATTGACGGTCGGCCGAGTGCCAATTGGCCTGCAAATTTAGACAAACATTTTAATTAATTTAAAAGAGACTAAACTAAATACATTGTTACCTTATTCAGGGACACGTGATAACATTTCTCGCCCACTAGCATAAATTTAGGTGGACAACTTTGCGCATGTAGGCCCAAAGCCAGAGACAAGAAGAGAAATCACGAATATTGCCGGCGAGATGGCCATGTTGCGAAATAAGACTGTTTCATTTGCAAAAGGTCTCGGTCGTATTTATACATTGCCAGAAGCTGACAACAACTAATGTTTGTGTATTTAAACAGCGCGATAAGCTCATTAAAGACAACAATTACAAGGGCCATATTTATTTTTAATCAGCTGAACCTTTCCCAACAATGCTGTTTATTCTGAACTAGAAATTACTACATACACAAAATTTATTTGCGACTAAAATCTTTACCTTCCTCAATTTTCCTTATATTGGCTATTACACTATGAATACGTAAGTATTCACCCATATTCAGCCATGCTCCCATTTTCGCTTTCGCAAACATATTGCGATTGGTCCAAAAAATCCAAGAAAACTATTCGCAAAAGTTTTACGAAAGTGAAAATGGGAGCATGGCTAATTGTTGTTGTTTTTGCGATCGCCTTTTTCAAGATACTCTCTTCCTCTGAATGTGAATGAAACAGAAAGCCTTGAACGAGAAAAATGTTTCTGGCACATTCTTTCGTGTGCCTGTTACGCAGTCATCTTGAAAAGCTGCTCCGGTGACTTGACACAGTGGATGGAAGAGATGAATGAACAATTTTTATTCGTTTTTTGAATTTTGATAAGTTTGCTTGCGGACACTACTTTTATTCTAACATTTTTTAAGTGCGCGATTCCTCAATCAAAAACAAGCATTTTCCGGGAATTGTTTTCTTTTAAAAGAAATATCATACACACACTCTCATTTATAGAAAATTAGGAAAATTATAGAAAATTAGAAAATTAGTTGGACGCTTGCCCGGGAAGGTTTCTGAGTTGAAGAAATGGACGGGAAATGGTCCGAAAACTATAACGTTCATCCGATTGCGATGAAACTTTAAGCAATGGTTCTAAGGTCCAAAAAACCGCGAGATTAGTAAAATTACCATATGTGTATTAATGAAAGCGCTTAAAGTTTAGATTACAATGAAGGAGTTGGTAAATGGAAGCTGTAACTTAAACGGTCCAAAAATTTTCGAAATTTAAAAATTTTAAATTTTAGCCTTTGATTATTATAAAGATTTCATAGACGACAGTTGTTGTCGGGTAAATAGGATCAAACGGTCAAAAAGTCGCGAAATTTTCTAAAATCCTTATATGAGTTTTGATTGACATGAAGACGGGTTAATGGGAGGTGTTGATCAAACGGACCAAAAAATCGCAAAATTTGCAAAATTTTATAATGAGCTTAGATCAGTGTTGTCCAAACTCACAGAATCAAACATTGCGCTTGTGAGCGTAGCAGCGAAACACAAACTAGACGTCACAACAAACAAATGCCTCGAACAAATACCTCGTGAAGTAAAACAATAAGCCGAACACGCGCCGAGCGTGCTATTTATAAAACACACGAATTCTCTCTCTCAATACGCCGACAGAATTACAAGTTCCCCTCCCATGGGATAGGCTTTTGGTATTTTGGACACCACTGGTTTAGATTATTATGAAGACGGGTAAGACGGATGGTGAAGATCGAAAGATCAAAAAAATCGCGAATTTTTCTAGATGAAGATTTGATAGAAGGCAGTAAAATTCACTTCTTCGTTTTGTGTTTAAAATTCTTAAGGGGGCGTAGCAACCAAGGCTGCGTACCGGTCCTGAACCGAACCCCAAAGAACCGGTTCGGTTCGAGTTTTCCAGGTTACTCGAACCGGACCATGAACCGAACCCTCCAAATATTTGAGCCCCCCAACCTGAACCCGAACCGAGCCCCTGTATACAAAAGAAAGGGTTCGGTTCAAACAATCATTTAAGTCAATTTCTTAAGATCTTTTATAGTTTTCTCAATATTATGACCGACAAACTATTTTATAGTATAGTTCAGAATCACTTCAGTTGATAATTGAGATTTCGAGAAGAAAGAAAAACATAAGTATACTCGCAAAAGGGGAAAGTAAAGCAAATTTGGAAGATCATTTTAAGAAGAAACGCCCTGATAAGTCCTTTTTAAGCCCTTAAAGCCCTTAAGAGATTAAATTCATATCCGACTTGAAGAAGATTCTGAAATGACTCAAGCATATGCTCCTAACGTGATTTATTGAAATACGACTAGAAAAAGACTCGCAAATGATTGGAAATATGACTCGAAATGGAGTCAAAACTGATGAGAAAAAGGAATTTAAACGACTCTTTCAGAAGATTCTCGGCTCCCGACAAAAGTAGCATTTATGACTATTTTACACAACAAGACTCTCAAATGATTGGAAATATGACTCGAAATGGAGTCAAAACTGACGAGAAAAAGGGCCATAAACGACTCTTTCAGAAGATTCTCCGCTCCCGACAAAAGTAGCATTTATGACTATTTTACACAGACAGAGGACTCAAAATGTGATCAGAAATTTCATAAAATGCTGGCTGGGTATGTACGTAGAAGGTGAGGCTTTCAAAATTCAAAGACCAGGCACTTTTGAAAGACTTTTTTTGAACACCTGTGAATGATAACAACAAGGAATGTGGTCCAGTCGACTTGACAACTCATATACATAGCTGGGTAATCTAGACCCGTTCACCTGATCAAACATATTTCTAAATTTTGACCGAATGTTGAGGCAAAAATCGGTCAACTATTTAACAATCTATGAACCCAGACTCAACCCAAAAGCTTGGATCCGCGAACCGAACCTTAGACTTTACCACGGGTTCGAACCTCCGAACCAACCCTTCAACTAAATTTTACAGATTTACAGCCTTGGTAGCTGCTAATATAGCATGTCACTTGTCAAATAGCCGTCAAGTTGGAGTGGACGCTTTCAATAGTTCTCGAGATCGAGTGCGTTCAATACGTGTACCAAAACAATTGCGACAGCTAGGTACAACCGTGCTTAAATTTAAATGTGTATAATTCTATACACCGTCTATTGATGAAAGTGACAGAGGTTGACTTTGCCGATTTTAACCTGAAGTTCCACTCGGATGCCCACTTTCCAAACATCTTCATGTATTGCTGTAGCATATCGGTGCAAGAATGACGTCTCAAAGAGACACCAGGACAATTCGGCATATCTGCTTAAATCCTTCTCCTAGCCTTTCCTGAAGTACACTGCAAAAGATGCGCCATTCTAAAAACTTTCCACCATATAAACAATTCCGATTTGTTTGTAATTTTTGAAATTTATTTTTCATATATTTATTTTTATTTGTTGTATTTATCATCAATATCAATAGTTGATGGTTGTTGTAGTTGTGTGTGTGTTGTTGCTGTCGTTATATATATATATATATATATTTTATACCTTTTAATTAAGTTTTATACTTACAATTTAAGTATGCAGTAAATGTAATGCTTGTTTTTGTTTTTTTCTTCTTGTTTTTAATGTTTAATGAATTGTTCGAGTCAAGTGCGAACCACATAATTCCATTTGTTTTGCTGTTTGCTTTGCCGGCCAATCGCCACAATAAATGTGCAATTTGTCAATTACATTTAAAATTGATTTAATTAAAAAATTCTATTTTTCAATAAACATTTTTCTTTTCGGTTGGAAAAAAAGAGACGAAAGAATTGCATTAAAAAACATACACGGTTACGGTTACAAAATAAAAACTTAGAAATAAACTCTTTTGCTTTCACTAATTACAAAATTAAAACAAGTTTGGGGGGGTGGGGTGGGAGGGGAGACACACAACAAAAATCTGTGAGGGAAAGAATGGAGTGGTGAGAATACATGCTTGTGGTTCTGGGTTCTTGTTGTTGTTGTTGTGGTTAAGCCATGCGAGAGCCTTTTGTAAAGTTTATAAATTATGTACAGGTTATCAGTAATTATGGTGAGATGAGGGAACAGCAGGAAACCCAAGTAATCTTTCTTTCTTGTGGCAATAATTTAAACGCATAATCTTCTTCTTCCTCTTATCCTCCATCCTACTCTTTCTCTTTTGTTAATAATTAAATTATAAGCGCATTTTAATTTACTTGTAAATGTATGAATATTTTTTTTTGTTTTCTTGTTTTTTGCCATTTCCTGCCTTGACGATTTGGAAATGACCACCTAAGCGAGAGGTACCATTTAAGCAGCAGTTGGTACTCAGTCGTTAGGTGGACCAATTCCCAAATCCAAAAACCAGCAGTTGCAGCAGCAGTGCACGCTGGCTGGACTAGGCAGGGGGGGGTAGCAGCTCCTAATTTCTATATATAATATATATATGGGTTTTTTTTGTGTGGTTTTTGTTTCGCTTTTCATCTTATACTTTACACAACTTTAAGCTTAAGGGATCTAGTGGTAACAGATAGCCTAGAATTCAATTTGCGGCGCGAGCGACGCAGTTCTCGTCCGGTCTTCATTTTCTTCTTCTGGATCAATAATTTCGTCTTCTTCTTGTTGTTGTTGTTTTTGTTCTTGTTGTTGTCCTGTCTGGCCGCCGCCTTCTCTTGCTTGGAGCTACGCAATACTCATTCATTCCGATCCTCCGATTCACTGCCCGCCTCAGCCGATTGGCGAGTGTGTCGTGTGGATCGTAGCTCACGTCGTTTCTCGGGCGGTTGTTCCAAGGCCGCTGCCTGTTCGTTGCCAGAACGCGGTCGCTTCAGGCGATTGGAGGAACGTCGATTCTCCTCGGCTGCTGCTGCAGCAGCTGCTGCCGCGGATGATGAACTGGAAGAGCCGCTCAGATTCGCAGCCGATGTGTTGGCGGCTCCTGCTGTGTCCAGATCTTCCACACTGCCACCATGACTGCTGCCGGGAGCCGCTGGCTTCTTGAGTATGGGCTGAATGATCAGCTCATCGGCCTCCTCATAGGGTGGCGGCAGTTTGGCGGCATCGGCCGCATTTGTTATGGTCAGCGAGATGCGCGACTCGCTGCGTTCGGAGCGTTCGCTGCTGGTGCTGGCTCCACTGCTGATGGGCGGAGCTATGGTAATGGTGGTCTGTGAGGGTAGATTGGCTGCCAAATTGGCAGTGGCCGAAGTTGAGGAAGAGGAGGTGGAGGATGAGGTGGAGGCTCCTGCATTCAGGGGCGTCAATGTGACCTTGTCCTGTTCGGTGACCGTCGTCATGGGGGGAGCTGGTGTGGAGCTGCCGCTGGCTCGCAAACTGCTCTTCTCAATGCTGGAGCCCAAGTTAAGCGGCAAGCCGGCAGCCAAGGCGGCAGCAGTCAGCTCATCCTTGCTGGGATGCTGCATTTCGCTACGAGATCTCTTCGACTTCTGGTGTTGTTGTTGCTGTTGTTGTTGTTGTTGCTCTGCGTGCAGGGCATCCGCATAGGCAGCGGCGGCAGCACTGGTTGCGGAGGTGGACGCGGATGAGGTGGGTATCAGTGAGATGCCCGAACCCAGACCCAAAGTCTTGGTATAGTAGTCCATTTGTTGCTTGAACGCGTCCTGCTCGCGCTGTCTCTTCGATGCGGAAGAGCTGCTGCTGCTGGTGTTGGTAGTAGAGGCACTGGCTCCCGATGATCCACCCGTTAGACCCGCCAAACTGGCCAGCGAGCCAGGCCCACTCAAGGGCAAGGATCCACCGGCAGCAGCCATGGCCTGGGCAGCCATTTCGGCCAGCAGAGCCTGTGAAAAGTCACTGGACATGCCGGGTATTTGAGGCAATTGAGCTGCTGCGGCTGCCGCCGCCGCTGCTGCAGCCGCTGCTGCCGATGAGGCGGACTTTGCACTTTTGCTGGAGGAGGAGCTGGCGCCGGTATTGGATGAGGAGGGCATTTTGCCTTGAGAGAAGGCCTGCAAGGCAGCCAAGTCTGTGGGCAAGGCGGCGCTGCGTGCTAGACTTTCAAACCACTTTTGTTGCTCCTTGGCGGCCATTTTCTCCGCTTGGGCAGCCGCATTGGACGCCTCCCGCTTGCTGCTGCTGCTGTTATTGCCGGCCTGGCCGGACGACGAGGAGCCGCTCGAGGGCGTGGGCAGTGGCGGCATGCCCAGAGAGCTCATCAGGCGCGTCGCCTGAGCCAAATCCATGCTGCTCATGCGACTCAGCGATTCTAGTAACTGGGGATCTGCCCCGGGCATAAGCAAACTGCTCAGCTGGGCCATGTCAGCGGCACTGGGCGTGGCCGAGGCAGTGTTCCGACTGCTGGACTGGCGTCCACGACTCGAACTGGAGACCGAGGGTGTGGTCATGGTGCTGGCAATGCTCTGACCACCACTCATGCTGGCCATGGCATTCATTAGATTGGCCGCCGAGTTGCTATTGGAGGCGGCGGAACGCGACTGGCTGGACTTGGACTGCGATTGATGGGATTTCGATTGAGTGGACGAGGTGCTGGCCGCCGAGGAGGTGACAGCGCCATTCAGGAGATTATACTGTTGGGCCAACTGGTCATACGCAGAGCCCAGGCCACTGGAACCCAGCGAGTAAGGATTGAGACCACCCAGTCCCATGGGCGGATACAGCAGCGAAGGATTGGGAAAGAGGAAGGGAAAACCGGCAGCCAGCTGAGAGGCGGAGGCTGCAGACGCTGCAGCGGCGGCTGAATTCTTGCCACCGGCTCCACCGCCGCCCGAGGATGAACTGTTGGCCAGTTGGGCAGCTGCCTCATTCTGTTGCTGCTGCTGTTGTTGCTTCTTCTTGCTGGAGGAGGACGTGCTGGAGGAGTTTGTCTGCGACTGGCTCTTGCCCGAACCCCCACCCGAGTTGCCTGTGAGGCCACCCAGTGTGGGTCCAGCAGCAGCCATGAGCGCAGCCAGTGATTGTGCGTCCATGCCGGCCAGATTGCCCAGTCCGCCCATGCCCGCCAGGCTGGCAAACAGATTCATGTTGTTCAGATTGCCCAAACCCGGCAGATTGCCCATTCCTGGCATGCCGGCAAAGGGCATGGACAGCAATGGGTTCTTCGGATCGAAGGCGGCGAGCGGATTTTTCGGATCGAAAGCCCCGAGGCCTGGCAGATTGGCCAACAGGCTGGGATTGAGTCCGGCTAGCGAGCCGAACTGCAGCGCCGCCTGATCCAAGGCAGCGGCCGATTGTTGCTGGCGGGACGACTTTTTGGAGCTGCCCGAGTTGCCGCCTGCGGGGGATTGCACCGAACTCGACGATTGCTGTTGCATTTGCTGTTGCTGCGCATGTGAGCTGGAGCCAGAGGCATTGCTAGAGTTGGAAGATGGCCGCCCGCCATGTGATCTGTCCATGGAGCTGGGTTTGGGTGAGGGAGCCGACATGGGATTCTGCATTTGCTCCAGCCACTTGGGATCCACCTCGTAGTTGGGATTCTCGGTGAGCCATTGCATGAGTCGCTTGAGCTGTGGCGCCTTGTTGCCGCCGAGACGCTTGCCCGTCTGTTTGTTGATCACGGGCACCGGCTCCTCGCCAGTGAGTCCCTGGGGACCGGACATGGATTGTTGCTGTTGCTGCTGCTGTTGTTGTTGTTGTTGCTGCTGCTGCTGCTGCTGTTGTTGTTGCTGCTGCTTCTGCAGTTGGGCCGACGACGACTGTTGGGATTGGGAACTGCTGCCGCCGCCCTGCTGGCGGTTCGAACGGCGACTGTTGGCACTGCCAGAGCCTGCACCAGATCCGCCTACGACATAATCAATGCTCAGCTGATCACTCAGTGGGCTGGTCATGTCCGACAGCCATTTGTTCACTTTGACATCGTGTGGTGAGTTGGTGTACTTGGAGCCCAGTTTCATGGCCTGCTCCATTTCGGCCAGCATGTTCTCATACGCCTTGCGCTGGGCAGGCGGCAGGAATTGCATCATCTTTTGCTGTTGCTTGAGGAACGTTTGTGGATCGGTGGACATGGTCTGGGCCAGTAGGGCATTGAGACTGTCCTTGGAGCTTAGTCCGCCCATGGCCATGTTCTGTAGGGCGCTTAAGCCGCTGGAGCCGCTGCCGCCGGCCGAAGAGCTGGACCCTGCTCCGCCGCCGCCGCTGGACGTTGAACTCTTGGACTCTGTGGGCGAGAGAAGACACCATATTTGTGGGATTAGTATAGAGTGGCACACTGGGGATTGGGATTTGCCTTTGGCAATGTAAAAATCAAAGCGCAGAGACTCAAACTCACTTCCGGGCACTGTCGTAACAGTGATGGTAAATGGTTTCTGATTCGACTGCTGCTGCAGGCTGGATGACTGCAAATTGGCAGGCGTCACCGAAACACTGGGCGGGATTTGTGGCTTCTTGGATGAGGGCAGCGAAGGATCGGGGAAGGTCTTTTGCTCTTTGGCAGCGGACAGACCCAAAACAATCTCATCCAGCTTCTTGCGTTTCTTTTCCTTGCCGATGACTGGCTCCTCAATGGTCTGGAAAGAGTTGTATAAAGTTAGACTGGCCGAGGGGTGGTTTCATTCCACTCTACACTTACGCAATTATTCTTCTTCATCAGCTTGTTGAGGGTATCATCCAGCTTGCTCTTGTTACCAGCCATGGAGGGAAAAGCGGAGCTTAGCGCCGCATGTACACTGGACTTCTTTGAGGGCATGGAAAAGTCTTGAACCTCGCTTAGATCAATGGCTCCGGCACTTGAGGCTGACTTTAACATTTCCGTCATGTTCATTTTAGGCAAGCTGCTGTGGATATAACAAAAATATTGAACTTAGTTTGGTGACATTCAATCAAGACTGAGACTGTACCCACCTTGAGGATAGATCCATGGGTGCACCCATAGATGGCGGTGGCGTTTTCATGGCTGGAACAGCGGGTTTACTAAACTGGCCAGACGATTGTCGTGAAAGCGAAGCATGCTGGTGAGCTGGCGGCGGTTGCATGCCACTTAGGGCTGAAGATGAACCACCACCACCACGTCGTCCAGAGGAGCCCGTTAATGCTTCCATATTGGCAATTTCACTTTCCCAATCTTTGGGAGCCACTAGAATGAAGAAAATAAGGAGATTGGCATTAGAAATTATTCAGCAGCAAACAGATGGGAAATATGTTTTTGGTTATGTGTATATAAAGTCGAAAGGTTAACGAGATTCTTGGAAGATGCCTGAAACCCTTGAAAGTGTATACAGCAACTTAAGTATTGTGAACTTTAAGGGTTAAATTAACATGGCATTGTTGCACAGTAGGACTGACAATTCCCCCTTGGTGTGGGCCAGGTCGCAATTTTATTGCCACAAATGGCCAACCACAATGTGACAGAATATGGTGCCGATGGCTGCATCTCCTACCGACCGATCTCCGCTGGATTGTAAAACCGTCATCATAATATCATCAAAGAATCGAGGCTTTATTATTATTCACAAGAGTAATACTCTTGTGTTCCACTGGCACATTCTATAGGTCATTCTCTGGGGGTGCCCATGCCTATTCCGCAAGCCACGCATTCGTTGTCGTTTGGCGCAGAGGAATAGCTGTCGCGTAAACGGGGCACGCGCGCCTTAAGCCTACATAAATCAACACCAAATTAATATGCGTGCTCTCCTCTCTTTCTTTCCGAGCTAAGGTTTTGTTGTTGGTGCGTGCAGACCTGCAACAACATCATCATATGAGACTATCACCTCTCTCTCCTATGTCTTTGGAAAATTAAAAAGCAACAACAATGTTGCTTATGCGAAGTTAGCGCGCGCCTCGCTCACAGTGCCCGAACACTTTTCGCTATTCACGGCGGCACACAAACAAACAAAAATCGGGTTTCTTTTCTTTTTTATTTTGTGCATTTGTATTTGTTTTGACGCGCCCGTAAGCTCATTCTGGGCACCCCTGATCTAAAAGACCTCATTCTTTCTAAATTCAAAATTTTGCGTTGGATGATTCGCCCGTTTACGGCTAGACAATTGAACCTAACTTCCCAATTTTTAGAAAATTTTGATTATTGAAGAATAGTAAGAGATAAATGTCCATTCGGGAGGTCATTTGCGACGGCTGATCAAGCCACTGTCACGGTTAATCTAGTCACTGTCACTGTTTTAGCTCAGTGGGAGGGGGTTTAGCTTAGTAGGAAAAGTGTATGGACCCTTTATTGAAAACAGACTACGCTCATGAGTTGTGCATGGCTAAGGCAAACGCCAAATTTGTCTTTCTTTGTTATAGAATGGTAAAGTAATATTTCGTATAAATGAATCCTGAGAGCTGGCTAGATCAAGGAGGGACTAGAGCCGACATGATAGTTCACAAGAATGTTGAGAGATTTGGAGCTGTCTATCAAGTTTTCCAAGAATTGACAATTCGAATTATTTGTTTGATTTAAAATAAATTTCGTGCAAATTTGTCAGTCTGCTTTTGAGGATGAGTTAATGGAGTTCTTATGTCAACACAATGTCATCCGCCAAGAAAAATTGTGTCCAAAGTGCGGAAATATGTGCAAGCTGACAAACCGTCCTTCCAGTTTGATGTACAGATGCTGGGCTTACGTTTAACTAGACCGGAAGAAGAAGAAGAAGCATGCAAGGAGACAGTGCGGCTACATCGAATCCGTGCGGAAAAATACTTTTTTCGCGGGACCACTACTTTGGATATCTGGCGAAATTCCAGTTTCAAAAAGTCTATAAAACGCACCCAAAGCGAATTCATCCGATTTTCTTGGCTATTGGGCACCTTTATGACCCGTCAGAAGAAAATATAAATGAAGATGTCCATTTTGAAGAGGTAATAAATAGATGCACCACATACGAAGAAGAAAAATTCCGCGGTTTTAAGCCGCAGGCAAAAATTAAAAAAAAAAAAAATCACGCGATGGACCTATGCTAAACATTTACCGAGCTGTCTATCAAGTTTTCCAAGAATTGACAACATCAACCTTGGGGACAGAGACCCACCCAATCACCTCTCTTCAATGGCAGAATGCAGATCAGAATCGGAGACTCTGGCGAGACGCATATCTATAGGATATTCTGAGATGGATGAAGGCTCGAAATCTTGCTCCGGCCTAGAAAAACAAATCCGAAATATCCAAACCAGGACTGCAATCCGGTTATGAACCCGGAATTCCGACTTTTTTTTAAACTGTGAACAGAACCTTCAACCAAACCAAAGTTGAAAAAATTGTTGCTGAACTCGTTTCGAACCTTAATTTTTGGTTCCGTTCAACCAAATGAAAGATGTTCTGACAAATCTAGAAAATTTGTTGAAAATTTTTGTCAAGATCGTCACAAAAGTAAAATGGATATTTATTATAAATTCTATAAAGACGTTTAAAATAAGCAACAAAAACGCAACCCATAATAAGCTTTGTTTTTTATATCCTTGATTCCACGTTCAGAAGCTGATGAAAGTTGAGCGATTACTAACATCATTGCAGACTTCGATAGCACTAATAGAGAGACGACTGAATCAAACATTTGAAAGACTTTGACATCTTATAAATTTTAACAACTTAATACGTTTGCGTTTACTGTCTTATCAGAACCATCGATAACAATCACGGCTGATATTTTAAATATTTATCGCATAAGTTGCAATTCTACTAAATTTTGACTTATGACGAACCAAGGTTCAAACCAAAACCTTCATTCAAATAGCTCGAGCCTAAAATTTGCCAAATTAACCATTGGCAGATTTCGGTTTGAAACCGCCAATCGGATCTCCGAACAAATTTATTGCGTTTTTTAGCCTTGATCCAAACTAAAGTGAATCTCTCTCTTTCTCGGTCGATTTTGGATTTTCCCTAACCAATTACGAAAGGATAGACTTTAATCAACATACCGAAATTCTTGTCGTGAACCCTTCATTAGTTTGGGTAATAGAATTGATTTCAGCTTGGTATTCAAACTGGACTTGATCTCACATTCGGATGCTATGGAATTCTAAGGCAGCATAAGTGCAAGAACTGTCATCAAAAGACAGACGTTTCACTCCCGAAAACGAATCCATTTTCGATGTTTTAACTAAGTTTCTCCTAGTTTCCGGTCTGAAAAGTGTGAAAAATTAAGATCTCGCTACACAATTTCTCATCCGTTCTAGACACTTTATCGGCACCGAAAACGAATCGAAAACTGTATCGTTTGCAATACGTGGTCGCTATCGAGAAAGAGTCGAGACCCGATTCGAAAATATGTTATTCAAAATACGTTTATACTTTGGCGATAATTTGATTCATTCCATTTTGTTTCCCATATAAAAACTTTTAACTTCTTAGGACATGCGGATTTGGCTGTTAAGAGAAACCATCGTAAATCTCGCAGGTCCGCAGTTCTCAGGGTGCGATTAGTTGTCAGAAGTCTATAACTTTTCTTTTACTTTTCACATTTTTAATGGAATTCTTAACTTACTTAAATCTTGATGCTGGATTGAAATAAGCATTTTAGATTTTTACATGAATTTAAGGATTGTTTCTGAGAGATCACTTCTATTTTTATGAACTTGATATTAGCTCCCCATTTTTTTATTCTCTCAAACCAAATCCTTTGGATTAAAACCTAAAGCGAGCCCCCGAATCCAAGCTTCTAAATTTGGGAGGTTTTCATTCTTGATTCTTTTCCAATTTTACTAGAGTTCTGTAATCGATCTACTTACTTGATGAACTATTGAGCAGGGCATGTAGTTTGGCCCGCTCCGTTTCCACATCGATGGCAATGTGTCGTTTGCGATTTTTGCCTGTTTTGGAACCAGCGCTGGGCACATTTAAGCCCACACTGGCTGCCGACGAGCCACTGGCTGCGCTTAGAGACATGCCTGGAAGCAGGGATGATAATGAGGTGGCATTACCACCAGCGGCAGCAGCTGCCACAGCAGCGGCCACTGCTGCATTGATGCTGTTAGCATCCAGACCCGGCAATGTGGTGGCTCCGACCGATGAGGATGTTTTGGTGGAAACACCCGACGAAGAGCCAGCTGTGCTGGCCACCTGTTGCATTTGCGAGGCTTGCAAATGTTTTGTTACACCCTGATCTGTGGTAATGGTTATTACATCGGGCGTCGTGGAGCGGCGCTCAATGCTGTTCAGGTGAGGAATGGATTCGTGCAGGGCAATGTTCAGATCAGTGGCTCCCTTGCAGCTGGCAAAGGCGCTATACTGTTTGTCCACCGGCCACTTGTTGTGCTCCACACAGCTAACTATATGGGCCATACGTCGCTCGAGGGCAAAGTCCTTGAACCAACGTATCATGCACATCTCCAGTTTGGGTTTCTCCAACTTTTGTTGCTTAACGGTGGCGGGTTGAATCACCTCAAGATCGGGGAATCGTGCCTTGAGTTCGGCGGCTTGTTTTTTGCATTCTTCTTCGACAGCCTTTTCCTTCTCCTTCATGACCTCATCGTCATCGGGATCGGTGGGGGCGGCAACCAGGTCTAGAATTTCCTGATCACTGGGCTTGTCGCTCTTCTTGGTAACGGCGGCGGCTTCGACCTTTTCAGTTTCAGTCACTTCAGCGGATTTCTTTTCCTCGCTCTCGGCGGGCTTATCCTTCTCTTCGGTTGTCTCTTTGGAAGTGGAATCAGTTTCCGTCGCCTCGACAGTTGCTTCCTTTTCTGAGGCGATGTCTGACTTCTCCTCGGATTCTTTTGTAGAGGATTCGTCCACCTCCATTTTCGCTGTTTCATCATCAGAGGAAGTGGATTTTTCTTTAGCTTCATCGCTGGTTGGCTTCTCATCTGACTCGATGGCCCCTTCTGCAGATGTGTCCTTTTCCTGACCATTTTCAGCAATGGCCTCATCTACTTCCATCTTTTCTTTCTCCTCGTCGTCTGGTACGCTAGATGCTGACACATCTTTCTCGGTGTCGCTGGATTCTGATTCCTTTTCGGCATTTGAGGGTTTTTCAGTTTCCTCATCTGCCGCACTTGGTTCAGTTCCCTTAATCTTGAGCGATTCTGCATCTTCTTCAGCAGACTCTGGCTCATCCTTCTTAGCTTCTTCAGTGGACTCGCTGTTGTCCTTGTTGTCTGTGTTAATTTCTGCTTTAACTTCAGACTTTACTGTTGATACGGGCGACTCTTTTTTGATGACACTCTCCTTGGTAAGCAGTTCATCATCCAGATCTATCACTTCATGCTTCACTGCAGCAGCAGCAGCAGCCGCTGCAGCTGTGGCTGCGATAGCCGCTGCCTTTTCTGCAGCTGCCAATTTCTCGGCCTTTTCCGCATTGAAAGCCTCCAGTTTGATGGTACGCTGAATCTGTGCCTCCAGTTCTCGTATGAAACGTTTCTCCGATTCGCAGAAACTAAAGTTGGGATCGTTGAATATAAACGTTTCGGAGCGATAAAGACCATGCTTAAGCACCGCTGAAATTAGTTCTTTGTCATGTCGTCCTGGCTCCCACCAGTCGGGTGTGTCGGCATTCATTGAGCACAACTTCAAGCGGTCCTCCAGTTGCGGATGGCGTGCCACCTCACGCAACTTGGATAGTAGCTCCAATCGATCCAATATCAATTTGGCATGCTCCTTTTCAATTTCCTCAATGATACCCTCGAGACCACGCTCCGACTCGCTCAGCTTGAGCCCAGCCTGACGTTTGCACATGGCGACAAAAACTTTGTAATAGTCGGTGAGGGTTTCGTCGCTTTTTCGTTCTAGATGTGCCATCTGTTTGAATTTGGTCCAATCGGGTGTTAGGCTACTGCTAATACCGCCTGCTCCGGTGCCACCCATAGGTGTGGTTAAATGCAAATCAACACCATAGCCGGTCAAAACGCGCAGAAATTCATATTCCTCACGACGATTCCATTTCTTGGGTATTAGCTGAAGACGTTGAGACTCACGTTCTTTGGCCGCCAGTTCCATTTTGCCCTGACGCTCCATTTTCTGTAACGAGAGAGAGATAGGAGTAGAAATTTTTAGAAATTTATTCAACGTTGGAGTTCGAGTTTAAGATAATCAACATAAAACTAAATGTATTTTAAGGCTCAAGAATTTAGAGGAGAGTTTGGGGCGTCGCTCAGCAGCAGAGCAGTGGTCGGCACATAATACAATCACACTTTGGCACTGGCATCAAAGGAATCGCAACCTGCAACTACGAAGCTCGTTGAATAAGCGAATCACAAACTGTCATTGACATTCCAATCAAAACTACAAAAATTTTTTCGCTCATTAAAGCGACGCAAGCCAGTTCTCGGCATACGTTCGCTGCTTTAGTTTGCTTGATTCTAGTCGTCTGAAGTTCAAAATTAGTTAGGTTCTTGAAATAGCTGTACAGATAACCTGATACCACTTGCATTCAATATGGGTAAAAGCGCAAATATCAAACGACCTTTACTAGGTTGAGTGGGTAATAAAAGAGAACTTAACATTAAATCCTTTGTCCTTCCCACTCCCGTAACTCTGTCTACACTTTTGTGTCTGTGTAACCATACAGTTTACTAGGGCGTAAAAGTACCCATCCCATTTTCCCTGAGCAAAGCTGGCACGTGTAGGCAGAGTATGCTCCCAGTAATGTTGTCCCCTCACCGCGGAGATTATTCACAGTTATACGGGTCTCTATACAAATCTCTAGAGATTTTCGTATAAACGTTAGCATTTCATATTAAAGCTGTTTGACTGTATATGTGAAGGGGCACAAATATGCCCGGCTACTAGATTAGATGACAAAAGTTAAGCGATTTGAGCCCGCCTGCTCAAAGCCAAGTAGATTTAATGCGTACGGGTTTCCTTGCATATGATCTAGTAGCCGGTCTTACTCTTGTCACAAATAAAGTAGTTCAAATTCAGTTCGAAGTGATATTGTTTATACGAAAATCTCTAGAGATTTCCAGGACACCCCAGATAAATGTCTTATCTACGTATTTAGAGTATAATAATAAATTTATACGAGGACTGACGAATATTTTAAGCTACATCATTAATTTCGTTTTTGTATAGGCCTTTAATTCGATAGTCTCAACACTCCGGATTTGACACCTTGTAAAATTTCTTTGAGTTGGAATTCTTATTTCTCTTAGTCCGTGTTTACCCATGCAGTTTGCTTCATAAAGTTCTCTTTGATTTTGTTTTCAAGCATCTTCAAAACTGCGTGCACATTTACATGATGAAGCTGGACTCGTATAGTTTAAGTTCAATCTATCTGACAACAAAAGTTATCGATAATTACAAAACTCAAATTTCCAACTTAAGACTTATCTCGTCAAATGACGTGACAGACTCACAAACATATTCGCTTGCGAAATAGAGCAAGTATTTGGACTACCTTGTATTCATTACTCATTCCTCCAAATAATAAGAATAGTAAATTTCCTCAACATATACATTCGTTTCACAGATAGACTCTTCACTGAAACACATTTTATGTATCAATCTAGTTGTCCTGCCATAAATTTTAATTCGTTTTTTCGGGATTAACCGGCTGTAACTTTGCCCATCCAGCTGATTTAAATGCAACAACATTTGTGTACCCATTAGGCTACATGCTAAAGTGGTTGTAATTAAAATCCAACCACCGCAATGGCTTGCACACGACGATTAAGTTTGAAAAATTTGCCATAATTTGATGAAAATTACACTTTTAGGAAGCATTAATATGTATACTGTCGCATAAAACACATAAATACAGATATTTTTGTTCGGTGTAACCTCCATAATTTGTTGGATTTTCCGCGATATCTTGAAAACAAGAGCTGATGGACAAAAACCGAAACCAGTTTTGGAATCAGTGCTCAAAACTGGATCAGAATTTAAAACAAAGAAGGCTGGACCACACAAAAGTGGTAATTTTGTTGGCCTGTGTAACAAGTAAGAGTGCTGCAGTCGGGCACCCCGACAGCAAAATACCCTGTTCCAAGTAATGTTGTTTTTGCTCGGATCTTATTGTGGTTTTCAGAAATCAAACTCAGGCTTCAAACTTAAAAATTGTGGCTCTGCAGGTTTTCCGCTGTTAAAAGAAGGAGGAGGAAGAATTTTCCAAATCTGAAACAAACTAGATCAGGGTACATGCCAAAATTGCTGGCTATATCTCTTATATTCTCTGAGATCGACGCGTTCATATAGACAGACAGACGGACATGGCTAAATCGACTCGGCTGTTGATGCTGATCAAGAATATATATACTTTATAGGGTCGGATGAGAATCAACCATGCATCGAATATATCGGAATGAGGCAAAGGTAAACTATCGAAAAACTTTACCCGTATTTACTGCCCCTCCACATCTCTTCCCTACAAACAAAAACTTTATAAGGAACTTCATGAAAGAAACTTAGTCGTGTAAATGCAGACCTAGAATTATGCTTGCGGTCAAAGAGTAGAAACGAGCACCTCCTACGATTCAGTATAGGAAGATCACATCATTCTCTGAAAAACTGTGATATGGAATTCGCAAGGAATAATATTTTTCAGTCCACGAAAAGCTCAGCTGTTTGAGCTTTGTTTCTTGTCCTCTATGCTAAACTTTTTTTAAGATTTCACTCTAATGTGCTGTACAATCGAATCGTGAGTATACTTCATGTCTAGGATTACATCATTTTTGAAAACAAGCCATTTCACACATACCGAAATTAAACTTCATATATTAAGAAATTTCTGATATAAGGCTCTCATCACCTTTTGAACCGGCCCAGCAAAATGTATAACTTAATTTACGGTCATGCTTTCATTTCCACTTTCGGGAAAATCTTGCAATTTCAAACCGGTTTTCGCACAAAAATGTATCTCAAAATGTGCTAGTGAAAGTGGGAGCACGGCTGATAAGGATGGGTTTACAGCAAAGTTCAGCGCGTCGCTATCAACTGTTTATACAAAAATGCTTATAAGCTCGTCGCACTTTGTCGAACTTCGTGTCAATGGCTACACACACATAAGCAATGCCAAAATGTGAATATCTTGTCAAATTATGTGAAAATGCAGGCCTATGAGATTATCATGTCTCATGCGAAAAAAGGTACACACCGAATTTCAAGTTCATATCGTTAAACAATTTCTAATATAAGGCTCTACTCCATTTTTGAACCGTTTCAATCGATAAATTCTTAACCAGGGTCTTTACCTGGACCTAGGTTTGGCGACCTATTAAGCTCGATTCTTAGAACTGAACCAAAAATAAAGTTTTCTGACACTGGGTTAAACCTCATTCTAATTTTTTGAGAAAAATTTGTGTGATTAAAGAGCTTTATGTTCAAATTCTTATTTTCCCAAAAAAAACATTCCCAACAACAAATCTTTAAACTTAACCTTCTGTGTTAAATTAGACGAAATGTCAGATATTTAAACAAATCAAAAGTCCAAACAAATCAAATTACAAAATATTCAGAATAAATGGTCAAACGCGAAATTTAAAACTCACTCAATCAATGGACGGCAAAGCAGTTAGTCATAACCATTAGATGTAGCAAAGCTGCAACATTCTCTAACGCTTCATATACCAGCTTAAGACTTGAGATGGATCAACTTGTTGCAAGTGTCAGTTCATGTGACTTAGGTCGTCCGGCATAACCCCAAGCTAACTGGAACAATAATTCTGGCACGTGTATGGCCACGAGTGTCTGCTACACACAACTTAAGCTGTTATATCACAGACTACCCCACCAACGAGATACGAAAATGCTTATCGACATTCTTGACAAAGACTGCCATAAAAGTGAAAAACTGATGTATTGCTCATCAATTGGACAAAGTAGGAAATATAAAAGTTTTAATGCAGTAACTTTAATAGTTACATTGTAGACTTTTGTAAAGATTTGACTACTTGAGCGGTTTATCCACTCAACTGGACTGCTGGCAACGGAAAACAAATCCAGGAATCCAGGAGAATCTAAATTGCCCGTTTAGCATTTGCCACCAAAACCATAATTAACGAACGTTGCTGTGAAACAAAGCTACTTGAAATATTTCTTGGCAAGCAATCGCAAGTGCAATTCATTTGAAAACAAATGACATCCTGGCGAGCCAACAAAATATCCTGCGCAAAATTGAGATGCCAACAGTCATAGAACTGTAGAGCCAAGCCAACAAAGATGCGGGCAACAACTCAAGGGAAATGTTTCATTTAATGTATGGCAAAAACTTCTGGCCAAACTAACCATTTCCACCTGCAAATAAGTAAATACTTGAAACAACTGTCAAATCAAAACAAATCTCAAAGACTAATTAAAGTTGTGGGGGGACTAACAAAACTTTTTAGATCCTATGAGATGGAGATAAGAAAACGATCGCAATTCAAGAGCTGTCAAGGTATCCTGGTGCAGTTCTTTTTCAAAAACAAAGAAAATCGCAACGTTACCGTCAATCAAAGTACCCTGCAATGATTCCAAAATGGATGAATTGGACTTGGTTGACATGTGGTTTCAACAATACGGTGCCACATGCCAATTGAGAGGCGAGTTTGCTGAGCAATTAATCTCACAGTCTATTGACCCCCAAGATCATGTGATGTGACCCTAATAGACTAGACCGCAAATTTGGTTTGTACGCATATTTTGGGACCCCAAAGACGACATGCAAAGATTCACTCAATATAGACCAATATTTTATATAGCTACCATATAACCGATCTAGCAGATTTTGCTCCAACCTCATTGTTTCTTATGCTACTGAACTGAAATTTGGTGTGTACTCGTATTTTTAGCTTCTAATACGACTTACAAAATCGGTTTCGACTTGGACCATAACTTCATATAGCTCCCATCCCAGCAAGCATATTATGAAATTTCTGATCATACTCGAGTCTTTTTCGAGTAGTCAGTCTGATTAAAATAGTCATAAATGCGCTTGTTTTCGAATCATAAATGATACTATTGTCGGGAGAAAATGGTACCCTAGCCGCTACTCTTCATGAAGAGTCAATTTTAACCCGTTTTTCTGATCAGTTTCGAGTCATTTGAAAGTCTCTTTCGAGTCGTCTTTCTTAAATCGCACATGAAACTAATCTATTTTTAATCATCAAATGGGCACGAAAAAGACTCACCAAGGTGAGGAATCACCTAATGATCTTCCAAATGCTACATGGGATATAGCCGATCTGGCCGATTCTAGCTAACTTTGTTGGTTTTTACGCTATTGAACTGAATTTTAGTTTGAACATGTATTTTAAGCTCCTTAAGCGACTTATTGAACTTTGCTCAATTCGGCACACTATTTCATACAGCTGCCATATAACCGATCTGGCCGATTTGCACCAACTTAGTTGGTTTTAAAGATATTGAACGTATTTGAAGCTTTTTTAGCGACTTATCGAAAATGGTTCGATTCGGCATACTATTTCATATAGCTGCCATATAGCTGATCTGTCCGATTTGCTCCAACTTTGTGGAATTTTACGCTATTGAGATGAAATTCGGTTTGTACTTTTATTTTTAGCTCTAAATATGAGTTACAAAACTTTTTTGTGTTTGACGCTACCAAGCAAAAAATTTTTATTTTTCTTCTAACTTTTTAAGCAGACGCACTAAAAGTTGGAAAATAATTGCCATTTTGAAATAATGCCAAATTTCACAAAAAACACGTGGCACACAAACAGTTGACTTCAACAGCCCGTCAACAAAACAGTGTTGCCAGAAAGTTTGAATACGTTTTGGTTTTTATCTAATAGGAGTATATAAATATATTAAAAACCAGATGTTTGGTTAAGTTAAGATATTATTTGAAATCTGAAAAAAAAATTTTCAAATCGGTCTGCGAACCGAACTTTAAACTTTACAACGGGTTCGAACTAGGGTTGTCGAATATTTCAAAAATATCAATGTCGAAAAGTATCATTTCCATATAAATATTTTGGTGTAAAAATATCGGTTTTATCGATATTTTTGATATTTTTCAATAAAAACCCGGATCTTAACAATGAACAGGTCTATTGAGATAATTGAGGAGTCATTTGACGCGAATATGAACTACATTCTGACTGCGCTTAAAAACATAGATTTAATGTACACTTGGCCCTCGCTTAACACGGACTCGTTTAGCACGAACTCGGTCTTACACGGTTACAAACTTGCTACCTTCCCCCTTTTAACACGCTGAAAACCTCGTTCTTACACGATTGCAAAATATCGCAAAAAGTTGGTACAGCTTGATTAAATCAAAAAGTTAATAAATAAAATATATCAATTTCAGCTTTAACAATGGCAGAAAGAAAGAACAGAACTCCTTTTAGAACGAAAAGTCATTTCTATAGAAACAAAAATACAAATTCTAAACCGCTTAGATAATGCGCAAACTGCCACGGAAATTGCAAGAAGTCTTGACTTGAAAGAGGCAAAAGTTCGCACTATCAAAAAAAATGAAACTGATTGGGACGGACATCTATATCTACAAAATTTACCAGTAGAGCATCTATTTTTGAGAAAATGGAAAGAGCACTTAGCATTTGGATTGACGATAGCTACGAAAAAAAAGATTCCTTTCAGCCAGCCGATCATTCAGGAAAAGGCACTCAGGATTTATGGACTGCTCGAGCAAAATGGAGAGCCCTCTTCCAGCATAGATTTCGTTGCTAGTAATGGATGCTTCGAGAAATTTAAAAAACGGTTCTCCATTCATAGCATCAAATTTAAAGGCGAAGCGGCATCGCCCGATGATGCAGCTGCTACCACATACTCAGAAGAAATTCAGGGGTTCATTGAATAAGAGGAATTCTTGCTTGACTAAGTTTTCAATGCTGTTGAAAATGAACTTCAGTGAAAAAAAAATGCCAAATCGATCTTTTTTATCAAAGAATGAAAAAGTAGCTCCCTGCTTTAAGGCACAAAAAGATCGTTTCGACGACATGGCATTTGCTGATGTGCAAGAGTTGTTTGAAGATGAAGGAATTAATGACGAATCATTGCTTGAGATTGCTGTGAATGAAGCAAACAATTCAAAATCAGATGACAGCAGCTCTGAAGAAACCGATCTGATTAGTTTAACGATAGAAAAGTTCCAAGAAGGATTCGCATATGCTGGCAGCTTATATACATAGAATCAAAAAAAATTTTTTGTTGCCAATTTTGAATTTCAGGAACGTAACCCCTTATTTTGTACTGAATCCATGTTAAATTATGTGCTCATCGGTCATTCGGCTTCTGGTGTCAGAAACCACACTTTTTATAGCCGAAGCCAAGCGTGCCGATGGCACGGAGCTTCCCGATATAATAAGATATGACAATGCCAAGTCAGAAAGCACTGGCAATGCGTCTTTCTTTTCCATCCAGAACTTTATAGAGTCCCGTTCCAGCGTAAACAACGGTAAATTAAAATTCCCACAAATTCCAAGAAGTCAATATCATTTATACATACATACAAACAACTTTATTGCAGTTTGCACTGCGATTTCTGTGCACCAACTTTAATAAAATAACTTTTAACCATTTTGCTTTACATGTCCAGAGCACAAGAAACAGTTATTCGCAACAGTGTGACCGAACGCTGAAACAATATATATATCGCCTTGAAAAAGGATGTGATAATGATATTTGTCATTTTGGGCAAAAATATCGATAATATTTTCGACATCCCTAGTTCGAACCCCCCCGGACCGAACCTTGATCAACATTTTACAGGTTTGCGGCCTTGCTTCAAAGAGCATTATACGTTCCCATGATTTAAAAAAATAGAAGGTAGTGCAATGCGTCGCTTGTCAAACAAAACAAATCTAATGTGACGTCACAGGCTCACCATTTTGTGTTTGTTAAAATTTTTTCAAATGTGTGCTTCGGTAATCCAAATGAAAATGAATTGAAATTATATCAACAATTAAGCTAAATCAAGTTAAAACTAAAAAATTCAAATTCCCATCCTAAGACTAACCTGTCAATGGCGTCACAGACAAAGTTATGCCCATAGGAAATCGAGCAAGTGTTTGCACTACCTTGTATTCATTGTATCATGATACGTTTCTATACTATGGCGTTGCCAAGTTTAATATCATTATTAAATACCTCTCCAACTGTTTCGGACCAAGTAAAACTAAAGATTTCACATGTGTGAATTGGTGGACACTATTACTTCGAGTCCCCAGCTATAGATCGTTTACTTTTTAGTCAACCCTCGCCCCTCCAAGTTTAATTACTGTACCTAAAGCCCTAATTCTGACCATGAATGAATTAAAATATAATTGCTCACAAGTCATCAATTACATTAAAAACTCAGCAAAATACATCCAAGTTATTTCCCAATCATTCGACGCGAACAACGCCCCAATGTGAATTTGCAAAAGCAAATTCATTACGTTTATTTACACAATTTGAGAAAGAAAAATATATATAAAAAAAATTAAAAAGCGTCCAAAGAGCGCGACCCCTTCTCACAACAAGTAAGGCGAGATCCCAAAAGGGTGGGTAGGCTCTGATGTGGTGGTGGTGGTGGCAGATGGATGGGGTTAGATGGTAATGGCGGTGGTGGTGGTAGACGACACTCATCATCATCTATCCCACACACACAGCCTGCCGCCTGCCTCTGCCTGGCTTTTGAATTACAGTTTTTGCGAAATATAAAGACAAAATGCGAATGGCAAGCGCAAAACAAGCCAAGCAAAATGAGAGACAACAGCGACAGCAACAACGACTAAATACGAACGAACTGGCAATACAATAAAATCATAATAATAAAAGTAAAAAATCCATTTTACACCCCTAATAACGGCGACGAATGAGCACGAGGCAAGCAGAGACAAACAAATGAATCCTGCGAGACCAATTGCACGGCAAAGGAGCACACGCGAGCGCGTGGGCTGTGCTCTGTGTGGTGTGTTCTCCCTCGCTAGTTAGTTATGATAATATTACCAAGGTGGTTGCAGGTAGTACTCCAAACACTCCAACTAAATGCAACTACATACTATAAAAAACTCAAAAAGGATGCCAATTGGCTTAGGCTGGCAACCCTGTTTATACAGCTAACGGCTTTTCACTTGGGCTCTCCCAAAAAAAGGGGGACAAACAAAAACAAACGACAAAGCGCAAAAGATAAAGAGCCTCGCACAAGGAGACGGTACTCCTCCTCTCACCAATCTCCGTATCTACCATCTCGCTTGCGCGCATTGTCGTCTACATTTACACGATACAAGTGCGAGCGATTGATTATGATTATTAGTGGCAACAACAACAACAGCGACGAAGCCGTCGCCGCGGTCGTCGTCGACTTCGACTTGGACTGGCCAAAGAAACACACAGATACAAGAGGGGGGAGGAGAGCAGGCGGCGCAGCAATGGAAAAACGAATTCGAATTTAAATGAGCGCTTCCAAGCAGCCACGTTTGTTTGTCTGTGTAAGCCCCCCCTCTCCACACCCCACCCCATTCTTTTGAGTGAGTGTGTGTGTAAAGTTGGTAACAACGTATGTGAAATCTATAGGCATAAATTTATTGTTTTGTAACGTTGGTTGTTACGCGCATTCTTTGCATTTTCTCCTTCTTCTCCTCCTCTTTTTTTTTGCATACTCTTTTTGATGCTCTACAAATTGTCATTCGTCATGATTAAGTTTTTTTTACCTCCAAGTAAATGCCATTGCTTAGAGCTGCTGGAACTGTTGATGATTTATTCAGATGCTCGCAGAATGCTGAGAAGCTGCTAAAATCCATGGGTTTAATAACCTCCATCGTAAGTAGTTGTAGGCACACACAGAACGGAACAACAAAAATTGTATCACAAATATATTTGAAAATAGATTTTCGATTTACAATTTCGTCATTATTGATTTTAATTAAGCACTAATTATCATTCATTTCGCCTCACACACACACTCAGAGCTCTCGATGGACACATTTTGCCATTTGCACGGCAATTACATTTTGCCCCATTCCGTTTGATTATTATTATACGCGATATATTGGACGAGTGCAGCGGCACAGCGCAGCGACAGCGGCAGCACTTGGACGTTTTTACAACTTTACACCGCGGCGCTCAAACAAATAATGAGCGGAGCGCATTGCGGACTAAATACAAGAAACACTCCTCACACACACACACACACAGACACATCATCATCATCAGAAAACATCAACCCGCAACCCGCGTACGCGCACAGCGGCAGCTAAAATCGAATGCGAACAGAACGGAACGATACAGAGAGCCGCTAGCTAGCCAGCCAGCCAGTCAGACTCAAAGTATTGAGCGAGGGAGCAGAGCAGAAAAACCAAAACGAAACCAAACAATCGTGAGATTAAGCCAAACGCCGTTTTGGGTGAATGTGAATATGAATGAGATGGGCACAGGCAGTCTGAGGTGAATGAGCGGCAAGCAGCAGCAAGCAGCGTCACTTGCAACGAGAGAGAGTCGGCGGAGTCGTCGTCACAGTCAGTGTTGTCAACTGTTAAAGCCCAAAAGTAGCTAAGTCGACTGTTAAATATAGCTGAAAATGGCAAAGTGCCCATCAAACAGCTAAAAAAAATGGATGCTTCGTACAGAAGTGATTGGTCAAGTGATCCACAGGTCTAACTGGACAAACAGAGCCTCCTTCTGTGACGTCTCTGTTGCTACAGAAGTATAAATTTGTCCTTAATCTCTGGTATGTTCCTGCAGACAATGCAATTTATTTTGTGAAATAAGCATTTTTAACCAGGGATGCAAAAAAAAAATGCGTTCGGTTCAGTGGTTTATTGACATTTTAAACCCCCTGCTGTTAGTTTATTATCACGCCTGTTCCAATTCACTTTCTTTATTCCTAGAAAACATTGAAATAACATCGAATTTCAATGAAAAACCGAGAAAATATGCAAGCTTTGGCTCTGCAATAGGACATTGAAAACAGTCCGTATGAATGGAATTTCAACAGGGTATTGGCGAGAACTAAAAGCAAAAGTAAGCCATCCTCTGAGCATGAAGTATTCCTACCAGCTTCTCTACAAACGTTAAAAAGCGAACGGAAGAAACATTAAATTAACAAGTAAAATATCTTGATCTTTACGTCATTTGATTTGTAAGGGGTCCAGAATATCAAATGGTCTTTCGGGCCGGATATTCAGCCAAGAATCCCAAAAGCAATGTCTTGTTTGAGTTATAACTCTGTAATTCGGTTGCACCGGTTCTGGTTTTAACGAATCCGTTAACTCTAATGAGTGCCTGCTGCTGGCTGGTGCTGCATTTGAACTACAGGGAAAGACTTTTTAAAGGAGTTTGAGGCTAGCACAGGAAAAAAGCTCTTGAGGTTGGAGTTTCACAAAAATAGCTAAATCTGGTGGGGAAAATAGCTAAACTGGCAACACTACGACACAGTGCACACAAGTAGTGAGAGCCCCGCCAGGCCAGCGAGAGTAAGAGCCAGGCGGCCAGGGAGAGTAACTAAGACGGTGAGAGCAGAAAAGTGTGAGTGTGCACTGGATGGACGAGTTGAAGAATGAGGAGGCACCACATTGTGTCAACTGTGTAATGTAAGCAAAGAAGGCAATGCCAACGACAGAGCCTGCCGTACACAGACACACACACACACACACACAGGAGCAGGAGGAGGAATGGGGATAGGGAGGGGAGTGGAGTACACACATAACACACGGCAAAAAAGCCAAGGCAATGAAACAAATGTACCACAAAAACTGTGTTGACGAGAGAAAGAGCGAGAGCGCGCGAGGAGCATAAGGATGGATTTGGGATGGGGTTGGGGCAGCCACAGTGACGGCTGCGACTGATGTTCGGTAATGACGACGACGACGGCGGACACAGGACACAACAAGGGATAAAATAAAATAATAACAGCCGCAGCCAGCCGCAGAGCCATGAAAATGGATTAAAACTTCACCAGGTAGAAGAATGCTTGGCTGATTCTTGGAATTATCTACATATGTTGTGCATTTTGTGCAATTGTCTAATTAATTCGACCTTTGGGCAAGAGCGAGCCAGAGAGCATGGGAAAGATAGAAACGAAACTAAAGTGCGATAAGCACGTAGTCAGAGCACAAATGAAACGAGATTATTAATCAATCCGTAAGATACAGATATGTGCACAAACACACACACACACATATAAGTACATATCCACCACCACCATCCATGCAATGGCGACACATCTTCAGCGAATGCACTTACTCACTCTCGCACATGCACACTCACTCACTCACTCACCACTTGCTGGCATGATCGGACGAAGGAAGGGTGGGGGGGGCGACGTTCTCTATCGTAAATTTGACTAAAGCGTAACACAAACTAAATCAAAAAGAGTCAGCTACAGCCACAACAGGCAGGCAGGCAGGTAGACACCAAAGCAATAGCTGTGGCTTTGATGGACTGACCATTCGGCACATTGGGATTGCATCGACTTTTCAATGTTTTATGACTGACAGGTGTGAAGACGAGCAGGCAAAATGCGCCGACGCGCCAGCAGCAGCAGCAGCAGCTGCAACAGCACTAGATGTGACAGCAACACGTGATGCGCACGCGTACAGTGGGACAAATGGAACAAAGTTTGAAAGTGGCTGTTGATTGCATTTGGGCGATTTGCATATGGGATAGGTCCAGGTGGGTTGCGCACGTACAAATAAATGAAGCAACGAAATAACAGCTGGTTTGAATTTGAATGGTAACGTATTGGCGCCTTAGATCGATATCTATTAGTAATCGATAATTATCGAAAGTAACCCTACAAAATACTCAGGCTGGCGTGAGTCGAATACGAGCAAACGATATAAAAGACCGACACCAGCGCAAGCCAAGTCATCACCGCCATAGAAGAACTAACATAGAAACACAATCTGCATCCCCCTTATTCTTGTTTATCTCGAGTGTTTTGGAGCTGGAATCTGCTGCAGTTCTGCAGGCCCCAACAACAAAACCTTAGCTCGGAAAGGAAGAGAGGAGAGCACGCCCATGAAATTGTTGTTGCTTAATGCAGGCTTATGGGCGCGTAGAATGAATGCGCGCGAGCAATTCCTTTGCGCAAACGAGTGCGTGACTTGCGGAATGGACTCGGGCAACCCTGTCATAGATTATACTAAAATAAAACCCATTAGGGAACACATTGAAATTTCCGGCCGTTGTTTAGGGATTTTATTTGCAGCAACTACGACTAGAAGAAATCATAAATTTCTGTTACTCTGGACACAATACTGGTTGAGGGATTTTCAAAACTGAACAATAGATGGCGCTACTACCGTGAACATTGTGGCGATCCAGGCCATCTCGATCACTCAACGTAAAACACAGTCTAGACTTTGCGGTTTCATTGCTTGGCATCTGCGAACTTGTTGGAACTGTGATTGGAGCGGAATGAACTGGAACCGCCACACCATTTCGCAACCCAGCAAGCTAGGGTCATAACTTGAGTATAAAACCGAGCCGAAATTTCATTGCATTTGGATCAGAGTCCGGCACGACTAAGTCTTAAGTGTATACAACAGCTCTCTGCGGCAGCGACGTCGACATACTGCTCTCTTCTGCAATGAGCGCGCAACGCCAAAATGAGCATGTGTGTTTTGACGGCCCCTGATTTGGATGGTTCGATTCAAGGGCCTGTTAAGGAGTTCCAAAAACGTATGAGTACACAGACTGGCGAAACTCTGGGTTCAAAAAGTCTCACTCTCGATCTGTCGTTATCAACAGTGATAAAAATTTCAGCGAACAACAGTCTGCCATACAAATAACTCTCGCACCACTGTGCACGGCAGCAAAAAATGCTAATAAAATAATAAATCGAATAGCAACAACTACACACACACACACACACACACACACACATTCAAGTACAAACATACATACATATGTAGATGCACATAAAAAGAAGAACAACAGCAGCAGCAGCAACAGCAGCAACGGTCAGCCGCAACAACAAGAGCATCCAAACATGTAGAAAGGTAAGGTGAAAACCAGCCAAAGATTGGCACAAAAAGAATGGCCAACACACACACACACACACTCACATGCAGAAAGCTAACTAACTCTCTATGCCTGTGTTCTAAATACACGTTGCAAATGCAAAAAGGAATAAAAAAAAAAAACTGCCTTTTAAGCTGCAGCACACCAGCAGGAGAAGCAGCATACAAAAGAGGAAATGAAGATGACTGCCACCAGTTCAAATGAGCACAATTAGGCTGCTTTATCGAAAAAAAAGCGCTAGCCTGCGGCAACGGGGCATGCAGAACAGGAACAGGTCACATATTCCCCGCTCAATAATTCAGAGCCGTGAGAGCCAAACACGATGAGAGCGAGCCTGCTTGCTTGCTTGCTGCTGCTTGCCTTTTGGGTGGGCGCACACAAAAAAAAAAAAAAAAGAAAAAAAATTAAAACATTGGATAAATCCAGAAAATGTAAAATTACACCCAGACAGAGACAAACACTCGCATGGAAAACTAATACATACAAAGCCATCGTAAGTACAGCCAACGTAGCTAGGCAGCCAGCAACCACCCGATACCCGACCAGCGACGTCCACCAACGCCGCCGCAACAATCATCGTCACCAAAGAAGAACTTCACTTCGTCGATACAACAACAACAACAGCAACAATCAGAACGACAGTTTGCTCTTCTTGCTGCTGCTGCTGTTGTTGTTGTTGTTGGTTTGATTGATGGCGCTGGCTTTGCCTTTTGATAATGGCGGCGACGACGATGTCGGTACAGTGGATACGCCAAGCGTCAGGTTGTACAATTGACTCTTGTCTCATAATTTGACCCAAACCCTTGGTGTTGGCCAACACTAGGTGGCTTCACTGTGTGGCAGTTGGCAACTTGCCTCTTGAGGTGCTGTTGCCGACTGTGCAAAGTGGTTTGACATTTTCTCGTTTTGGTTGCTCATTCGCGCATCTGGAGAGTCTGAGCATCGGTCGTGTGCACCATTTCGGGTTCAAATTTTGAGTGTATTTCTTTTATTTTGCATAAATTAAGCATAAGTGTATTTGCGCTCGTTGTTGGTTGGTTGCTTACGCTGCTGCTGCTGCTGCTCCTGCTGCTTGCTACTCGTCGCTCGTTTTGTCGTCGATGTCGTCGTTGCTTTTGTTTGCACATTCGGAAGTACACAACACACACACACACACATGCACACACAATCACTCGCAGAGTTGACAGAAAGCGGCCGTGGACGGGTACGGAGGGTTCGAGCTGTCCACCACCAACCCAACACTCCAGGTTGTCGGTGGGTGTAACTTTACTTTTTATTTAGTCAGATTTCCTCTTTTGGCTTTTCACACAATTTGCACACTTCACTCCCCCGTCCCCTCCCTCCCCTACAGACACACGAACACACACGCTCTTTAGTGGCAATAAGGGGAGGTTTATCGATAAACTGATATGTTTTACAATTGTACCGTTGTTTGATTAAATCAATTGTGGAAAATTATGACAAATTGTTGGCGGATGTCCTGAGCAAAATTAGCTTTATAATTTTGTTATTTGTGATAACTAGAGAAATTTATTTGAATTATTAAAATCCTTGTTCTTTGCTTCGTATTCGAAACATTCCTTACAAAATTTGAATTATTTGCAGCTGGATTTAAACCTCACATTTCCCACTCTCTAGTGCAGGGCCCGGCAAAAAACACATTTACATTTCGGCACAGCTTATGTGTGTGTGTAGCCACTGCCAAGAAGTTCATTTTGCACGGCGGCATTGTTGGCGAAGAGTTGTTGTTGGCGAAGAGCCGTCGGCAGAATTTCAGCCGCTGCATTTGGGAGTGTGTCAGGGAAGCGTTAAAGCTCTTTGTTCTCTGCCTGGGCCATGATACAACTAAAACAGGGGCCGGCAAAAAACATGCTCATTTTAGCGTTGCGTATGTGTGTTTAGCCACGAGAGAGCGCGCTCATTTAGCACTTCTTTGTTGTTGCAAAAGAGAGTAGTATAAGCTCGTATACTGTCGGTGTGTCGACGTCGCTGCCGCAGAGCGCTGTTGTATACACCAGTGGCCGGCAAAACACACATGCACATTTTGGCGTTGTGTGTGTGTGTTTAGCTACGCGAGAGCGCGCTCATTTAGCACGTCTTTTTTGTTGCAAAAGAGAGCAATATAAGCTCGTATACTGTCGGTGTGCCGACGTCGCTGCCGCAGAGCCCTGTTCAATACACTGGAGACTGTGACGTGACGGACTCTGGTATACACTTATAATAGGAAATGCACTCTCTCAGTGCACTCTCAGCTCGGTTCAAAACATTTCAGTATGCGGTTGACATTACAGATGAGAGAAGGGTAGATAGTACCTTTGCGCAGTCTCTTTTCTGTTTGCTGCGCTGCTACGGGGGTCAAGTTCGATCCTCGCCCTGTCTTGCTCTGTCGCAGTTGCACCATATCATGACTGATGGGTATTCAAAGGGTGGGTGTTGCACTGATCGCTATGTTGTTTCTTCATTGCTCTTTTGCTCTACACAGATGTGTTTGCGAGTCTTTCACTCTCGCGCTCTTAGCAAAAGCGCTTAGTTGAAAATGTTGCCTGAGCGCCATACATTCTTTGTTGTATCATGGCCTGGGCTGACTACCTTGACAGCGGCGTAGCGGACGAATGAAATCGTGTGTATCAGACAGCCACGAGCAAACAAACACATCAGCTGGTAATATTGTCCAGTCAAATTAGGTAAAAATGAGAAGGCCAAGCTAACTTCGACTATGCCGAAGTTTTTATACTCTTGCAAATGTTGTTTTTGAAATATCAGATTTAAAGAACGTTTACATAAAACCCATTCCAGATAGATAAAAATTTGATTTCGACCAAATTTTGCGAATCTTTTTGAAAACATATCAAATTAACAATCGCCGAGTTTAAGAAGGATAAAATTGAAAACCAAAAAATTTCCCATGAAGACCCATTTTCGACCGATCAGTCCTATGGCAACCATAAGATATAGTCACCCGATTTCGATAAACTATTTCAAATTAGTTTGAAAGCGTTTAACATAAATAATCACCGACCTTAAAAACGATTTACTTGAAAACAAAAAAGTTTTTCTCACTAAGTCCCATTTTTCGACCGTTGGTTCCTATGACAGCTTTAAGATATAGACTTCCGGTCTTGACCAAAATGTGCAATTCTGTTTGAAAGCATATAATATTAATAATGGCCGAGTTTAAGGACGCTAACATTTAGAAAAAAAGTTTTTCTCACTAAGATCCATTTTTCGACCGATTGTTCCTATGTCAGCTATAAGATATAGATACATAGATATAAGATATATCATCTTAATTTTTCTTGCGAAATATTTTCATCATTTGTATTGGTGTCTACGTGGCACTATAAGTTGTCTCTCTGTACCTCTGCCGTAGAATGGAAGGAAACATAGAAGAGCTTGATAAGGATGACCTTGGCCTCGTACAAACTACTCACAAGGAATAAAATCTGGCTACGGGATGATAAAAAAACCTTCCAGTTTGAGCTGTAACTAGGTCAGTCAACTTCTACTATATCTTCTTTGCCACTGCTCTTAGTTAAACACTTGGGTCAACCCATTCTACTCAACCTCTAGGAAGAATCTGGCATAGAAATTCCGTCTCCACTAAAATTTTAATGGTTTAGTTCGTTTTTCGCCCTTGCCTCTCAAAATGTTTGCACATTGCTTCTAAGCTTATAAATTTCTTACGGAAAGGTATAATGGAAGTGTTTTTTATCTAATCTTTGACTCCTGTGTTGCTGGTCTATTTGAGAGGAACAGATTTGAGGATTCCAGTGTTGTGACCTATAAGCAAATGTTTTACTTTCAGAATAAAAAATCCTTCCTAAGATATCATTAATTGGGGTTTCTTGGGACACCTCCATTTTCAGTGTCTTTAACCTGATGCGTCGACATACATTCATTTTGCTATACATATTCATAGATAAGATAAATAAGTAACATATAAATAATTGGTTAGAATCATGCAGTTGGTGTTAGTGTGTAATTGAAAACTGATGAGTTGGGGTTAGTTTCAAAAATTAATGTATTAATGTAAAGTATTTTTGGTCAGTGTAAATGGGCCAGGGCGGTCGCCGGGAGTTGGGGTTCGGGATTACTGTTCATGGTCAGTGTGTTTGTGTGTGTTTTTGTGTCATTTTGGTAGTGTTATAATAATAATATCAAGATTGGTACTCATCGTTCATTGGGCTTTTCACGTACATTGTTCATACTGACCAAATACATGGCCAGTTTGTTGATATCCAAATTGGCCAATTGGCTTACATCGGTGGTGTTGAGGATGCTAAGCATCAGGCTTATATCGGCGGCAGTGGGCATGGCCGGTACCGTCGATCCGCTTGACGTTCCATGCTGCAGCGATGAACCAGTGCCGGCGGCAGCTGCGGCTGCAGCCGATGTACTGGCGCCCTGCGATTGCATCAGTGCCTGCAGGCTGCGACTATTTGAGTCGAGTTGTTGCTGTAGTTGGCTAGCCGATCCGCCGCCAGAGTTGGAGTTACCTGACCCACCGCTCTGCATTTGCATTTGCATGGATTGCAGGGTCGGCGTGGTGGGCACTGACAGCGGCGGAGTCGATGAGACCAATGCCTGTAGCTGTTGGCAGAGTGGATTGGATTGGAGTGGAAATTACATCATTTTATCATCATGAGAGAGAGAGTGAATGTGAGATGAGTGGAAGGAGAGAGAGAGAGAGATCAGAGTTCTCGGTGACGGGTGGTGGTTGGGTGGAATGAGCTTGATGGCTGTTGTACCACCGGCAGGTACCTAGTTTTGTTAATCAGCTGTTGGTTGTGGGCAGTTGGGTTTTCGGTTCTGTCTTTAGGTCGCGGTCCGATCTACTTTTCTACGACAAATCTAAACCAAGCTACGGGCCAACAGCTAAGCAACAAAACTACGTACTTTGCACATTTCAAATGGACACTACAAACATTTTGGTTTAGGTTTTACTCGAGTTTTAGTTAAAAGAAACAAAAAAAAAAATTAACAAAAATGGAACAAAACAAACAAAAAACAAACAAAAATTATAAAAGATTTACTTAAATTTGTACACATTTCGAACGAAAATTGAGGTAGTATTTTATAAAAAAGTGGACAAGTTTTACATTATTTTTCTGTTTAAAAATCTTCCGGAGAATACACAAAGTCTGTTCCATTACTAACAGATCTCACGTATGCATTCGTTTTTTTTAAGGCCTATTCTCAGATGAGATAAAAATTTAGTTCGGTACTATATTTCATATAAATAGGACTGCCGTTCAAAATCAATCAGATTTCAAACTGTTCAAAATTGTTTCTATTTATATGAAAGTTAGTGCCAAACTAAATTTTTATTTCATCTGAGAATAGGTCTTTACCATTAAAACTTTTCAGTTTGGAGTTGAAAAATTTTGTCAGATTGCATTTATCAATCAAACCAAAAACCTGCAAAATCATTTTCATTATAAAGGCCGATTTCCAGATCGTACGAAATCAAATTTTTATGTCGAACTTCACATGAATAGGAACACTTTTGAACTGTTTTGAAATCTAAATGTTATTGCACAGCAGGCTTTTTTGAATGAAGTATTGTGCCGAAATAAATTTTTATGTCATCTGGAATCCTGCCTTTATGAAAGAAGAAACCTAAACCAACGTGAGATATTGATTCCGAACTTAGTGGCTTAAAACACCGTTTGAATTTGCGTAATCGAAATCCCAATGGCTGTAGAGACAAAGGAACTGTCAAAGAAATGGACTTTGCGAAAGAATCTGCTTCATTCTAGCAGACACAGAAAACATGCTTAAAACGAGAATTGTACCATAATTCCCCGAGTGCCCTTTAAGAATGTAGTGCAAAATATCAGCTGTAGTTTGTTCACAAAACAAAAATACACCTCTGAAACATACTGCTTCAATTACTACCAATTATTGCATCGGGCGATTAAAAGCAGGAAGGTGGCTGGTATGTGCCGGGAGCTGCATTTGTAATTTAAGGTTGAGGCTCGTGTGGTGTGAACATAGGCGGTCTAACCAAAGGAAGAGGCATACCGAAAAGGTTTCTGCGGAATGCTATTTATTGGTCAAATACCGCTTTGATCAGAGCGTCTTGATCATCCTTCATGAAAGTTTCAGAATAGTCTCTCCAAAGGTCTTCTTTGAATCAACTTTTTTTGAGTTTCATATTTCTCAGCTGTGTTAAAAACCAGTTGGCAGGGCTGAGTAAGGACTCTGAGAATTAGATGCCAAAAACTGAGAGTGTATTGGTAAGCGAAAATAAAGCGACGCAAACCAGCTTGGACTTACTTCAATCGACCGCAGGTCAGTGACTGAAAAGTGGTTTGCTCTCTTAGCACAAGGCTCGGCCTGCGTTCGGTTCGTCTCGTTGTGAATAGCGATATGCCTTCGGCTTCTGCAGGCCAGACATAATTTGCTGAATTAGATAGACTTTGGGAGTGTTTTCAGTGAATAGAAGATGAAACAATTCGCAGCTGTTATATTTGTAATCGAACTTTGTTCGTTGATTCAAGGTTTACACCTAATACGCATCAAGCCATCATTGTGGCTTTTTAATGCTGCCTTGGATGTGGTCAACACCAAGAAGAAGGCAACACTGCTTTGATTGACATAATGTCTCTAAGAACAACATAGGCTCTATAACTGACATAGGCCTTGTTCACCAGCATACGTGAAACATCAAAACACGTAAATCTAATATCATCCATTAAAAAAAAGTTGATCAGCTTATGCTGAACGGCTTTGATGGAATTTTGCTGTTTTTTTTCATCCATCACAATCACCAAAACTGGCAATCTTGATGGCACATCTAATTCGTTCACCACAACTATCGAACTAGATCCATCGATTTTATGTCATCGATTTGTACTGGTGAACAGGGTCATAGATAAGCAAATAATTTGAAAAATTTTTGATGCTACGAAAATTATTTGCGTATAGAACCATAGTTTAAGTTTTGAGTCCTGCAAAATCTGCAATCATGGCTATTTAGCCAAAAATAGTGGAATTCAATCGTGGTCCTAGTTCGCTCAGTCGTCCAAAATCGGTTGTTGTGCCAGAAAACGCCGATGCTGAGCGTGAACTGATAATGCAAGATTGTCATGTGACATACCGTGAGATTGAGGCATCCCTAAACATAAGTTCCACCAGCATATGTAAGATTTTGCAAAGGAACCTACAGTTTAACGCCGAGTCCGAACGGCAAAGTTTGAGAATTTAGCTTTTTCATGGCTAGTTGTTACTGAAGGCGACCGGATGTGTAAAAGCTATTTTCTTAAGAAAAAAACAACTTTTTTATTAGATGGTTGAAGGCGGAATTGAATCCACAACCTCCCGCTCCAGCAGCCACACACACTACCGGTGCGACACACCCGACCACTGTTTGTTCTTGTTGAGTTCCGCATAATTTGACAATCGCTCAAAAATGGTATGGAAAAACAGATTTTTTCAACTCACTGTACCAGATTTTAGCTATTGACATTAATGTGACCAGTTCCCAAAATATAAATAGTATCCATGTTTAGGAGCGTAGAACAAGTGGAAGACGGACTGCTCTTCGGCCCAACATCTACAGAAGACATTGTAGGGAGCAGAAATTCCAGCGGGAACATTCCCGAACAGAAAGTTCCCTGTTATGGGGCAGTAACACGAAATTTGAGTTTAGGGAGCAGTTCAACCACACCAACAGAAAAAACAACCCTTATCGCGTCTCGGTCGCACACACTGCACTCGTTGCACAGTCTGCTTGTGCGATTCGGCGCCATTACGCATGGATTTTGTTGCTGTAACGCACTTTGAAGCGAGGCAATTTCTGGTACGTCTAACGCCTGAGTGACACCAGTTGTGATAGTGGCCACAATTCTGCTGTAGATATCTGTAAACAGCTTTACTTATTTTGCTGGACATATCAGCCGTTTAAGAGCTCTTCAAATTTCTGGATTTCTTGTAAAAAGAAACTACTCGTGGCCACAGGCATAACAATGTTCTTCCTATCGGGAAAAAGGGAGGCGGTAGTGTCCTGTCTCTAGAGTTGCCCTTCATGCTCCGGAGGCCTGGGATGCAAATGAGGTGGATCGAAATGCACAATATCAAAGAAATTGCTGATTATTCTCAAGATGTTTCCTTATTTGCTAGAATCACAGCCTGAAAGACACTACCGTGATCAGGGATATACATCCTACCAATCCAAACCAAAAATTTGAAAGAGTTTTTCGGTGCTTGTTGGAACAGTCAATAAATGACCAACTTTGGCGGTCTTAAAAACGAGCTTTGAAAAAATATTTGTCAATGGTTCGTTTTTTGTTTGCTTTCAAAATTGTTTTCAATATTTTAACTTTACGAAAGTGTGTTTTGTAAGATGAATGGACAAAGGATGGAGATATGAGGATATGGTTGAATGATGTTTAGTTTGTGTATTTTTTTTTGGTACTCACCTTGGCCTTCTGTTGCAGTTTGAGCTCTTCCTTCTTATAGTTACGCTGATATGCAGTGATGACGCGACGTAGACGCGTATTTAGATCCTGCATCGATGGCCACAGCGTGGTATCCTCTATGGCCGCCACAGTGGGCGGATAGCTGCCGGCGACGCTTTCCTCTTCGTCCAAGCCTAAATTTGAGTTGGAGTTAGCATTTTCGCAGGGGGCGGCTGCAGTTGCAGTTGTTGTGGTGGTGGTATTGGATGATGGATTGGTAATGGTGGTAGTAGTAGTAGTGGTGGTGGTGGTGGTGATGTTTGTGGTAGCGTTAGTGCATGAATCGGAGGAGCCTGTGGCATCGGCCTGAGCAATGGCAGTGGCATCGTTGGCGGCAACAGCAGTCGGCTCAGAGGATTCCTCGCCATTGGTTTTCTTAGCCGTTTCCATTTCTGTGTCCAATGCACTGCCGGCCGTACCAGATGCCGCAGTGCTTGCCCCCTCATCGCCGCCCGCACTGGCTGAGCTGGAGTCAGCATCGACCGTGGAGGCGGCGGCATCTGTGGGACATGACACTGCCTCATCGGAGGGCCGTTTGCGTTTAGAATTTTCTTTTTTATCTGCCGATTCGGCGAGCGCTTCATTGCCAGCTGATGCTGGCGGCTGGTTGCCCGCCTCGACGGCGCTGCCATTGCCCTCAGTCGAGCCAAGGTTCTCATTGGCTTTAGCTTTCGTGGCGTTGTTTTCGTTTCCACTTGCGCCGATTTCGCTCTTACCCGACGAACTGGGGCGCTCCGGATCAAGCGAGTCCTTGTTATCGCCAGCAGTTAGTTTTGTGGAATCCGAGTCCTTGGTTGTGGTGGTGCCATCATCGTCCACCTCATCGCCGTCATCGTGTTTGGAATTTGCATCGTCTTCAATTCTGTTTTATTTTTTGAGGGTGGCAAGAAGAGTTTCATTAATGATTAAAGTCCGTGGTCCTGGACAGTAGTAAAGTATATTGTGTAGGAATAAGTTTTAAGAACATGCCGAACGTAACAGCGTTTACACTGAGAGAGAAAGCACACACACACACACTCACAGGTACACAAATTCAAAATATGGCACATTATGCGAAAGGAACGAGCGTTTCATGTGTGAGAATGGGAAAAGCTAATGCTTGATGTGGAGAAGACTGCATATACTTGTACCGTGATTTGTTTAAAATTTCAGAAATTGCTCCAAACTTTGATTTTTATTTTGAAATTAATCCTCTACCTTTTAAGCCCTACATAAAAAAAAGGTTGAACGTAATCTTTTATCGGCAGAACCTTCCTTTTGGTTTGGGAACCAAAGAAAGTCACTGGGACTCTAGTTTTGAAGTTTGAAGCTCAAATCAAATACTTTTACCCTCGGAACTAGCAAAGCAATATTGCAAAATCTGCCTCTCAATGTATTCCATTGACCCGTTCTTCTAATGCGCATGGTAAACAAGGCAGCTGTGGCTCAGCAGCATAAGACTAAGCGCCGCAAGCCTTTACAACTTTGCAAAAGGTTTAGTTAGGATTTTAATAGCGGTGAAAATGAACAGAACTTTTTTAATTCTTCATGAACATTACATTTTTTTTGACCTAATGCTGCTGAGCTGCTGCTGCTGCCACGGTTGGAAAGACCCTTAAATCAATTTTTTCAAACGGAATGACGGATTCTTTTCCACTTAAAGAGCCTTAAGCCGCTTAATTTTCAAATATAAGTTAAATTTAAGTGTCAAATGAAAGTCGCATATTCATTCTGAATTCCATTTTTGTTCCGATACAACCAGTTTTGAAAATTTTTGAATTTGTTCCGCGGGTCCCAAAAATTCCAAAGTTATTAAAACTCCTGACCAGTGTTGCCAACGCCTCTACGCAAATAAAGCACGGTTGAACACAGAAAAAAAAGACAGAAAACGGACAGATTCTTTTTTAAATGATAAAAAAAAAAAACGGGACACATAAAGAATATCAAAAAGGTCTTCACCTTTCTAAAATATAGAAATTTGAGTTTTGCTGGCTCGAGGTCAAACGAAACACACAGATATGTATGCTGATTTTTCGATATATTTCGGTTGCTCACCGGCAACCATCTTCAGGGACAATTATTTTACACGTCTGACGTGGAGTTTCGAATATCTTTAGGTTAGGTTACGATGGTTAGAAGCGGTGAAGCTTCTTCACTTAGGCCAAAAAAGGCCGGTTGTGATACCATATATTCGAATATCTTTATTTTCGTTTAATTCATATCGAGAGTGGTATTATCAGCATCAATTTCGTGTGCATATGATTCATTCGTTGCAATTAACCGAAGACAACTATCAAGAAACTTGATTTGGCAAAACATTGCTAGTGCCGCCTTCTGACGAGAAGCTGCTGATGTTGAAAGTGGCTGAAAAGTAGTTTTGTTTACCTGATGCGAAGCGCACATGCATTTTGCTTGTGTTTTTATGGTCAATCTTTGCAAATAAACTGCAATTGCAGTATTGGCAGTATGCCTTCGGATCCGCATCCTTGTCATTTCGGCACATAGAATTCGTTAATTCAGGTGCTTTTAACCAAGATTCGCGAAATTTTTGATTGTAAACGTCTTTCGGCTTGTTGAAACTTTAAAGCGCAATGAACCGATATTCGATATGTCTGATTTCGATGCTTATCGAAGGCGGAAAATCAATATGCAAGCGATGTCACATAGTTGAAATTGATAAACTGTATGAGCGCCTTAGAACAATTAAAAAAGGATGCATAAAATAAAAAAGTAACTTTTTCCGGATAGGGGACGTTTCAAAAAGGACAGATCTGTCCGCAACAATAATTTTTTTTTTTTTATGCTACGTCTTTCCTCTAGGACTTTACTCGAGTGACTCAATGACTTGTTGAGTCAAAGGAGGTGTCAAAATTTGCTTGTATTGCTTGTATAAGCTTGTATTTATTATTAATTTTAAACTTCTGGTTCGAAATCGCGAACATTTACTGATTCTTTAAACTGCAAACTGAACCGAACTCAGCAGAAAAGGTTTTATTCGGACCTCCCGATCCTGAACCCAAGCAGAACATCTTCTGTTTGAAAAAAGGTTCGTTCCAAAAGCCGATTTGAAAATCATAAATTCTTAGTTCCAGAAGATAAAACAATGAAATGCTAGCTGCTCGCTTCCAATTTGTATGACCAGATACTTTAACAAGCAATTAGCAATGGTAACAATAATGAACAAGGTTCGTTTGATAAATTGGATTCGAGCTGTTCATCAATAAAAGTCTCTATTTTTACCGATTCGTTCAAATTCGAATTTCGAGAATAGAGGAAACGTTTCCTAACGATCTAATAGCCTATTTCCACCAAAGAAATTATTCTTCATTTTTTGAAATAACAAGGTAGGTAGGTAGTTCCGGCTAGCCCTTTGTAGGGGCCCACACATAGACCTTACAGTCCTTAGTGAGGCCTTGTGGTTTTTCAGGGTACCATTAAAAATCCAAGAGGATCTTTGACGTTTTGGCAAATTCCAATAGTTGTTTGGGAGACTTCCTGGCCGCCTCTTCAAGAGAGGTGAGACTTGGGGAGTGCAGATGTCTTAATTTTGTCTTAGCAATCGCTGGGCAGCTGCAGATGAGGTGTTCCAGAGTTTCGACGACTCCAGGTTACTTACATTTACTGCAGGTTTCCGCTGTCCTGATGCCTAGCTTTTTCTCGTGAGCAGCTGCTAGGCAGTGACCAGTTAGTATGCCTATAAGCAGTCTACAGTCTCTTCTTTGGAGCTGTAGCATATAGTGCGTGAGTTTTTTGTCTCTTGTCTGACACATAATTTTTGAAATTTTGCAGGTGTTTGTGTTCTTCCACTTTTCCTGTACTTCTTTCTTCGCTATCTCCTTCATCTTGCTGTATAGCGTCTGTACGGAGATAGATATGTTTAGTGTTGCTTCTTGGCTTAGTGCGGTTCCGGCCGGCTTTTTGGCTAATAAAGTACTCGTGTCTCAAACTCTAAGCTTTAGCCCAAAAAACAAAACAAAGAAACTTAGAAATGAGATTTGTTTTTCTTACATTTCTGAAATTCTTAAGAAATGTAGCAACATTTCTTTGGTGGAAATAGGCTATAAGAGACTACCAAGGTTAAAACCAAATCCCCAGGTGCGACAGGTATATTAACCTTAAATTTAACCTTAGATTCAAACCTTCTTTACAACTTTGGAGATTTGCAGTCTGGCTTTCACAAGTCTCTTTAGGCTTTGACAGCAATCTAATTATAGAAATCAAACATTCTCACTGAACAATAAATGAGTGCTTCTACACTTTGAATGAATTATGGCATTTAAAATCTTCCAAAGGGTATTTAATAATGATTTATGTTCCCTTCGGTGCGTGTGTGTGTGTGTGTGTGTGTGAGAGAGAGAGCGGGAAGGGGAATGAGACAAATGAATTTATATAATTTCCTGTTTGTTCATTACCATTGGCAGGGAGAGAGTAGCAGGAGGAGCCTTGGGCTAATATTTTTTATTAGTATTTTGTGGCTTATGTGGTTAAAAAATGGTTTTAATGGTACAATGGGGGAAGGCATAGCTAGGGTAGGAAATTTAATTTTTTTTTTTTGATTTTTTTTCGCACTTACATCGGCAAATTCGTGACGGCCAAATCGTCACCGGCACCGGCGCCCACGTGAGTGACAAAACACAAGTTCGGATCGGCGCGCATTTGACGATACATTTCACAGCCATGCTTGTAGGTTCCAACCAATAGACTCTTATCACAACAAATGGGATTCCACCATGATGATGGCACTTGATCTGGCGTTGGCGGCGGGCGAATGGGGAGCTCGCTACATGATTCGATAGATACATACATAGATATGTGGTGGTTGGTGGTGTTGGTGGGGAGGGAGGAAGGTAAGATTTGAAATGCGCAAAAGAAATGCAGTTTTAGTAAATTAAATTTTCATCAATAAATTTTTGCACATGATTTGTATTGTTTTTTTTCTTTTCTTTCTTTTGGTTCTAAAATAATTAAAACAAAATAAAAAAAAAAATAAATAAAAATGGTAGTTAAAAGCCAATTTGTACTACAGATTTGTGGACTACAAAAGCGAAACTTATAAAAATGATTTATTTGGTTACAATTTGGAATTTGGTCGAAAATGGTTCGAATTGAGTTTATTTAGTTTGATTTTGAAGACTGCACACGTGTAAGACAGAGAGATGTTCTTTTTTTTTTGAGGGGAGTAGCGTGGATGTCCCTATTCGCCTGCTTTAAATGGGGCGAGCGTGTGCGTGCGTGCGTGCGAGCGATCGATTCGATTGTTGATGGATATTACCTTTCCAAATTGAGTGCAAGCTGCTTAGCTTTCGTACTGCTGCAGTTGTGGTATTTCCAAAAAAATGTGTGTGTTTTGTATATATACATATTTAATATATATATATATATGTATTTTGATATATTCAGGTGGAAATTTAGTAAATGTTTTGGTTTTTTTTTTTCATTAAGGAATTCACGAGCAAACAAAACACAGCGATAGAAAATTTCAGATGCCGAGAGTTAATTGGCAGAGTTACAAATGTATGAAAGATTGAGTATTTAGTAGATATATATGGAGCAGGGGTGTGTGGTATGAGGGGAGAAGTTAATGGTAAAATGTAGCATACGAATGTTTAAGAAGAGCGAACAACAAACATTGAGAGCAACAAAATAATTTGTAGAGAGAAAGACACACAGAGAGAGAGAGAGAGAAATAAAACGCTAAAACCTTGCGACGAGGGCAGTTTGATAAGTCATTTTTTGATCGACAAAATATAATTTTGTGTGCATTTGTCAGCTGAGGCATTAAATAACAAGTTTTTAAATCACAAAATAGCAGATCCTGATACAATGAATACAAAGTAGTGCAAACACTCGCATGCACATACCTTGGTGAGTCCGTGACGTCATTTAAAAGGTTAGTCTTAGGTTGGAAATTGGAATTTTTTAAATTTTAATTTGATTTAGTTTAATTGTTGATTGTTGTTTAGTTTTGGTTACCGAAACACACTTTTGAAAAAATGTTAAACACCAAATTGAGAGTCTGTGACGTCACATTGAAATTTTTTCTTAGACAAACGACGCCATTGCAATACCTTTTTTTGTATCATGATAGCAGACTGTTTGGAATTTCGACTCGATTTTCTTATAACCGCTTGCATTTTGTATTCAAATGCTGAAAACTTTACAGATAGCCATGTTCCCATTTTCGCTTCCGCGAAAATTGTACTATTTGGTCTCTAAATCGCAAAAGTTGTTGCTCCGAAATTCGCAAATCGGAAAATTTCACTGATTTAAAACCGGCGACGTCTGAGTTAGTGGAGCGAATTTTCATTCACGTCACAAACGATTCACGAAATTAAAATCACATTACGCACGATTCACGCACGTAATTATACCAGTTACTCGTACAGTAAAAAGGGGTCTACTAAAGTCGTGCAAGTGTATGTAACAGGCAGAAGGAATCATTTGCGAACATATAAAGTATATATATTCTCGATGAGCATCAACAACCGAGTCGATATAGCCATGTCCGTCTGACCGTCCGTCTGTTTGAGCACCTAGATCTCAGAGACTAGAAGAGCCCTGAAATTTTCATCATGATCGGATAATAAATAGCCGAATTAAAAAATGTTGCATACTTTTCGTCTGCTCCACCTCAGGCACACAGGAAGGTTATTAAACATTTCTTTCCATGAGTAACGGGTATATCGAAGTCGGTTAGAGCCGACTTTAACTTACTCTCTTTTTTTTTTTATCGTTTTGCCTCACTCACGATTCACGCACGATTTAAGAAGGCGTCACGAATGATCACGCACGACAAAAATGCTTCTACTAAAAATTTATTTAGCAAAATTCAACGCGGTTAAGTATAAATAAAATATGGTGCTTTTTATTCCAACATTAACACTTCAAAATTGAAATGTTAAATTTATCTTTCATTCATTGTTTTTCGCCTTTGTTCTACTAATCTGCTATCAGCAGAAAAAATGGCTCACTTTTTGCAGAATGTTTAGCACTTGCATGAAAAGCTTTCCTAACTATGGAAAGCACGACATAATTTACCAAAACTCCAAAATTTCGGAAACATTTTTCTATGACTTATATTCACAATGTTTGACTTTAGTTCACGCACGAGTCACGGATGCTCACTTACGAAACTCTGTCTTTGCTCACGATCACGTCGTGACACACTGTGACACGTCACGGGTACACCTTTAATCTGAGTCCTTGAAATGAAAAGTAAATGGGAAATTGCGCTAGTGATAAAAACTGTCTCCCTAAGAACCAATTTTTTGTATATTCTTTGACTATTTTCTATTGTTTTTGTGGACTCTCCTATGCAATTTGAGTTAAACTCTTGCACAGAAGAACTAACATAGAAGCACACTTTGCTGCGTCGACAACTTTTCACTCAGATATTTGTCAGCTGTTCGCTGTCATTTTGGCTCTTTGAGTTATTTTTCTCTCTGACTTTTTTTAAACTATGTACGTCTCCCTCTAACCACCGTGTTTTCCTACGTCGACAGTAATGTTGAGTAAAAGATTTTGTTGTCTCTATGAAGTATCTACTTGTCACATTGGAGTTAACACATCACTCAAAAAAGAGAGGCGTTTCAAAGTGTGGTTCTATGTTAGTTCTTCTATGACTCTTGTCAAAAACTATTTTTTTAACTAACCTTCCCAAAATTGCACAAGCAGCATCCCAACCAAATGTGACAACAACATATGCCGTTTTGACTGGGGGCGATAACCAATAAGTTTGTCGATACTTCTGTCACTTGAAGTGTTGCAGAACGAATTGGGAATCAAAGATTTTAGTGAACTGTTCAGCACAAAGGCTAACACACAACCTATGTAGGTTGTCTTAAGCACATCCTACTGTCTTTTATTCAATTAATACGTATTGTACTTTACTTTGAATTAAAATCTTAACCGATAGCGGCTGAGGTTTTCATTTAATATTATATAACCTATCGATATCGCTGCTGCAATAAATACTAATTAGTCCGCTATAAGCTAACTAGGTCATCATGGCAGCAATGGCGTTCATCATATTGGTTATTTGGTAGACCAGTTTATCAATCTTTCTCTCCAGAGTGAAGAAGTTGACGTATTCGTTCACTGGAGCTGCTTGTCTCCGGCAATAAACTAGAATCGATAACAAAGAGTTGCGAGTTTTGGAGCACTTAAAATTTAATTCGTATTAATTCGCTCAAGAAAAAAGCAAGTGAAAGCCGAAGCACAGCTGATAGAAAAACATTGCAAAATACATTTAAAGTTATGTGCAAACATAAAATGTACGCAAACAAGTCGTTAAAAACAGTCACAATGCGTACTAAGCTCATGGCACGGCGCAGTTGTTTGAAACTAAACATGAATAGCTTCATTTATACAACAAAAACCAGTGCTTAAATTTCTTCTGTCAAAGTAGCAAATGTTACAAAATTTGTATTTTTCAAAGCTTCGACTTTTTTCAACTTATGAATATGAACTCTGGCTTTTGATGAAAACAGAAGCCGCAGCAAAATCAAAAGCCAAAATCAATTATTGATTTATTTGGATTTTGCTGATGATTTTGTTCAGTGCCGTAAGTCGAAGTAGCAGCATGTGTTCGCTTCTGCCAGTCGACGCAGCGCTGTCGCCACGATATTTTCTTGGAATTAACAAGACCACCAAAATCAAAGGCAACGCAACAGCAACATTTGTTTTTTTTTTTAGCGCGCTGTTGTTGTTACCTTCAAACGAGCCCAGACAAGTAACGGTAAATGTTTCATTGTGTGAGTTGAGAAAAATAACGTGCCGGGCAAAATGCAAAAAAAAAAATGCGAGTGACTTCTGTTGCGCTTGCACTACCGTCGACTTCTGAGACCGAACATGTTCACATACACTGAACAAACGCAAAATCAAAACGAAAATCAACTTTGATGAAGCTACGACTTCTGCTGCTGTTTGCTTTTTCTCAATAATCATTTTCTGCTTTTGATATTGTTGCGGCTTCTGTTTTTATCAAAAGCAGATAGCGGGTGTGGTGCACCAGTAGTGTGCGGGAGGTGTGGGTTCTATCCCGCCTCGAAACATCAAATAAAAAGTTTTTTTCTAAAGAAATCCGGTCACCTTCACCAGCTATTGGCGCAATTTGTCAAATATTTGTAGCACTATTTTTACACTTTTTGGTCTATTTTCATGATTTAAAGATTTGTAAATCACTGAAAATTGGTTTGAAATGCCACAGAATCTTTAACTAATATTGATTTTCACGTTACTTTCAGCTGGATACAAAAAAAGGTACTTTGTTTCGGTTGGTAAGTTACGGTACTTGCTGTGTTTCACACATTTGTATTGTAAGCGAACTCTGCTTTCAACTGAGCTCTTTGTTCAGATATGAAAACACGAAACAGTCACACGTGTTGAGTTCGGTCATTTTCATAGTTAGAAATAGCAGTTTGTAGCTAAATTTAGGGATTTTGGTTATGGGAAGCACATTTTTATTCGCCAAATGTGGTCGTTTATGCTTCAAATTAATGACAAATCGGTGCAACAGCTCTCAATATAATTCTTTGGAGATCGCTTTACATCCCAAAGAATTAACGCCATGATCTTAATAGGCCTTTTTTGGTGCACAATCATTGGGAGAGATCCAGGGCCTTGAGTGAACCTTGGATCCATGTCTCCAAGTAAAAACTGGTTGAGATTAAGGTAGACATTATTAAATTCTGCTTTGAAGAGTTCACTCGGGGGCGTTTTTGCCCGGGCACCCATCGCGCGCGAATATTAGTTTTAGATAAAATGCATTCTCCTATCTTCCAATATATTTCTTTTGTTCTTTCTCATTAGAAATTTCTCAATTTTCGTCGCAATTCACAAAGTTGTCTGTCTATTAAAGGTAAATCAAACTGCCATCGTAGTTTTTTTTTTTAAGGTTCAAGCGCTTGGAACTTCCAAATTAAAATTTCTTCAAGTTTCGAACCAAGCGAAACAGTTGGTAGATTGTTACAAATTGGCATTTTTTTTTAGTAATAAATTGTTATTAAAATTATATAAATGTAAAAAAAAATATAAATAAATAATCATAATGATAAAAACACACTCCAACAATCAATCAGTCAATCAATCAACAACAACAAACATGATGGACCATGAGCATATTATAGTGTACCGCCTACCTGATCGGCGTATTATCCTTAATTTGTTGCACTAGATCGCCAATCACTTCGTGCTGGATATAGTAGAGCATGCGTACACGCAGCAAAACCCTGTGAAAGAAATCATTGATAAACAGCACAAAACACAAAGAAAGAACGGAGAAGAGGGAGAGGCGGAAAGAAGCATAAAAGCGGTGTTAGCAAAAGTCAGTCTGCCGTTGGGGTTAGCTAAACAAATTCGATTCCACACGACTCACTTATTCGCGTGTCTGCCCAAATGCTTCTTGTAAGCGCCCTCTAGATAGGCATCCGCATCATATTTCTCCTTTTTGCTCCAATGATTTGGATCATGTATGCTGGTGGGTATGACAGCAGCAGCCACAGCGCTGGCACTTATACCAATATCCTTATCGCTGCCATCCAGAGCGCTGGATTTATGCGCTGGCGTTGTATTGCCACTATTGCTACCGGAGGCAGTGCCCGGTGCCGGTGTCAAGCTACCCGTGTCTTTGTTTGACTTGCCACCATTGCGTCCTGTAAATGTGTCAAAAAAATGGTGTAACCATGTTAGTGGTGCTTAATAATGTTGTAAATTGAGTTGAAATGAGTTAAATGTTGAGAACAACTCAAAGATTTGTGCGTTTATGGGGTTTTTAGCTCGAATAATACATAAGCATGGTATTTAAGTGTTAAAAGCAATGGACCAGTAGGTGAAGTGTATGTTAGATAATTGTGGACTACAAAAGATTAAAATGAGGAAAGGGAAGTTTAGCTTCGATGTACCGAAGATAAGATGTCTTTGCAAAACAATTTGAAGAAATGGATTTTATGGGACCTTACTGATATTTTCTTGGAATTTACCAACCCACCAAAATATAAAGCAACCTATCCGAGCCGACTAACGATAAATGTTTCATTGTGTGTGTTGAAAGAAGCCAAAAGCATAAAAGAGATGAGAGTGACTTCTGACGCGCTTGCACAACCGTCGACTTCTGAATGCGAACACGTGCTGCAGCTTCGACTGAACAAAAGCAAAATCAAAATGAATATCAGAAATTATGAAGCGACGACTGCTGCTGCTGTTTGCTTTTTCTCAATAATCATATTTTGCTTTTAATTTAGCTGGGGGTTCTGTTTTTATCAAAAGCAGACGCAGAAGCAAAGCAGACAAAATGAAACTTATTGCTGTTTTTTAAACACTGCTAGCTAGAGACCTCAAACGGTGAGCTAAGGCAAATGGCAACCGCCTGCTCTAAATATTCGTGTCTACGGTGGGCCTAGACCGGTAGTCAACCTTCAGTAAGCACAAAGAGCGGGCCTTTAAGCACACAGAAAAACCCCGACAGCAGGCCGACACACTAACCGCTGAGCCAAACCCGACCACAGGGTCGGGTCCATCCTATTTGGGATGGACAGTTTTATAATATCCTTATTTTCATATCCTTTTTAATTTTTCATATCATTTGGAAGTTTTTCAGATCCATTTGATGAAAATCTAAGATCAATCTAACATTAAATAAAAGTTTAATGTCCTTTTTACAATATTTAATCCATCCAGTCCAAATGGAAACACCGAAATTACCCAATGGATCATCAGCAAATATTCTTTTTATACTCTGTACCAAAGGTAAACACAGTACATTAAGTTTGTAACAGGGAGAAGGAATCATTTCCGACCTTATAAAGTAGATATATTCTTGATCAGCATCAAAAACCGAGTCGATATAGGCAAGTCCTTCTGTATGAACGCACAGATCTCAGTAATATCTTTACTTGAATCATTGTGAATTAAATATGGAAAGCAACAAAGTTTTGTTGTTGCTTCCTGGATGCATTTTAGGGAGTTCTCCAAATAAATTGGGAAAAAGGAGAACTCAAAGGTAAAGGGTAGGTAAAGACGCCGTGTGGTATCAACATCTTAGCAACACTTCGAATACATGTAAGAGGTACTCCTACTCCTTCTCTACTCTTTCTGAAATTCTATCGTCTATTCTTTCTAAATGTTTATTGGATAGGGATACATCGAATAACTATGTAAGTCAGGAGAAAGTGAAGATAACGGAAAGGACCCCCTCCTCACAGGCTGTTTTGCTGGCCGTTTCAGATGTTCCCGAACGTCGCGCTTCTCCGAAACAAAATTCCTCTTGACATGAGCTGCCGATCTTCACCGACTTTCTTACTTGTTTTTTCTGTGTAGATGGTAAAGTGGCTTAAATCTGGGCGATACCTAGGATACGTCGTTTGTTCTCGGTGCCCATTCTACCGCAAACAACGTTTGCAGAGGTGGAGTAAAAGGTAAGCTTAGCGGTAATACCCTCAGGCGAGACTTAATCACAAGGTGCTATCTACATTCGAAGATGTAATCCTAAAGAAGGTTTTTTTAGATCATCCGATCATTGACTAGATCGATAAGACGACCACTGAGTGGCTAATGAGCAAAGTGTCAAAGTTGTAAGAATGGAGGGAAGGAATGAAAGAGAATATCCCCACGCCCGACTACATCACCACTTTCCTCACAAGAAGTGCCTTGAAGAGGAATTAGAACAATATCGTGACTGACAAGTGTAAGATCTTGAGAAAAAAGGATCTAGTAGACGATGTAATCCTAAAGACGACCACTGAGCTGATGATCAAAGTGTCAAAGTTGACAGAATGGAAGAGAATATCCCATCACCACTTTCCTCACAAAAAGTGCCTTGAAGAGGAATTAGAACAATATCGCGACTGGCACAAAAGGACCAAGTAGTCATCAGCTTAGCTTCAGGACTGACCCTTCAACAAACACACGCCGAAGTAAATGATGTTCCTAAAGGGGGTGTTCAACAGCGAGTCCCCGAGGAGTATATGGAGAAGACAGAAAACACTTTGTTCTCACCAAAGCTAGTCCAGCAGAACGAAAAAGCAGACACCATTAGCCATTATTTAACATTTAATTTTCAGTGGGCTGTAAAATTGGAAAGCAGTCGTCTCTGTTACTAAGTACTAGCACAAAGATTTGCTTAGATTGTATTAACGGGCACATCGAGACATTGGTTGGCCGTCGCTGCAGTCGGCAATGCACCGAATCTTCTTGTGACACTTAAAGAGTGCCTCAAGTCATTTTCTAATCCGAACCTTTTTATAACAGAATGGGTGCGGTTCGGGTAATCATTGGTGATTTATTAAGACAAATGTAGAGCAATCACTAATTGACTCAAAAATGACTTGAAAATTGTGGGAAATATGACTCGAAAAGGAGGAAGAGACTCGAAAGTGACTCTTCAAGAAGCGTCGCGTTGGCCCCAACGGCTACTACAAAAGTATCATTTATGATCAGACAACGCGCGCAGACTCGAATGTGATCAGAAATTTCATAAAATTTTGTTTGGGCTTAAACCAGTGGTCGGCACAAACTACAGTTGCCTTTATTTCACTGCTGATCGAACAGTTTGACTTGACTCCAAATTTCAGCGTAAGTTGCTGTTAAGTCTGGTCACACTAGACTTACGTTCCATGTTGATGAAATATTTGACGACAGGCCTTTATCGTTCTTAAACTCTGATATTTCAAAACCATCATTTGCAAGGCTAAAAAAACTTCAGCACAGACAAAGTTTTTGCTTCACTTCATCAAATTAATTTGTCATGATATCTTATCGTAATTGCAAAGACATAATTTCATATGATTAGGTAATGAGAAAGCTCCGTGGAAATTATAATTTAAGCTAAATGAGATTAGTATGTATGTAATTACTTTGGTAAGTTAATCAAATTACATTATTAATCGATATATATATTATATAGGTTAAAAATGTATTTATGTACAAATTATAAATGTTTTATATAGTAAAAGGCATACAAATTGCATGGCAACAAAACATACACACACTTTTCTTCGTCATTCTGATCAAAACACAGTTTCTTGTACGTCAAGAAGGTCAATAATTTTTAGTCTGGGTCAAAGGTCAGTTACTACTAGTCTTGAGACACACCAGGAGGCCAGTTATAAGAACAGATGATTTACATAGGCGCACACTACACAAATGCAGATCCGTCGATATTCATCGTGAGAAAGAAGTTCAGAAGTTCAGAGTGGTATACAACAAATAGGTAGTCCAGCCCAGAGATAGTGTGTAGTAATTTTGTACAATAAATTTTCTTTTCTATGTAGTTCGAGGCAGCTCGTTTTATAACTCTCTACGTCCGTGCAGCAGTTGGAGTGCGTGAATGTATCTTTTACCATACCTTTGGCATTCCTACCTCGTGGCACCAAATTGTGTAGGCCACTATGATCCCTGCTGATCTTCTGCACCTCGCCATCCTCAGTGGGTGTGATGAGGTCCCAAATGAAAGTCTTGATCTTCTCGTCACCCTTGTACACCTGTAGGCAGTAGAGCAGCTACAGAAACAAAAAAAACGAGAAGAAGGCAAAGAAAGTGATGGTTAGAGGGGAGATTGTTGTGAACTTAAGCGAGGGATGCTCATGGGCATGGTTCAGCAGGTTGAGAAGTTTTGTTTTTACTCAGCGAAAACCTAAAGTTTTCTCAATATTAGCATGGTTGGTCATCATGAATATACTTTAAAGAGAATCTTCTTATTTAACTCTACTTACAATGATGCGGGCGCAATCCTCAATGTCCACATCGCGCCATCCGCGCTTAAACTGACCCAGTTCCAGCAATTCGGTCCAACGTCCCCAACTGTAAAGGAAAAGAAAATGACAACAATTAAGGCAGTGATCAAGTTGGCCCTGTTAAGCACTTCTCAAGGTATCCTTAGGAATAAATATATATATTTCCTAGTCGGAACAACACAAAATCTAGATAAACGAGAAAAACACACATACATCACATCAAGATGTATCAATCCGAGTATAGCATGGGCGGCCAAGGCGATCTGCCCTCCCAAAGTCACCGCTCTGATCTCAGATCACACATGAGCAAGTCGCAGGTCTTGGAGGGGCCACAAGAGTTGGACATTACGGCCATTGTGTATAAATTTTATTTAGAGGACTTTCGTGGATATTCCGACGAGGAGCGTAAATCACGTCTGGCCGGTCTGGATGCCTTGGATATGCTAAACACCATCGAACAGGTGCAAAATGATGTGGCCAATCTTAGGTTGGAGAATCATATACTAGTGGAGTTTCTCGAGAAGAATGATCCCAAACTATTATTGGGTCTAAGACAGCGACGCACATCAATTATTAAGCGTTTGCAGCAGAACAAGAATCAACATGGCTCGCAAGCATTGAGCAGTCGCCAGTCCAGCTCCAAACGCTCAATACCCATGTCTGTGTCGGCCCACATGGCGAGCACAGGTGAAAAGCAACGCAAAGCAACCGAATACAAATTAAATTATAAAGCCAAAGCGGAGCTGGCCGAAAAAAGATCAGCTGAGGTGGAGAAACGTGTTACTGATATTGAGAGGAACGGTAAGTGGAGACTAATTATATATGGGGTTTTTCATGAGTGAGTGAACAAGAGTGCATGTTTTTATGCAATTGCTCTTTTTTGTTTAGTTTTGGTTTAGTGTTTGTTTAGTTTTTGTTCAGGGATGCAAACCTATCGGGAATTAAAACTGGATCGGTTCAGTAGTTCACAGAGATATTAAACCAAAGCTTTGGTTCAAAACTTGGTTTTTTGCAAGGTTAACAATCCTGTGACTAAGGTTCGATATAACCCTATCATACAAATTTGACACTTGCGGTCTCTCTGAGCATGTTATTTGCAAAATGCTGGGCAGAATCTGACAAAAGTGACTTTTGAGCATGTATGTGTATTGCGCGTGTGCCTCAGTAAACTGCAAGTGTGTATGCGTGCTTGAGTGCTATGTTGTCCCCCTTTATCTTTATGCTTGCCTGCGATGAAATGCCTAACGCATCAACAAAAACTTAGCACAACATCATCAACATCAAAAGACACTTTGCTCTACTGATAGTCTAATGAAATTATTCCCATTAAGCTGTAATCGTAAGTCAGCTTCGTGGGTTTCACGTTCAAGATCAAGTGTTCTGTTGAAAGAATGAGCGATACTGTTAAATTTGCACCTGTAACTTCGGTGTGTAGACAGAGCTAGCCATATTTGGAGAGCTCTGGGTTTAAGTTCGGTTTAAAGGCATCTTCATTAATCTATTTATTTAGAGGTAAGTTTAACAATGTTCAGTTAAACACGAATTTAAAAAGTAATCCAAATCCAATCCTAATAGCAAACTCTGCCCCCGGTAGGACTAATTTATTGGCCAATGCAAATGGTCCAACTCACAGCATAAGTGGTAGAGTTTACAGAGAGAACTGCAAAAATCACTTTTTTCTTGATGGGCTCATACACAAAAATTCTTACTCACATTTAATCAATCAACAAAACTCAGAGCTGAATATATTCAACTCACAACGCAATCGCATCGAGCGGCTGAGCTAGAGTTATGTGATCCAACGTGTATGTTCATATTTATTCATCGAACAAAACTCTGTATTGAATATAATCAGATGCATACCGGCAAACGCATTGTGTGTTTTTGATCGAACAAAACTCAGAATTGACTGGCCAGCGCATCGTGAGCAATGCCAGAGCATTGAAGTCGAACATGATTATAATCTGAGTGCCAACAATTGGTTCGAATAAAACTCTGCTGCGAACATGTTGAGTATGCAAGTTTGATGAATAGAGCGCGAAGCCTGTTTATTCGGGTGTTGAATAATGTGTGAGCGTTTTGCAATCGAACGAAGCCGTTCTCTGGTGCGCACTAGTCGTGGAATAAATGTTTTAGTTAAGGAATGACATTAAGGAGGGAGTTCCTAACGAGTAAGATAGAGCTATCTATAGAAAATAGGTGATAGTGCTCGTTGTAAGCAACGCACAGGAAACAGAAGGGGTCTCGATGAGCATAGTTCGTTAGGCGGGGCGGTAGGTAGATAGGTGTGTAGAGTCGAGTTGCTCTAAATCAGCGATGGTCACCAGCAGTACACTCTGGGGGGCGAAGACATTTCACTATTTACACATATACGAGCCGAACGCATGCCGAAGCTGAGGCCAAGAGAGTAAACAGGCCTTCAGTCGCAACTTTCGGGATGTTGTTAATAAATAGGTTGAATAACAATGGACCAAGATGACTGCCCTGTGGGACTACAGAAGAAACGTGAACGATTTCGGATACAGCACGTTGGGATCGAAACCCCAACTAATGAAATACTGAATCATCTCAACTGCTACAGCTCTCTCTAGAAGGATTAGAAGTCACAGTTCGGTCTTTGGGAAGACCGACTTCTGTATAGTCATTTTAAGAATCTACCCAACTAACCATCAACAAATTTCACGTTTTTTTTTATCAATATATGTTGACTAAACACGTCAATGAGCGTTTTGTGGTTAGGTTCAGCATTTTCGAAAGGATACCGGTTTGGTTTGGTGTACATCCCTGAAAGTGAGTTAAGTGAACAACTGAACAAAAGAATTACTCACTCTTAAACACGCGGCCAATGACTCTGACAGTTTACACCCAAACACTAGCAGCAAGATACATTAGATTCTAAACCAAATGTTTAACACAATCTCTCCCTTCATAGCCATGGTGGAGGTAAAACAATTGCGTGCCAAAATCGAAGAGTTACGCTATCGCTGTGAGGAGACCATCGAAACGGAAAAGAACTTTATGCTACACTTTCTGCGTGATGAGAACGATGTGGCTTTTCTGGAGAATGCCACTGAAAGACAGATTGAGCGCAAATTGCGCAAATTTACCAGCAATTGGTTCAAGAATGCACGTGCCTTGCTGGGCACCATGCGTCTGACGATTGTATCCCTACAGGAAACTTGTCAGCAACATCGGGCCGATTTGATCACCAAGGCCGATCTTAGTGGCATTTTGACAGCGGTGGATTTTGAAAAGTTGATTATCAAACGCACTGAGCTCATCAATCAGCTGGAGGAGAAAAATACACACATGGCGGGACTAAAGGGTGTCACCGGTAAGACCTCTTTGGCCATGACGGAGGAAAAACAGGCCATGATGAATTTGGAGGCGGAAATGCGTTCGGTTTTAAACAAAACGGACGAGATAACCCGTGCCATTGCCAAGCTGGAGAAGGAGGTATCCGCTGTGCAAGTGAACAATGACAAGGATTATGCGGTGCTGGCGGATTTGCGTGCCCAGCTGTATGAGTATGAGGCGCCAAGTGTGACGGAGTACATAGAACGTAAGGAGGAGGCATTGTTGCTGGAAAAGGAGGAGAAGATGCTGCATCGCAAGATCTACATACTTAATATGAAACTTAACAATGTAATGCGCCGTCGATATCGTGGTACTGACTATTAAGTTTAAATAAATGCACTTACCCAAAAGAAAGCAGTCCCTTTTCAACCTTGAAACACTCGGATTTGGCCCAATTGCCATACTGTATCTCCTCCAGACCCAAGGCAGCCAGGGCATCGCGTTCACGTGGTATATACTCATCATTGCCCTTTCTCTCACGGGCGCGATCACGTTTCTCTTTGCGACGACGTGAGCGTAGACCTGGAAATAAGTATTATTTAAGTAAAAGAATTCCTTTTCATACTAAAAAATTAAAGGATAATTGTTGATGATCCATTGGATGATTTTGGTATCAATTTAAAGTTAAATTGATCTTAGATTTTCATCCAAAGGATATGAAAACTCGAAACTATCCATTTCAAAAGAATCTTAATGAATACTTTATGTTCTGTGCAATGTTAGTCCTTACCTATGCCACCCTCCTCATCGCTGTTTTCATTGGAAGATTCTTCCGAATTGAGTTCCATGACATCCTCATGTCCATAGCGTTTAATTTGCGTGCGTCGACGTGGTTCCGAAAGCACTAAATCTTCAGTTTCATCACGCTCACAGGCATCGGGATCAATGTCCACTCGCTTGGCCCATTTGGTCCAAAAGTCGGGATCATCTATGGTTATGTCCGAGCGATTACCGGAGGCGGCAAACGAAGCCTTTGAGAATGTAGAGCCCTTCTCCTGCTCCATGGTTATAACCTGAGTGCGTCGCTTAAGAATTGAATCAATATCTTCCTCACAAAACTTATCGCCCGCATTGTCATCATCCATGACCGCACCATAGGCTCCCTTTTTGAGCAGATCTTCAATTTCTTTTTTGGACAGCTGCTTGTTGTTGCCATCCTTGCTACCCTGCGTATTCATGGACTGCAACACGGCCTTGTCCAGGCCCAATTTCATGGAGGCCTTGTCAAACATCTCACGCTCGTAGGTATTCCTGCACAGCAGGCGATAGATTTTCACCATTTTACGTTGTCCAATACGATGACAACGTGCCTGGGCCTGCAAATCATTCTGGGGATTCCAATCTGAATCATAGATGATAACTGTATCGGCCGCAGTTAGATTGATACCCAATCCACCTGCCTTGGTGCAGAGCAAAAAGACAAAGCGATCGGAACCAGGCTTGGAGTAACGATCAATGGCCTCCTGTCGCAGATTGCCACGTATACGTCCATCGATACGCTCAAAGGGATACTTGCGATAGACCAGATAGTCCTCCAAAATGTCCAGGCAGCGCACCATTTGACTGAAAATGAGTACGCGATGTCCATTGGCCTTCAGTTTGGGCAACAGTTTGTCGATTAGCACCATTTTGCCAGCGGATAGGATGAGATTCTTGTAATAACTTTCAGGATCTTCGCCATGCTGTGCCTTAAAGTCATACTGAATCTGCTCCTCGGCTCCATTCAGCAGATATGGATGAATACAGCACTTGCGTAGCTCCATCATGGTATTCATCAGATTGGGTATATTGGCCGATGTGGTGCCCTTCTTGAGGAAACTAAAGTTTTGCTCCAATATGCCACGATAATATTTCTTCTGGATATTGGTCAGCTCCACTTCGATAATGGTTTCCTCTTTGGGTGCCAGTGATTTCTCTACATCGTCCTTGAGGCGACGCAACATCATGGGTTTAAGCAAAGCTTGCAACTTGTTGACCTCCTCCTCTGTACGTAGGCTACCAAATTCAGACATGAACTCCTCCTGTGACGAGAACTGAGCGGGTTCAAGGAAATTTAACAGTGAAAAGAGTTCACTAATGTTGTTCTGCAATGGTGTGCCCGAGAGTAGCACACGATGCTCTAGATTTAGCTGACGCAGTCCCTCCAATAGCTTACAGTTGCGATTCTTCAGACGATGCGCCTCATCAATCACACAGAGACGCCAATTGAAGGCTTTCAAATCCATATAATCCGTAACAATCATTTCAAAGGTGGTGATGAGCACATTGAACTTAATGGGCTCCTTAAGCACCTTGCCACTGTCGGTTTTGTAGAAGAACTCGTAGTCCTGTATCATTTGTTTGCTGGTCACCGAACCATGATAGACCACCACATTCATATCGGTCCAACCCTCAAACTCACGCTGCCAATTCGGTATGGTGGAGAGTGGTGCTATGACCAGGAAGGGTCCACGTATACCATACTCATACACCGAATGGACAAACGTCAAACTTTGTATGGTCTTGCCCAGACCCATCTCATCGGCCAGTATACAATTGTGTGTGTTGTACCAGGAGAATTTCAACCAATTGAGACCTTCCAACTGATATGGACGCAAGCTATTGCCAGCCTTGTAAATGGGTGTCTTTTCCAGCTTTTTCCATTGCTCCGGGTGTGGACGTTTGCGACTTTTCCACTCACAACGTAGAGGAGTCTTGTTGAAACGTAGATATTGCTCAATCTTGTCATTATCCACATCTTCCTCTAGCTCCCAGGTACAATCTTCGTAGGGTAGGGACTTCCATTTAACCAAATAATGCTTAGTGGTTTCACCATTATTCTCATCTGTGTGTACAGACATATCCAGGACACGATCAACCTCTACGAAATCGGGATTGAAAGGCTCCTCTTCTATGTTTTCGAAAATGTTCATTTGTTGGGATTGTTTTTGCTGGAAGCGTCGTATTTTAGCGGCCACACGGCGATCGCCTTTGAGCAGCTCCTCCTCGGTGCGCCATTCGCAGTGAAGGTAGCTAAAGTTGCGATACTTGACAAAGTACTCTTCCACATCGATAAAGACGGGTTCGGGTTTGTCTTCGGTTTCCTCCTCTTTAGAGGAGGGCTCCTTCTCGGTGGTGGGTAATTCTTCCTCCGGTTTGGCTTGCTCTTCGGTGGATTCTTCTACTTCCATTTTCTCTTCAATATCAGGTTTATCCTCCTTAGGTTTAGCTTCCTCTTCCTCTTCATCATCATCATCATCATCAGTCTTGACTGGTTCAGCTGGTTTCTCGGTGGTGGTGGTGGTGGGGTCTACCACTTCCTCCGGTGTTTTTTCTATATTTTCCTCAATTTCCATTTTTTCTTCTTCTTTTGTCTCCGTTTTTTCTTCCTCCTTTTCGGCCTCTTCCTCTTTTTTGTCTGCCTCCAGTTCAGGTTTCTGGTCTTCCTCACCCTCTGTTACCTTGGTAGCTTCAGTTGTTTCTACTTCAGTGGGCGGCTTTTCTTCGCTTTCCTTTTCTTCTTCTTTTTTGGGCTCGGTTGCCTTAACCTTGGGCGGCTCTGGTATGAGCTCACGCTTACCCATTCTTAGAGCTAGCACCAATTGCACCACCATGCTATCCTCATCACCCGTATTAATGTACACATAGTTGGGCTTGGAGGACATGGAAGCTGCTGCTGCTGCTGCATTAGCTGCTGCTTGAGCGGCGGCCGTGGCTGCCGCCTCACCAGAACTTTGTCGCTCCTTCTCTGCTGCTGCTGCTGCGGCTGCTTGTGCCGAGGTACTGGAGCTGCTGGCCTCAATCTGGCTGCTTTCATCCTGAGGCAATGAGGTTTTCTCCTCACCCGCTGATTGTGCCCCAGTTTCACCCTCTGCTCCAGATTGCGGTTCAGCCTTTTCCACATCGCTGCCAGCATTGGAATTGGCCGCATTGGTGGAGGGTTTCTTTTCCTTCTTCACCGGCGAGGCCACCAGCAGCGAGTTCTCATCGTCCGAGAAACGTAACATGACATCATCGATATACTTCTTACGCTGCGTGTTCCTGGAGGAGCGTCGCTTGTTCGAGTCCAACTCCGAGTCTGGTGGCGGCGAGGGGGGTGGTGTGCGATCCAAGGTGTCATCCTCACCATCTGATTCTGGCACTATGCGTCCACGATTGCGTCGTTTCTTCAAGGCCTTGGCTGAGAGCGAACCTCGATTACGTCGAGCACTTCCACCCTCCTCGGAGGTAGCATTGCGTGCACGACTACGTCCCGTCGAGCGTTTGCGATCTCGTCGACTGGGCGTGGAGGCTGCATCTCCGGCCGAGTCTGGCACCGAGTCAACCGTCTCATCTCCGGCCTCGGGATCTTTGTCGTCATCGTTGCCGCTGCGTGGTATCTTGGAAACCGGTATGTCATCATAGTCTGGCGATTCACCTTCAACGCCGCCCGCGGAAGTGGTCTCCGCCTCGCCGTCACCCGACTTTGGGCCCACCAGTGGCTTATTGTCCTCCAATTCGCTACCTTCGCCTGCAAGTTCGGCTCCCTCCTCTCCGTAGGGCTTGCGTCGCTTGCCCGCCACACCGCTACCACGTTTGCGTCCCGGTCCCGGAGACTCTGTCGAGTTGGGATCATTGGGATCGCGTGGTTTCTTCACCTTGGGTGTTCTATCCCTGGGCGGTTTATTGGGATCCTTGGGTGTGCGTGGCTTGCGCGGCTTCTTCTTCTTGCCACTGCCATCGGTGGAGGTGTCCAGCTCATTGGCCGAGTGCACATCCTGTGAAAGATCTCCCATGCCCTCGCTATACTCTAGGATACCGACTACGCTGGTGTCACCAGCACCCTGGGTCACACAATCCTCGGATACGGGTAACTGGCTAGCTACCACCACATTGCCACTAATATCCATCAAATCCTGTTGCTGCTGCTGCTGTTGCACCTTCTCACCCTTCTTGGCGCGTGGCTTACGCGGCTTGTTGGTACCCTTGCCCCTACCTCGACCCGTGGTGCTTGAGACCTGTGGACTTTCTACCATCTGTTGACTGTGCAAAGCACTGGCTCCACCGTATATGGGCGGCATGCTCTGGAAGAGCAGGCATTGCGGTCCACCGGCACACTGTTCGGCCATCTCATGTTGCTGCAAAAGATTCAAACGCTCCTGCAAGCGCATCAGTTTGTCCTGATGTTGTAGCTCATGTCCAGGTGGCATGCAATAGAGTTCCTGTATTTGTTGCTGCAGCGCAGCAATCTCCTGCTGATGCAGCAAGGGATACGGTGGATACATACCGCCGGCGGCGGCTGCTCCAGCAGGATAGGGTGGCATCATGGGTGGCATATCATAGCCTGGATGCATGGGCGGTATACCTAAAGGTGTCAACTGCTGTGGCTGAGGCGGTGGTTGATTTAGGTTCGGAGTGGGCTCTAATAGCGTTTTATCCTCACTCAGTTCCTCTGCGCATTTGGTATCATCCACTACTCCTCCTCCTCCTCCTCCTAGACTGGACAACTCTTCCAATTGGGTTTGCTCTAGCTCCTCTGAAAGTGGCTTCAGTTCCATTTCCTCTGGCGGTACGGCCACAATGGGCGTCAGCTCGGTTGTCTCTTGCATTTTGGATGAACTATTCTCATCTTGGGGTAGATCCGCTAGTCCCTCCTGCTCAATTGAAGCTTTCTGTTCGAATTCTGTATTCGATGACTGGGAATTACTGTCCAATAGGGCAGCTGCTGCTGAAGCCGCATTTGAGGCCACAACTGCGACGGCTGCACTTGTCGATGACATGGAATTGTTATCAAAAAGTCCACCCACATCACCTGCACCGCTGCCGCCGCCACTTACATGCTGGGCCGATGACTCGGAATTGCCACCATGCGAAGTGGTGTCCATTAGCAACTGTTGCTGATTGTTGCTATTGACGCTACTCTGTGAGTTGCTATCGTGGACCGAAGTGGGTTGATTGTTGACAATGCTGTTGGTGCTGCTGTTGCTGCTGCTATTGTTGCTATCATTGGCGGCCACGGCCAAGGTGGAGGAATCATTCGAATTGGCCGTTTCATTGAGTATGCTGCTCAGATGATGTGAGGGTGGTTGCTGCTGTGGTGGCGGCTGTTGCTGCTGCTGCTGGGGTGCAGGCTGATGTTGCACTTGCGGTGGTTGTTGTTGTTGCTGCTGCTGCTGTGGTGCAGGCTGCGGCGGCGGCTGCTGTTGTTGTTGTTGTGGTGGTTGTTGCTGCTGCTGCTGCTGCAGTTGACTTGGTATAGGTGAGCTAACCTGAGCTGCTGGTGAGGCCTGACTATCACCAAGTATATTGGCAAATGGATCAAATTGTTGTTGTGTGGCCGCTTGGGCTTGCTGCGATTGATTGTAAGTGGGCAAATGTTGTTGCTGCGGCGGCTGCTGCTGCTGCTGATGTTGTTGCTGCTGATGATGCGGCGACTGTTGTTGCTGTTGATGTATGGGCGATTGATGTTGTAATTGTTGATGATGAGGCGAGGCCACCAGCGTTGGCTGTTGTTGCTGTTGTTGTGGTGCACTGGCCGTATCCATGGTGGGTTGTATCAGATGATGCATGCTTGGCAGGCTCTGCTGATGCAATGGTGACGAGGACAAGGCAGACAGCTGGGGCTGCTGCTGCTGATTGCTGTTGCTGCCTCCTCCTACGATATCATTGATGGAATGCTGCAGTTGATCATTGAGTGATTGCTGTTGCTGATGTTGCTGCTGCTGTTGTGCAGTTGTTTGTTGAACTGGCGGTTGCTGTGTGGGTACAACAACAGGTGGTGCCACCACAGGCTGTGGCTGTGGTTGCGGCTGCTGTTGGCTCATTGCCTGACCATACATGCTCAATTGTTGCTGGTGATGTTGCTGTTGGGCCTGCAGCATAGCCGAGGGCTGTTGTTGTTGTTGCTGCTGCTGTTGTTGTTGCAATGCGGCCATATGCTGGGGGGCACCCCATTGCTGATGATGCTGCTGCTGCTGGGGTGAGGGTGAGACCGGCATTCTTGGTCCCACCACTGCGCTACGATAGGCCGAGGGATAGTCCATCGGCGGCAGACCATGCGCCTGGCTGGGCATCACCATTTGTTCGAGGGCTTGCAAAGTGTTGACAGGTGCAGGAACACTACTTGGTGGCACTACGGGCACTACCGGTACTTTGGCATTGCCTCCTCCTCCCCCGCCAACCGCACTTGTGGGCGGCTGGGGACGTGGCGTGGGCAAACCCACCATTCCCTGTATACTATGCTGGGTGGGTTGCGGTTGTTGCTGCGCCTGCTGGCTGGCTTGTGGCGGCGGTTTGGCCGGCGATACACCCACCGGGCGCGGCGACATCTGAGGATGCGGCGACATGGTGGGTGGGCGCGGCGACATTTGTGGTGAGAGTTGTGGGAACGGGGCTCGATACTGTGGCGAGGCCGCTGCTTGCTGATGCTTGCTCGTGGACATGTAGGGGGGAGCTGCCTGCTGCTGCTGGGCCTGCTGTTGCTGCTGCTGTTGATGGTGGCTACCGTAGCTCGGCGGCATGCCCATATGCGGAGGCGGTAGACCAGCTCCCGGCAGTTGCTGCTGCTGCTGCATGAGGGCCACATGATTGGGCTGCTGTTGCTGCTGCTGTTGTTGTTGCTGCTGCTGGGCTTGCTGTTGCTGCTGGGATTGGAGTTGTTGCTGATGTTGCTGCGCAGCCTGCTGCTGCTGCGCAGTCAAATGATGCGTGGGAGGCGCTGCACTTGGTACATGTTGTCCATAGGCAGACGCCTGATCCAATCCAGCATGGCCGTAGCCCACATGCTGAGGTGCTCCACGTCCGGGCTGGTGTTGCATGGGACTACCGTAGGGACTGTGGGCGTAGGCCTGCGGTGCTGTCGGCTGGCCAGCCTGTGTGGGTGCCCCAGGATACAGCGGATGCTGGCCAGGAGCTTGGGGATAATGCTGCGGCAGGCGAGCCTGCTGCTGACTCTGCTGCTGCTGTTGTTGTTGCTGTTGCTGCTGGGGCGTGGGTGGTTGCTGCTGTTGTTGTTGCTGTTGGGGCGCTAGACTTCCATAGCCCGCCATCATGCTCTGTTGGGCTCCATAGGGTGCCAGCTTCTGCTGTTCCTGCTGTCCATAGGCGGGCATATGTTGTCGATACGCACTGGCCTGACTCTGGCGCTGTTGTTGCGTGGGCGGTGCTGCCTGCGGATGCCCGTAGGCTCCGAGGCCGGCGCCCGGATACGCTGCCGCCTGGCCGGGCACGGCTGAGGGTGCTGCTCCCCAGCCGCTTAAATCGCCCATACCAACGCCAACTCCCATGCTGGCCGCATGTTGATCGGCGGCCCCCAACCCGTACAGATTCTCCGCCGTTGGCTGGTACGATGGATATTGTGGCTGTTGCTGTAACGGATGAGGGGCTCGATGTCGCGGCGGATAACCGCCTGGTGGGCCCATGGCCCTGGGATTGGCCGCTGCGGCGGCTGCTGCGGCGGCGGCCGCATCATAACGGTAATAGGGATCTCTGCAAGGAATAAGCAAAATTAATTCATATTAATCAATTCTCTTCGAAAAGAACACTGAAAGGAACGCTCTAACTGCTGTCTTTGGAAGCTGAGGCCCTTTCTCACACATAAGTGACAATGGAAAGAACTCTGACTGCACCAATAAGGAATGGTCAGAGGGAATCTTGGTAAAATGAAAGACCTGGGCGACTGCACAGAAAAAAATATAATAGTTTTTAATGATCCTCAGTATGTTTCTCAGTATGATTCTTAGGTATCCATTGAACTCGATAGTTCAGATAGTTGTATCGTTTCTAAATTAACTGATGAAAAATATACTTTTTCATTTCTTTTGGATCTTTACGAAATATCCATTTGATCTTATTGACAATTTAACACTATTTCTCATTCCTTTGTAACATTTTCATGTAAATCCTAATCTCATCCTATTTATAACGGTGGTCACAGATTTAATTGCTACTACGCAACCCGCACCCAATAACAGCGGGAAATGCTAAGCAGTTTGAAGATGCTCATAATATCCTCAACTAGCTAAAAATCACAACATCGCAATGGAATAGAACCCACTGGGCGGAGTCCTTCGGGCAATAGGTAGACCCTGCGGCAACCTGCCACCCATATATCTATAACCATCGTAGCCTATGAACTATAATCTCTATTCTTCAGTTCTCTGCCGAGACTCCACGATGGCGACTACCGTCAAAATATGTAAGCTCAATGGACTCTGTTCATTATGGTAAATAAATTAAGTATAAATATTTACAGATTAGCTACTCTCGTTAGCTATATTGGTGACCCCGACGTGATTTGTCTGCGAGTCCCGAGGCTCTCGGGCGCTAGCGATGAATTAAGCTTAAAAACGTTGCTGACGCTTAATATCGATTATTAGTGTGGTCTGTCGGTAGAGGAGCGGACGGCTTAATGGGAGAGCTAACAACCCAGTTCGTTTAAAATTAGGTGTGCTTTATGTGCTATGTCCCATGCATGCTTCAGGAAAAGAAAGAAGGTTGCAGGATGCCACTCCATGACCCACCATCCCATTACAGCATGCTGACAAGGAAGTTCAAATAGACAAGACGTTCGCGATTTCCTACCAGAGATAAGACAGCTGAGAAACATCACAAGCAACCTTTTGGCTTCCGGTGCATAAATCTCGAAAGATGAAATCGACAAGACGACAGTTTAGTTTGGCATAAGTGGACTCAAAAGAAACATTGTGTTCGGGGAGGTCGTCACCCTACTAACCGCCTCCCTACATCCTTCATAGGTATTAGATGAGTGCCCTGAAAGCCGGCATCTCCTGCACTAATGCACATATCTATCTTACATTCTGATAAATGTGCAGCCCTCCTGACACCCGACCGAGACAATTTGAAATAGGGGATTCAACCCACTACTCTATTACTCCACTTTATTGTTTGATGTACTTTCTCTCTTGCCCAAACATACAACCCGAAACAAGGCGACCACTGCAATAACGACAGTCACAATTGTCTACAAAAGAACTAGCCTACGGGCAAGGACTGATGGTAGGCCGTTATATAGATTAATGGTAGGTCACTGAAACTGGATTTAGGTTTTCCTTCAATAGCTATATGGTAGTTCTTGGCTTTATCTAGGTGTAAAAAATTAAATGAGCCCCTTCTGGTTAGGCCTATTCTGGAGTATAGATCATGGGTCTGGTCTCCACACCATTAACAATTTCAAGACCAATTCGAATCTGTTGAACAATTAGTTAGGCCTGTTCTTGTTTTCGAATTCGCTGTCGAATTCAAGAATTGAAGTTAAAACACGAATCTAGAAAAAATGAACTGATCTGAATATTTAAATTGGAATTCGGTTGGAATAATGCTGTAGGAGGATTAAGATAGCTGTGCCGGTTTTTACTTTCCAAGAGAATGACCGAAAGAAGCATATTTTTCATAGATCTAGAGCTCACATGGTAGCTATTCTGTCGTTTATGTATAATATTTGTACTATTTTACCTTAATTAGAAAACTCTTAATAAACTTTCATACACAAATTGCCGCTTGTCGCCATCCTCGAGCCTAGCTGAGAACTAAAGGATAGATATGATAGTTCAGCAATAGTTTTGATTTTTTTTTAAATTCAGAAAACTACATTCATGTTTTGGAACAACCTTATTCAATTATATACTACGTTTATACGCCAGCTATTTGCAAATAGAAATAATTTGTAAATAACTAACTCACTGTTTATACGCTAAATACCATACGTAAATAAATCTATTCTTTAGTGCTGTTGGATTGCCATCAAGCAGTTTCATGGCCTTATTTTCTTTCATTAGTCGAAGAAGTACCTTGGTATCCGCCTTGGTTCAATTGCAAACAAGCGTTGCAAGTTTTTATCTTAAACATCTCCCTTTTTCCTTCGCCTGCAGTCGATATGAATGACAATTACAATATAGCAGTGCTACCATATAGTTAAAAACAGCAAAATCACTGAACAGAGTGGCAACGCCTAGCACACTATTTGCCAAATAGTCTACTAATCAGTAATTGTTTTCGTGACTTAGCTATTTGCAAATAACGAATTAACTCAGCGTTTATACGCAATAAATTGTCACTCACAATATTGTTATTTGCAATTAAGACGTACGTATAAACGTAGTAATAGATATATACACTATAATATTCGAGCATTGTTTAAGTTAATTATGGATAAAACAAATGTAGCCGAGTGGAAAAAATTCGACTTATACTTGTGTTGCAGAAACAGCGAATGCAACATATGCGACTTTTTCACTTCCTTAAAACGATAGTTTACCAAAAACATTACATTACCAAGACATTCGAATTTTTAGGCAATCTTTGAATTCCTTCAAAAGATGCAAAGAAGTCGTTCATTATGTATTTGTCACTAATTCTTTATTTTCTAGTTCCTTAGCTAAAGCTTCCATTTCATGTTCATAATAATATGAACTTGGTAAAGAATCATTGATGCTTATATTAATTAGTTCCTTTTGACGATTATACAATTCAGCAATTTGCCCCTTTGTAGCGGTTTTTGTTCTATGGTCAAAAAATTTAGTTTCTTGGATCCAAAAAAAAAAAAGATTCAAGAATTGAGATTGAATGTAAAATGTGACGTTTTTCTACGAGATTTCAAAATCTGTTCGAACAAACCCTTTTCAACTTTTTTAGCTCCGCTTCGGGCGTTAAATATATTTTACAAATATTCTTTACAAAATCCACATTATATTGTCCCATCTGTGCGATTGATTAAAGTAGACTGGACCTAGGCCTTGATCTAAAAATTTATAAAAACCATGTGAGCTACTTATGGATCTCTGTCTATAAGTTTTAGTATGCCTGAATTTCTGGCAGCTTTATAAGCACTTGCTCCCTATTTTGTCATTTCATCCTAGACAACGGTAAGCTTCAATTCAAGTTAAATAATGAACCGAACTGATTTCCTTTGAGGTTATCGGTTGGATTCAGAACCAAATTTCATCTCTGATTGTCAGCAGCTTAAAGACACAGTCTTGTGAGATGTTTATTAAATTCGGTGGATCGATAAATCATGCTCCATAGTCTAACTTCAAAATGAACACAGTTTCCATTTCTCCCTTTTTCTTAACCCATTGAGAAACCCCCCCATTGGTGATAAATGCCTATTTATGGGCAACAACTTCCACCCACCCTCCACACCCACCGTCAACAATTTAAGAATACAGAAAACTCACCCTTGATGATTTCCGTGAAACATATTTTGTGCATTTCCATCCATCAGATTTTTGAAACGCAGCGCACACAGAATTGTCCGTTACGCGTGGATGGACGCGACGCTGCGTTTTTATGTTTGGTCGTCTATTGGCTTAATTTTGATGCTGCTCTCTTGGCGTGGCCGTTGTCAAAAGGTGTTTGGAGCTTCGTGAGATTAAAGGGTGGCAACTGACTGACGATATTCTCGCAGCGTAGACTCCTCATTTAATCTCAAACTCAAACTCGTCTTTCGATTTTTGCGTGTTTTTTTTTTTTTTTTTTTTTGTTTAATGTATTTAGCTTTGTTTCTTCTAACTACTAAACTTAATTACAACTGATGTGCAATTGAACGTCTTGTTTTATATGGTAAAGTTATTTGTTTCACTGTTTTTTCGCACTTCATGGCCGACCTTTGACATATTCGCAGTGAAACATTAGCTCACAGCTGGAAAAATGGTTGAAAAAAGCAAGAGAGATTGATGAAATATTTCAAAATATTTTCGACGTAAAACGGCAAGTGCATTTCGTAATTAAAGCGTATTTTAAACGTAGTTTTTGGCATTTGGATCTGCAAAGAGAAGAACAACAAAGTTGGTTTTGAATAATTGTTTAATTGGAAGAATGGGAAATAGTTATCAAGAAATATGTAAATATATGGTTGTTGCTGACACATCAACTTTTAAGGGGAAAAGCTATACGCTTATGAATTTTATCATTTGCACATAGAACGTACAGTTTAACCCCATAAATATTGAGTGGTTATATATCGTTTTATTTAATGTTGCTGTGGGAGTAAGAAATTATACTTGTATATGAATTTTAAAGTGCGACAAAATTATAATTTTGGTAAAACCCATGAACGAGACCCATGAATTGTGAAACTGCAGAGGTCTCATGTAGGAAACAGCTCGAAGTATGCTTATAGTTTGGACACTTTTATACTAGCAACAAGCAGCAAAAAGTATTTTAATATATTTGTAAATGGTTCAAGATAAAATTCTACAAGAACAGACAGGGTCCAATGGGAATACAGTAATCAAAAATCACTTCAGTCGTACAAGTGGTTGAGAGATCTAAAGAAGACGTAAGCCCTTAATTGTTGCATTCCTTTAGAAGCGAAATATATGATGGTAATGTCGGCTATAACAAGTCTCTTTACAGATTCACCGACGTACCACTCTAAATAGGCCATAAGACAGACCTAAAATTCGAAAGAATTCCGTTTCACATCCGTATTCAGTTTGTGCAAAAGTATGTTACAGGGAGATGGAATCATTTCGATAGAATCGAATGTGTTATCACTCTAAGCATTTTGAAAAGAGCGAAAGAAATGATTAACTGATAGTGTCATGTGGCGGACATCACTTCCCAATTCAGCTTCAATTACACTAGCCAACAAGATCCAGTATATTAAAGGGTAGATTATTTTCGTGTGCTGAACACGAATCTGTATTCAGAAATGGTTTATCACGTTCAGATTTTTACTAGTTTTAGCTTAAATTGGAAACAAATGTCTTTTTTGACCCTTTTAGACGCGTTTTGTGGGGAACGTATACTTTTGTTTCGACTTTTTTTTTGATATTATCGTAAATTACTATTTCTTTACATTAAAATATTGCTCGTAAATAACTAACTACACTATTTTCAGTTCGCTCTGCTCCAAGCTTCCCTCAACCGAATGTATTCTGTTATCGCGCTGTATTGTATTCTGTTATGTGGGCTGTGGGTGAACGCATAGCTCTGATCGGTCTGACAGCAACACTATAACAGGCCCAAATCAGTCAATTGGTCATAAAATGCGTAGTTCTCGAAGACCAATCCATCAAAATGTTAGTTCAACAGGTTGCAGAATCAAGAGTTGCGCCAGAGTTCAACATACGCAAAGAGAACGAGAGAGCGCATATAGTTCGTCGCATACATTCATGTTGTTAGCCTAGCCTTACACACCGATGCATACATATGAAGAAGAACTTTTGGATGCGTGAATTTTGCCAAAAGGTCCTAAGAGGAAAAAAATACTAAAAAAAAAAATGTTTCTCTCCTCTCGGATTGACTCTCTCTCTCTTGAGTCTGCAACCTTTTGAACTAACATTTTGACAGATTGGTTTTCGAGAGCGTAGTTAAAGGTTATTTTGGTACCCCTATTCAATGTGCCGGGTGAAAAATGTTTTTTCTGAAAGAGGCAAATGGAACGATTTTTGCGACCTCTGCTTTAAAATAAATTATCCCAAAGAATTGTACGATTATTTTTAGCGAAGATATTCCATTTTGAATACATATAATAAAATAACAAAATTGTCTACTGCCTATGCCTTGCAAAAACAGTACAACAGGCTAGTAATTTGTATAGAATTTCAATGAAATTTTTAAACAAAACCCATTGCATTCGTGTTCAGTACACAAAAATCATCTAGCATCACCACCAACGCTTCTATATATTGGAAAAAAACCCAATTTTGTAGCCTTGAGTTATAAATTATACACTTAAAAACTGTTTTTTAATTTTGCCCAGAGGTTTGCAACTCATAGAAAGAATCATCTCCGACCACATAAAGTATATATATTCTTGATCAGCATGACGAGCTGAGTCGATTGAGCTTTGTCCCTCCGTCTATCTGTCCGTCTGTCTGTTTCTACGCGAACTGGTCCCTTAGTTTTGAAGCTATCGAGCTGATATTTTGCACAGGATCTTCTTTTGGCTGCACGCTGCTTATATGTCGGAACCGTCCGGAACGGATAACTACTTCTTGTAGCTGCCATAGGAACAATCGGTCGGAAAATGGGTTTTAGTGAGAAAAACTTGTTTGTTTTCAATGTTGGCGTTCTTAAACTCGGTCATTATTAAAATTATATGTTTTCAAACTGTTCTGCGAAGTTTGGTCGAAATCGCTAACCGTTGAAGCGAGCTTATGCACAGACTAAGTTAGCTTTCCTTTCTCATTATTGGTTTTTAAATTGCTTAAACAACTTTGAACATTGATTTCCCAAAAATTTGTCCTGCCAAAGAATTTTGAAAATAGTCTTGTATTTAGCTTGAAAACCTACGCCCGCCTGGTCCCAATATTTGTTGAAGTGTGTTGTTTGTCGAGCGTTGTCATGGTAGATTTTTTTTATCCAATTTAGATAATCCGATTAATGGATTTAAGTCGTGGCTGCAGTTTAAAGGGGATTTTACTTTTTCTAATCTACACAACAGACAGCATTACATTTTTATAGTGCATATCGGCCTTTGATGTGGTCTGAGCAGGCTTATATAGCTTGATGTTAGTTTCAACAAATCATTTTTTATCGCCCACCATGATTCGCTTGCAAAACAATATGGATACGCTTAATGAGGTGACTTTCCTTCCAATTATGTGTTTTCCAAATTACGAGCTTGTTTACGATTTCAAGTACTTTTACGATTTCCTACTGTTTTATGTGAACCGTTAAGCTTCTAGTCTTAAGTAAACCAATGTTCGCATTGACGTTGCAGATTGGCAATTGGCAACAAAATTAATTTGCCTAAAATATATTTAAGTAGTGTTTAAGTAAAAAAAAAAAAAAGAGTTCGTTCGGCTACGTTTATGGAAAATAGATAATAAAAGTTGTAGAAGTTAAAAAAAAAGTTATGTTTTTAGCAAGGCTGCAAACCTTTGAATTTCTGGAAAAGTTTCGGTTCGGGGATTCAAACCCGTTGGAAAGTCGAAGGTTCCGTTCTCAGATGTTTGATGTTTGAAACATCGAAGATTGTTTCATGTATTCTTAAAATATGGAGAGCATTTTTGGTAAACAAAATATGACTTATTTTTGTTGAGATGATAGCGTCCGCCTTACGAAACTTTTGAAAACGTTAATCAATACCCGAATGAACTTTATTAATTATAGTAATCATTCATATTTTCTCTACCACGGCTTACAAAAGTGCCTCGACTTTAAAATAGGGCTAACCTCACTACGGAGTTCGAGTTCGTGAAACTTTTTGGGTTCGGATGCACGGAGTAGGTTCAGAAGGACGCTGAACCTAGATTCGAGATTCACAAATAATTTGGTTTTCGGTAAATCAAAAAACATGTATGTTAATTGTAAAAACTCTTAAACTTCATTCGCATATTTTTGGAAGTTTTGATTTTTTCAACATAATATTCGAGCTCAATAATAGTTATTTTAAGAGATATTTTACTTTAAAATCAAAGGTAAATTTGAAACTAATTTTAACAAAGTGACAGAAAATTTTGTCCCATTTATCAGAAAAAAAGCAAAGTTAAAGTTATGTGCAAGCATAACGAGACCTCAAGCCGGCAAAAACTTGAAGGTTTGATTACACTGTGAAACATTGTTCAACAAAAAAATTTTGATACCAACGAGACCAACAAATTTTGAAAGGTACGTATGGTAGTTAAAAAACCCTGGCTGGGTTTGGTCTGATTGGCTAAGGTTTTCTTGTAATGAACTCTTGAAGTATTCAGGCTGTTCAAGTCATAAACTTTTTGAAATTTTACTTTACTGTCTTCAAAATTTTTTTAGCTCTTAACCAAGCCTATAAAACACTTCTTTGCTCAAAATCAAATGTTAAACGATTCAACCTTTTCCATTGTTTTTTTGTTTTTATCTTGAAAACCTCCACCAATAGCAATGATTGTCAGGAAAGGCAGTTGACAATCATGATTTCTTTAGGGAAAGGCTTACTGAAGATAGAATCGGGAGATTCTTGAAAAATGAAAAGTGTTAAAAGCTTGATTCATTTTGTTATGTTTGTGGCTTTTGTGTTTATAAACGTGATTCTAACCTAAAAAACATAAAAAAATTAACGGCAATAAATAAAAGGGCGTACCTTCTGTATTATTCTGATCCACCAGATTGATTTGATCGTTCGTGGATATACAGTATGTGACTTTGCCGAGTGACGTTGCAATAACGTTATTATATTTTAAGCTGGTTGAACAAAAATCAAAAACGAATGCTATTTGGTACGCCGGACAGATCCAAATGGACAGATCCAAATGGACATGCTACAGAGAAGTGCTACGGGTGCATACCCGGATAAATATAAGTCGGATAAACTGGAAAAAAATGTTAAAGAAAATTTATGTTCCTTGTCCCTATGCTTTACTTCCACAGCAACATTCGGATCCAACACCTTTTGAAGTCCGAGTCCGGATACACTAACATGACATAGAAGACCGATCCCAACGACCCAATGTTTGGGCCAGATGAAGAAGACGATGGACCAGAGCTCGCAACACAAGCTGAAATGGATTACGTTGTCGCCCAGCTGGGATTGTCTCAACGTAAATCTGTATTTTTATCTAATTAGTTAAATTTACGAGTTTTATTTAAGCTTTTATAAGTTTCTAGGTCACATATTTGAGATAAAAGAATAATCTAATGAAATTGTTATATTCATAAAAAATTATCGCATTTTTTGTATCTACATTTTCGGAATAAATACTATATTGAAATGGTGTCAGTTTTCAAGATAAAAGCAAAACCCTTAACAAAAGCAGTAAAAAATGTTGATATTTTCACATTTTCGTAATTTTGAGCTTGAAGACAGTTTTTTTTAGCTGGTCGAAAGACTAGTTTTGTATGTGTGGTTAAGAGCTTCAAAATTGCTGAAGACAGTAAAGTTTATGAGATATAGACTACGTTTATACGCCAGCTATTTGCAAATAGAAATAATTTGTAAATAACTAACTCACTGTTTATACGCTAAATACCATTCGTAAATAAATGTATTTTTTAGTGCTGCCTGATTTCCATCAAGCAGTTTCATGGCCTTATTTTCTTTCATTAGTCCAAAAGATCCGTGGTCCCTTGTTTTCCGTTTTTATCTTAAATATTTTCCCTTTCTCCTTTGCCTGCAGTCAATGTCAATTACAAAATAGCAGAGCTACCTTATTGTTGAAAACAGCAAAATCACTGAAAAAAGTGGAAACACCTAGCGCCACTACTTGCAAATAAGTCAGTAATCAGTAATTGTTTTCGTCACTTGGCTATTTGCTAATAACGAATTAACTCAAGAGTTTATACGCAATAAATTGTCACTCAAAAAATTGTTATTTGCAAATAAGACGTGCGTATAAACGTAGTAATAGACATGGACAACAAAACATTTTTTCAAAAAACCTGAAAACTTCAAGAGTCTATTACAAGAAAACCTTAGCCAATCAAACCAAACCCAGCCAGAGGTTTTTAACTACCATAAGTACCTTTCAAATTTTGTTGGTCTTGTTGGTATCAAAATTGCATACACATATTTTAAGAACGCATGCAATTTTGCACTCAGACTTATTGGTCACTGTGTAAGCAATGGAGAGGAAATCTCTCTCACTAACATTATAAGACCATTTGGGGACACACACACGTACAAAGGCCAGTCAGTGTGGCGCTTGCTCGTTGTGCCTGTTTTTGCTGTTGGAGTTCCCAAGTGATTATGGCATTGCAGGCATGAGGATGAAGCCGTTGGCTGATTGTGGACCAGGCAAAGACCGCTGATGATTTGGCAGAGATGCCAATGAAACAGCTGTTCGGTTAACTAGCCTCCTTTGTGGTGTGATGTGTTCCTGTTTTAAAGTTATGAGCAAGCATAACGAGGCCACGAGCCGGCAAAAAACTTGAAGGTTTGGGTCTTGGTGCGGGGGACGTTAACAATTAACAAGGTTCGGGGTTCTGGATTCAAAACCCCAAGCCGAACCGGTTCCCCGGGGTTTGATCCAGGACCGGCGGTTTGCAGACTTGTTTTTAAAGTCAACAAATTGAAGCGTTATTTTCTAAAACAATAAAGTGCACCTTAACCAAACACTCAAGTCCTCTACAAATTTTAGTAAAATTTGGTATACAAACAGTAATTCCTTTCCACAAACTTTAGCAAAACAGCCACCAAAAACTACATGGAAATGAATGTAAAATAAAATAATTAATTATTCACACACACAAGCAAAAGGGGGGGAGGGGATGCAACGACTTTCAGGGACTGTATAAAACTGATGTTTTTTTGGTGGTGGAGGCAAAATCTTTGGGCAGTAGAAAACAAAAAAAGGCAACTCTATCGATTTTTCGCATTGTCTCTGGCAACACATTTAGCCGAAAAATCTAAAGTAGCAGAAAAAGCAAAGCAACGTACATATATATAAAAACAAAAAAAAAAAACGAAATCAGGCAAAGTGGTTGGGATGCGGGTTGGTGGGTGGGTTGACTGGTTTGAGGAAGCTGCTTGCTGTAAGAGCCAAAGATATGCAAATGCCGGGCGAGAAGTGGGAGGCAAAGGTGTGGTGTGTGTGCAAATGGAAAGTGGAGAGTTATAGATACAACTACAGCAGCAGCAGCAGCAGCAGCGACATGGTGTACATAGAGATATGCAGTTGGATTGCGGTTGTGTGTGTGTGTGTGTGTGTTTGTACTGTTATAAATACGTGCGCACATATTTTGCTTGCCATTCAGTCAGTAGTTAGTCAGTCAGTCAGTGTGGAGTGCATGCACCTCCCCCCTCCACCTAGTACATCTCACCCACCACTCTCTCCTCTGGGCGTTCGCGCTCATTCATTCATTTAGCCAGTCTCTGCTGCCGTCTCTCGGTTTGTTGTTGTGGGTTTGTAATCAATTACAATTCGCTTTTGCAATTTTAGCTATTTATTTATTTAGTCTCAGCATTTTCCATTATTATTAGTGGAGGTATTTTGCTGTTTGTTGGTGTGCGAGAGTTTTTGTATCTAGCAGATATCTATATGTATGTTTGTATGTGGGTACATGTCATTGAGTTTACTTTTTGTTTTGCTTCGGTTTTTTTTGGCGTCGCCAGTTGCTTTAGTAATTGCAAAAACAATAAACTAAAAGCAATAGTAATGAGTGTTTACGTATGTATTGTATGTATGTTTGTATGGCTGTGCGTGTGCAAAGCAGACATCTGAAAAAAAAAAAATTGTGAAATTATACTTTACTTATTGGCCGCGCGTTGTGTGCGCGCACAACTGTACCTTTGTTTTAAATAAGCGAAAAATCGATTAAAGGTGATAATAGACAAGGAAATTTCTGTGTGTCCAACTTGGTGACGACAACGACGACTCCGACTGCTGCGACTGTGTGTGACCCGAGACGACGGCAACGATGTCGATGTCGCGATGTTGCGATGTGCCACCCGCAACCCCCTCCCCTCCTCTTCCTACCCACCATAAGCTTCCATTTTATGAGCCATGAAAATGTCTCGATTTCAGGTCGAGTGTTGTAAAAGCTTGCAAAAATGAAGTGAAAAACCTGAATGAATAACTCCAAATGCCAACAATAGACGAAACGAAATACTTTATGATTAAACCACAATTTGGCGAGACAGAGGGCGAAACGAGAGAGCGAGAGAAAAGGTTCATTCACCTCCCGTTAGTTGTTTTGCGCTTTTGCTTCTTCGCGCTTATTTGAAATGTAACCAAAACTTGACCCACAATAAATAATAATAATAATGTTGTCACATACGCTTGTGTGTATGTGTGTGTGTGTGTGTGTGCACTCTTGACCAACAGCAACTAAAAAGAAAAGTACAGTTGGTTTTTAAAAGAAAAAGCAACAGCAGCAGCCCGCCAGACCACAGCCAAGAGGCAGATGGGCGCAAGTAGCAGCACCAGCAGCAGCGCCGCACACACATAAAAATGGTAATAAAATAGGTAAAGTAAAACAGCGCCCAAGTCAGCGGCCGCCCCGCTGCCACACACAGCTTTCGGAAAAGCCAAAGAGCGCACCAGCCACACTCACTCATACATACATACAGAGACGTTGTTTGCTTGAGCAAAAATTACAAACACGTCGCCGCTTTTGAATGTATAACGGTACATTTATGACATGGCCAATTGGCATTAGAGATGGACGATAAAAAAAAAGCCGCCACCCAGCTTTAGCAGCCACCTTCTCCTCCAACCAAAACCAATTTTGTTCAGCCAAAATAGTCTGAAATTGAAATGTTGGTTAGCCTAACAAAAGCTGGCATCGGGCTATCCTCAAAATAAGAGAAGATCCCTTGTCCATCTCTCTACAAAAGCTTAATAGCGAGTAAGAAAATAAATTAGATAAGGTAAAGAAACGTGACAAATTGCGGGATATACTAAATAATGTACCAAACAAGCAATAGAACTTTACTTTAGATTTACAACATCCAAAGAACGAATGCAAAGTGGTGAAAGATTTTTTAATTGAAAACACTTGAAAATCTTTTCTGCAAATGCCCAGTCCACAACTGCAATCCGATAGTTCACAGTTCTAAAGGCAAAGGCGGGACCATTCTAAATGGTTGCATGAATTCAACTTTATCAGTCACCCGAGCCTAACAAAAAGTCAAACAAACCAACAAAAGTTCGCGCGCGAATTTGCGAGCGAAACTCAAAGCGAATGAAAAACGAACAAAACCTTCGTTTACGAATTCGCCAGACATTCGTTTATGATACTTGTGTCGCTCAGTTTGTGGCAGGCGAACATTCGCTTGCGAATGTTGGCGCGAAAATTATACGAGTTTCATTTTCACTCGTTCCTAAAATTAATGTTTTAAGAAAACTAGAAATAATTGTACATTTTTTAAAATAATATTTATTTAAAGGCAGATGCTTCTATTTGTTTGACATACAGGCCTGTTCCTGTTTTCACTTTCGACAAAAATGGTCGAATTCGAATTGGTCAAATGTTCTGTTGCATAAAATTGATTGGGTTAATCAGATTAAAACTTTTTAATTTGAATCCGTCGAGAAAAGAGTATGTAGAAACTAAAGATTTAATACGGATTTCCATGATTGTTCAATAGAATAGAGAACATGCAAAAAATTTGAATTGACTTTTGTGAAAACCGGAACATGGCAGATAATTTCAACACTAAAACAATAACACGTAAGACAATACAATCATGAACCCTTAAACTACATAAAACAATAATTGTTTACCGATTAATTGATTGACGACCAACTTAGAATGACGCCGGCCTAAGTATAAGGGCTTCAAAAACATACTGAAAATGCAAAGTCAAAGTCCAGCAAACCACGGCAAAGCGGCGTCATTTTCTACCTGCTGCAGAGAGAAGCAAGATAAAAGGGAACACACAAAGTGATTCTCTAAAACTAAACAAAATACGAATAATGTTCTTCGCGAAACATTCGCTTGAAGCGAGCCTCTTCTGATATTTTCTATCAGGGCTTAATCCCGAACCGAATTTCGGTTCCGGTACCGGTTCCGGTACGTCCCGAAATGAATGTTTGAGTTAAAGGTTATATTTCGGTTTTCGGTTTCGATACGTTACCCAGATTTTTATTTCGGTATACCGGTTCGTAGCGGTACGTCCACGTCTAATGTAACTCATATAGCATTCTTGTGATTTGCTAGCGGTAACATAACTGCATTCAATGTGGTTATGTCCATACAACTTCTTAGCGGATTCATTATAAATTTATCGCCAGAGGAACCTGCGTAGCTGGAACAGAAAGCAAGACTTTTGAAATCTCATACAATTCTGGGAACTTTGTGAAGGATTCTGACCACTAGTTAAGAATGTTTTCATGGTTTCAAACACGCTTAAGTGCGAGAAAAGTCTTAATGGAATCCAGTAACTGTTTTGCTAGAGATGCTGTGTATCACCCAAAACAAGATTTTCGGTTGAAGTTTAGTTGTGGGCACCTCCGCTGGTTCTAATATGCGTACAATTTCGCGAACTGAGTCCCACACTTTCCGGTGCAGAAGAAAGTCATTATCTGCAGCCGCAAAACTGGAGCAAATGTTGAAGATGTCCTGTATGCAGAACTCCACTATGTGCGCTCAACAGAGTTAAAAAAAAAAAAACCGAAACTGTACCGGTACCAACGTTTCGGTTTCGGTACGGTGCTATCGGTTCCATTAATAACGGTAAACGGTTTTCGATTCTCAAGAAAATATTTGTATCGGTTTCGGTTCCGGTAATTGATTTGAAACGGTTTATTTCGGTTAAGGGTTCCCGTATTAAGCCCTGCTCTCAACATAATATTCGAGATTTGTTTAAGTAAATCATGGATAAAACAAATTTAATAGTAGTAAAGGCGCGCTTGACTGTTACTTATGTTGCGGGAACAGCTAATAAAACAAATGATTACAATGAAAGTTTTCCCAAAACTTTAAGACATTAGAATTTCGAAGATATTTTTGAATTTCGTTAAATGGAGCAATAAAGTTGTTCACCGATTTAATATTTGTCACATTTTTATTGTTTTTTAGCTCTCCTTAGCTAATTTTTCCATTTGATTTTCATCAGAAGATTAAGTTGTTTTTGTTCTAAGATTAAAAATTGTTTTTTCTAGGATAAAAAAATAAAAAAAAATGAAAGAATCGGTATTAAATTGAAAATGTGCAAATGTTTTACTAAGTACTTTCTAAATATGTACGAAAACTCAAACGTAAAAACACCAACAAAAGACTTTTATGCTTGCTCTTATGTTTATTGAAAAATGGTGAATAAAAAATTTTACCAGCTAGAAAACTGAAATGCAATGAATAAGGTCTTTTTGAACAGAACCTTTTACAACTTTTTGTTGTTCCGGTTCAGTTTCGGTTCGAATTTCTTACAAATCACGGAGTAGCGTTTGCAGCCCTGGTTACTAGACCACATGGCGAAAGCTAAGCGAATTGAAACCGACTATTCGTAGCCAATTAGATTTAAGCAGACGATTCAAAATCGCTTAAATTCCGCCATATGATCTAGCAACCAAAGAGATACTTTTCACTTTACATATAAAGTAATACAATTTAAATTTGAAATGCCATCGTTTATACAAAAATATCTAGTGATTTCTGTGTCACCACCGTATAAATGATATTAACAAGCTGTTTTTATACTCTGTTCCAAAGTTACACAGAGTATATTAAGTTTAAGCAAAAGTATGTAACAGACATGTAAGAAAGTATAGAGACATGTAGAAAGTTCTTGTACTTGCAGGCAGATCAAGTATATTTTAAATTTTGGTCACCACCGCAATCTTGCACAGTTTCGTAGATAGATATTTTGCAGAAGAAATGATTAAGATCGGATGAACGATACTCAAGTTATGAGCAAAAATAAGTTAAAAAGAGAGAGAGGGACAAATTCGAGCGGTGGCCTGAACTGGGTCCAGAGTATATTATAGTCGGGATTGACCGACTTTCTCACTTGATTTTATTCGATAGGTCTGCTGGTACCCGGCGTGCGTTGCTACGCCCCGTTTAGAATTTTCAACACAACAACAAGAAAAAGTAAAGCTTACTTGACAATTGCCATCTATCAAATCTTTATAATCTTCCAATTTCGCAAGCTTGACCATTTGTGAAAAAAATGTGAAATTAATCTTATGAATAAAATGCTTTATTAACAGCAGAAAAACAGATCATAGCTATTTTACATTAAGCCGCCTTTCCACTTGTCATATGGGCATTTCCACAGCTACGAACGGTGACAATCGTACGAATTTTGTAGCCTTTAATAAGAACAAAAACTAAGAAAAATTGTAAAATATATTGGTGTTTTGGATAGCACGTTAGTAGCACTATATTTAATGTAAAAGCTGAGAGTTGTAGACAGTAAGGACCCAAGACACAGGCAGACAAAAAGATTAAAAAAAAAAAAATCAAAACTCTGCGGAATGTGTTCGAGTTTTTTAATGCAAACAACTTTAATATGATCTGCAATGATGTAGATATATATTTATAACTAATTCACTCCAAAATATATGTTGCTTTTTTTTAAATATTTGACTCATAATTATGATACGCAACGTGAGAAGCAATTCTCTAACGTCGTACTTCTGATGCTTTTCATAAATTTACCATATGTATACTTTTGCGTAATTATAAAAAGCCTAAAAATTTTGATTCAGGAACTTAAACTGATATACATCAGAGAAGTTAGAACAGGTGTTCGGTATAGCCACAAAATTAAATTGGCCTTACTAATGGGCCTTATTAATCCTTTCCTGACATTTACCACAATTTGTTTTCTTTGAACTCTTATTTTATTTTGTGCAGTTTATTGAACACGAATTCTAATCTGACTATCAAGTCTGTTCCCGTTTCAAATTTCGATTATATCATGAGGAATGGGAATTGTTATTGTTGCTCCTATATCCAAAAGGCTTTAGTTGGCTTTCACTGTCAAGATGACACGTTGAATGGTGTTTCCGATAGTCACAGCACAATTGTTTTCTTTTGTGGTGTATATGTATGTTATAGGCATGGATTCCTTTGAGCCAACTGTAAAGCCAATGGCTGCTGGTGTCTTTTTCTCGTTTCAATCCCGTGTGGGACATAGGGCATGTGCTTTAACCCCTCAACTTTTCTCATCTCTAGTCCGTAGTCACCTTGCAACTGCTGCTGACGTCGGCTATGTTTTCCAGTGTTGACAAACAACGTCTTAGTAGAAATAGGCAAATTCATAAGCAGCATGTGACAAAAACTGACGCTGACGCCATTTTTCCCGCTAGAATTACCAAAAAAAAAAAGCAACAACATAGAACAAGGCCTGACCCGATTATCGAGTTAAACTGTTGTATAAAATTTGCACCTGGACCTAAACCGGATAGGGTGCCTGTCCATTGTCATTGTGTGCCGTGCAGTAGCAACAACACCAATCAGCCGTTGAGAGCATAACCACAAGAGAGATTTTAAAACGAGAGAGAGAGAGAGCAGCTGACTCTCTTGCCGGCTGAAACTGCGAGAGCGGCGAAAACGCAAACAAAGCAAAACCAAAAAAAAAAAAAAAAAAACAGCCCAACAAGTGAATGTGGAAAAAAAACAACAAAAAACATGGGACGAAAGCAAAGCGTGTGCTAAAGAGCCAACCAAAAGGAAATTACAAAAGCAAAGCGAGTATATCACGTGCTGCGGCAGACGATGGGTGGCCCGGGAGGGAGGGAGGGAGGGGAGGTTAGGGGGATGCCGGCCTTTGGCGGCAGAGGCAGCGACGTAACGCAACGATGGCGTTTCGTATAGAATGAGCGTGCAAACACGAGACAAGACAAAACAGCGAGAGAGCTTTGGCTTTGGCGGGCAGGCAGTCAAAACAAAAATGCGAATGAACTATTCAAAATTGTTGTATTGTTTGACGATGAGGATGATGGGTGGCCAGCGCTGGAGATGGACAGGGCGAAAATGAAATCTGAAAGTAGATACAACACAAAAGATGGCGACGATGACGACGACGACATTACGGCGACAAGTACAAAACACGTATTATGCATGTGTATGGGAGATTCGCATGATTCGTGCAAATTCGCCGCATAGTTGTTGGTGCCCGTGCCCTGCCGCTGCTATTTTATTCGAATTCGCATATCGTGGTGCTGGCTGCCTGCTTGGGCCTTTGTTTGTATGTATCTGTATCTGTGTTTGTGTATCTGTGTGTATTGGTGCGCCGCACCGCGTTGTTGGGGTCGTCGTCGTCGTCGCCGTCGCTGTTCATATGTTTGCCTTGTTGTTTGGTCGGTTTTGATTCGGTTTTTGGATGGATGATATGGTTTGGTTTGGTTTGGCTTTGCCTGCCTCTGCCTACCTCCATCCACAATTGCCGTTTCTCTCGTTCTCTCATCAACTGTTTGAATGTGTAAGTGTGGCTCTTTCGATGAATTGTTTGCTTCAGTTTTCTTGTTCTCATTTGCACGTCACGTAAGTTTTTTTTTTTTTTATTACTTTAATTTTTTTTTTGTTCGCCAGCATTTGCTTTATTCTCATATTAACGAATAAATGCTCGAGCGAGCAGCAGCAGCAGACGATGAGGGGAAGGAATGGGGGGCTATGGTGCCCCCGCCGAGTTGACGTGTGACGTTTTTTTTTCAGCTACTTTTTCGGCAGTGTTGCCAGAATATGAGGTCCAAGAATTGCTAAATTTGTCAAAAAGAATAATTGCTAGAAATAGCTAAAAATAAAAATGGCTAAGAAAATTTGTTAAAATAAAAATATATAAATTGTTGGTTTTAAGTTACGCCCAGGGAATCAAACCGGCACCAGAATTTTTAGTATACCATTATCCAAAAACCGATATTTTTGGAACCGAAAAGAACCTAAATATGGTACAGGAACAGTTTCGGTTCTGAGTGCAATAACTAGACTGCAAAGGTGGCATTTAGTTTTGGGGGACTTTTACGCAATTTGGTTAAATCGTAAGCTTTCCAAAAAAAAAATCTGGCTAAGCAAATTTTTGTATTTTAAAATAGAAAAACGCTTTAAAAATGTGGCATCTATGTATATGTTTAGAGCAGCGATGTCCAAAATTTGAAAAGGCAGCCACGCGTGGTTGGCCAGCCAAATTCTGCCGGCGTATATAGAGAGAGAGAATATGTGTATTCTATAAATAGAACGCTCGGCAGCTTGTTCTCGTACGATGCGCGTGTTCGGCTTTGTGTTCTCTCACGAGACATTTGTATGTTGCTCATGTTGAAATGTCAACATGCTTACTTCGTGTTTCGCTGCTAAGCACACATGTGCTTGTCTGAGTTTGGACACCACTGGTTTAGAGCCTCATTATAATATGTCATAATAACCTTTGATCAAAAAGGTACTCTGTTCAACTGAAATTTAATGAGGAAAGCAGTTCTGACACAAATCCTTTAGTTAAAGTGGAGGCTAAGTCGATATATACATGTATTTGCATGAAGATAAACTGGACAATTCAAATATTTCAGTGTTTTCACAAAACAATTAAGTAGCATCAATCATTATCAATTTTCCTGAGCTTAAAAATTTTAAAAAATAAAGAAGATATACTTAAATGGGGCTCAGAAAACTCGACAAAGTTTGAGCAATTGTATGTATGCCTTTGAGAAGGTCAAGTAACCGTAAAACGTCTATTTTCGGCGTGTAAATATTATCAGTCATGTTCCTCAATTCCATTTCTACAAAAGTTTTGTAATTTAAAGCCAAATGCCAGAACGCACGAAAATAAATTTTTATGTTGAACTTCATATAAAAAAATACAGCTGATGAGCCATTTTTTAGTCTCATTTATTTTGATTTCCAGAAGAAAAACTAAATAATCATAGCGTTGCTACATCGATAGCTTTTGTGGATTGCAAGCACAGCCGATTTGCCTTACTAAATTGAAAATAAATAACGTGTACATTTTTCCAGACAATATCGAACAAATTGAAAACAAAAGCTAGGCACAACAAAAAAGAACATATAAATAATAATCACTCTTTTTCATTAGTTTTTCATATTTTTTAATTTTAAGTGCCTCAAGACTTTCTGTACCAAGGATCACGACGTCGCGCACACTTGTAGTAGTACATCATGTGACTTTAAAAGCTGTGAGATGATTTTGAAATTGTTTAATCTTCAATTTGATAAAACATTTTGAATTCAAGCGGCTGAGAAATCAGTGTGACCCTACCATTTGGCTACCGCGGCATGCCGTTTTGGGTATTTTTTAGTGTTTTTTAAGACTTTGTGGTCCCACTAAAACTTACAATCCACTTACAATAACTTCCAATTTCGTGACACATTTTTATTTTTTTTGGAAATAGGCCTTTAGAGTCCAAATCTAGTACTAAAACCGGGTTTATCTCACAAAATTTTTGTGGTAGTGGAATTGAGAGCATAACTGTATGTCTTGGCTAAGAAATCGGATGACCGATCTTTCATTATATTTTACCTGTACATACCGGTATACCGAAACATAAATCCAGGTACCAATACGGAACCGAATACCGAAATAATGTTAGATCTAAAACAGAACCTTTTACTGAAACATCAGTTTCGATACATACCAGAACCGGAATCGAAATAATATTCGGTTTGATTCCCTCGTTAAGACTAGACAGAATTATGTTAGTAGCCGTAACCCATATCCAAAAACCGTAATTACCGCAACCGAAAAAAAGGGATCAAATTTCGGAAAATCTACCCCCAAAGTCGGAAAAGTCCCGCAAAACTGTTGTATGAAACTTTTTTGATTTTCATCCGATCAGACTAACTCATTTTCAAAAATCTATCTGCCATGTTCCGGTTTTGACTTAAGTAATTTGAATTTTATACATGTTCTCTTTTCTATTAAACCATCAAGGAAATCCGGATCAAACCTTTTTAGTTTCTACTTACTCTTTACTCGACGGATTCAAATTAAAACGTTTTAATCTGATTAACACAATCAATTTGATGCAACAGCACATTTAACAAATTCTAATTTGACAATTTTGGTCGTAAGTGAAAAACGGAACAGGCCTGTATAAAAATAACGCAACCCAATAGTGTTTCGAATTAGATTATGTTAATATAGATTGAACTGCGGCCGGGTGTAGTGCAGCGGGTAGTGTGTCGGCCTGCTGTGCGGCAGGCGTGGTTTCAATCCCGCTTCGGAACATCTAATAAAAAGTTGTTTTTTTTCTTTAGACAAATAGCTCTTACAGCTGTGAAGTGACTAGCCATGAAAAAGCTTTTCAAAATTTGCTGTTCGGATTCAGCGTTAAATTGTAGTTCCCTTTCTCTTGATTGCGAGGAGCTAGGCTTACGGCCCTCTGGGCCTTAGATAGCCAAGCGGACAGAATAATATGCAATTAAATTTGTTTGCCACAACTTGCTACTTCTCAAAAAAATCAACTTTTTCCAGATGGCTTTGTGTTTGGACACGCAGAGCAACAACAGCATACACTGGCTTTTGTCAAATATTTGGAAAAATGGCAAATTGCCGCCGACATATGCCAAGATTTCAAAATAATCATTGATTGTGGATCTACGTATAGAGTTTGGTGTATAGGTTGTCCAAAAGTGGAATACAAAAATGCTAGCTCTCTACAAACACGAAAGTTGGCGACCGAGTCATCTTGCTTTAAACATATGTACATGCTGGAGTTTCAGCTACATAATCAGCAGATAAAAGAATGGCTCATGATGAAGATAATCTGGACGAATTAAAGAAGATGACGTAGAGAATACAAAGATCTTGAATTTATGTAATTGCTCCAGACGAAGAATAATTTAAAATACTCATCAAATCCATGGACAAACGAATTTATTATGAATTTTCAAATTGTTTTTAAGGCCATGTTTACCAAAAACCAAAATTCTACTTTAATCTTAATATTATATGTGCAAGAATTGAAGTTCGTATCTTTCAATTGGTAATTTATGCCAAAAAACAAAGAAAATTGTAGTGCAATAGGAGCTATAATGGTGTCTTCAAGGACTGCAACTGGACAAGCCAGCGTGTATTTTCACCAGGGACCGGCAAAACACACATGCTCATTTTGACGTTGCGTGTGTGTGTTTAACAACGCGAGAGCGCGCTCATTTAGCATTTCTTTGTTGTTGGAAAAGAGAGCAGTATAAGCACGTATACTGTCGCTGCATCAGAGCGAAGTCGTATAAACTTCAGATAGGGAGGCGCCAGATTCTAATTTACACGATAGACTTTACGTAGCCCCACAACAAATAGTCTAGAAAGGTCAAAAATTCACATGGCGCCAACTCCATTTCCACAAAACTTTTGTGATTTAGAGTCCGAATCTAGAATTAAAACTGGTTTTAAATCTCAAAAAGTTTTTGTGAAAGTGAAATTGAGAACATGGCTGATGATCGTGGCGGCAAATGGACTGGACCAAACCGTGAGATGAATTGCTCACCAAACTCGCCTTTCAATTGGTCCATAGCTTCGCGTGCTGTGTGGCATGTGGCACAGTCTTGTTCAAACCACAAGTCAACCAAGTCGAATTCTTTCATTTTGGGTAAAAAAAATAATTGCACGGTACTTTGCTCCATTGACTGTAACATTGCTATTTTCATTATTTTTGAAAAAGAACGGTCCAATGATGCCGCCTTCCCACAAACCGCACCACATAGTGCATTTTCCAGGGTGCATTGGCAGCTCTTGAACTGCCTCTGTTTTTAAAGACAATTTTTCACATTTCTCACAGAGCACGAATATTGTTAAAAAAAATTCAATGATTTGCAAAGTGCTGTTCGTTTGTTAGTCTACTCATGGTGAAATGGCAAACCTTACTGAGCATTTGGTGTCAAAAAATGTACACTGAAAACCCAAGATGCAAAATAATCACCCTTTTAGCAACTAAATAGCTAAAAAGGCAACACTGTTCTTCGGGGCTGCCCCACCAAAGAGTTGATTGAAATTATTTCGTGTGCTTCGTCGTCGTGTGTTTTCGCTCAATTCATTTGTGTGTCTGTATGTGTGTGTGTGTGTGTGTGTCCGTCCGTTTGCCTCTGTCTGTGTGTCTGTTTGTCTGTATCTGCTTTTGGTTAAAGATACATAATTATTTCTAAAAAGCATTTTCCGCCTCACCATTGTTGTAAATTTCTCGAAATTTCACTAAGGCTAATTTTATGGACTACATGTACTCACCTTTAAGTGTTTTTTTGTGAATTTTTATGTTGCTGGTCGGTCGGTCGGTTGGTTGGCTCTGCTAATCCATTTTGTAAGCACATTCCGTTATTTTGAGTTCATTTCACACACACCAAATTTATCGATAGGCGGCAGCGATGTATGACAGATGACAAATGACGGATGGACAACAACAACAATGCTAATTCAAGTGTAGATACACACAAGCGAAATAATAACTGTAACGCAACGATTGCAATTGCCGCTGCTTCTTCTCTCACACTCACAAACACACACACACTATTTTACGATAATTACAATTAAACATGAGTTGGGGCCAGCGACGCGGCGACAGCAGCAGCCAAACAAAGAAATCGATAGATATTGCTGGCAACTTTTTTTCATTTCTTTTCTTTCTTTTTTTTTGTGTAATTGCAAGCAGCAGCCGTAGCGACATCAGCTAAAAAGAAGTCATGAAACGGAACAAAAAAAATTGTTACAGCCGCCACCGCCGCCGCCAGACGAAGAGACGCACAACAGACGACGCGTCGTCGTGAGCGCATGAATTTTACGCTCTCCCATCAATTGCTGCTGCTGTTGTTGTTGTTGTTGAGTAGTGTGAGAGCGCAAGAGTCAGCGACACAGCGAGTTGGCCCCGGCCACAACGGCTAGAAAAATGTGTGGAAGAGGGAGGCAGACAGATGAGTATGAGTTGATGGCCGATGGTCGAGACGCAAGCAGCAATAGCAATCATCCAAATGGCTAAAAAGCCTACAAGAAGACAATGGACCTCAAACTCAAATCATTGCTGCACTGAGAGTTACCGTTGCACACACACACAGGCAAATGAGATGCAAATGCCGTTATTATGCAAGAAAATAACAAATTAAACAATTTTGAATTAAAAGTTGGCCACAAAAAAAATTTCAACTCATTAGCCTAAGCTGAGTAGAGAAATTCGCGGGGGCGGCGACATATGATTGTCTTTTGCACAGGTGCAAAATGCGTGTTTGCTCTGCTTGCATCTCTGATGGTTGGCAACTCTGCTTGCAGCGCAAACGAGACCAATACATACACACAAATTTATGCGACGCGCGAGCAAAACACTAAAAAAAAGTGTGGGAAGAAAGGCATAATCTAAATGATGAACTCTCGCCCTGCACAAAAACTAATTTTCAGCGAATCAAAATGAAAGAAAACCAAAGAAATCAACTTTGTAGCCCACCCCCACATTAAGAAAAAAAAAAAATTATCGCACAAACACACATGTACAGAGAGTGAGGAATGAGAGAGAGAAAACTTCACTGCTTACACTTGATATGTATATTTCTTTGATTGAAATTTTTCTTTTCTTTTGGTTTGCCAATTAATTAACACACACACACACACACACGCACATATAGCCCGCTACATTTGGGCTCACTAGGAAAAATAACAATTGAAATTGAACATTGGCTGCTGTCTCTGCCATCGTTAGTCGTCTCGGTCAATCTCTCGGTCTCGCGAAATACATATTTCTTTTGCCGTTTTTCTCGTCGCTCGCTCTCTTCTTCTTTTCACATTTTTTTTTTCTTCTTTTCAAGTCTCTTTTTTGGCTTTGGGGGGCTACCCATTAGATTTTCAAATGCCATTTACGCTTAAAATACGCTTAATTTTTCAACGTTTTATATTGCAATCAGTTGCCGGCAACTTTAATTGCATTTTTCATTATAATTGATATATTTATATGCACTTTTAATTACCGTTTAACGTTAAAATTCTAGCAGCACTTTACTCAGACAAACGCACCACATCAAAGACCTCCATTTTGTTTTGTTAAATTTTACAATACTTGTTTTGCGGCTATTCGCAGCACTGGCTTATCGATAGGCGAGGAGGCAAGCGTATGGTCACGTAAATGTAACGTAGCCGGCTTACGTCAAGTAGATGGTAGAGATGTGCGTGTTAGTCTTAGATATGTCAGTTGATATTTTAAATGCGATTAAAGTGCTTTTACATGTTAAGCCATATATCACTTCATAATCGTCAGATAGAGTCAGGCAAGATATGAATCGAAAGGTAATTGAATTTTCAATAATCGCACGTAAGTATTTATTTTCAAATCGGTAAAGTAGTTTGAATATAATGCTCAAAAATATTACAAATACAAAAAAAAACAATTTCTACGCCATTATTGACAATTCAATTACATATTTTAATTCAAATTTTGCTTGTCTCCATCTGACAATTATGAAGCTAGATATGGCTTAAAATGTTAGTGCACTTACCGAAAAAATGAAAAAAATTCATAATTAAAAAACGTTGCCGTGAATCCATTTTCGAAATCGATTTTTGAAATCCCCAATCCACACTACACTAAATCTACCTGATTTGTATACGAAACGTCCACCGATAGCCGTATATTATCGTCACCCAAAGCCTCACAAATACTGTCCATCCATTTTTGTTATGAAATTTCTTCTGGTATTTGTTTCTTAATGTATTTCTTAAGAAAGCAATTGAATGTCTGATAGTCTTATAGTTTTTGGGCTATAACTTTTAAAAGAGCGGTGATATCGAAAAATTTAAAATTTAATAAACAAAGAGGAGAGAAAGGACTTTCAACTAGTAATTTTTGAGAATTTTTTTTTATTATTAAAACATTTTTCAGAATAATTAAAACTAGGAAAAAAAAAAACCGAGATTATCCAAAAATTACCGTATTTTCCATTTTAAAATCCAACAATTTGTAACTTATGAAAAATATTAAAACTTTGCGTTTGGTTTTTCTGTAACGACATACAATTCAGTTTATATTAAAACAAATTTGGTTGGAAAAGGTTACTTTCCAAAAGGGGCAAAACTTTTGGCCATATGAAATTTCATACAAAATGGGCTTTTGATTATTTTTTTTTATTTTTTGATTATTTTTCCAATTGATTTTTTGCTGAGTTTAAAATTTTATATTTATCTCGTAATAATTTGAAAATCATTCACGCGCTCATCTCTACCCTCAGCAGCCTTCCTCTTATAACTGAACCAGTGCTGAGGGCCTCCATGTCGTAGTCGATTGCAAACATTTGGTCACACTCTACAGGTGGTCAACTGCACGCTAAAACTCAAAAATGGATGAAACAAAACCATTTTATGACTTTTGTATACCATTTAATAAAGATGACAAAGTGATGCGTGCCCTGCTCAATGAGCTAGTGGAGTGTAAGAGCCAGCTGAGCTACAATGAGATTTGCATCTTTTGATATTCCCCCTCCCCCGCCTCATTTCAGTGGGCTACAAGACAATCGCCATAGAACAGAGCTTTGATCATAGCAAAAAGGAGGCGGGCAAACGTGGCTCTGAAATGTTTCCGGAACCGCACAGCATAGAACACTTGCGTAAGGAGTTTGCCCAGAAACTGAAGATATTGCAACGACTCACGATTTTGTATGTGGACGCCAATGTTTCACATGCGATGGTAAGAGCAGTGGAATTTATGAAAATTTTAGTTGTTTATGGAGTTGTCATTTCAGAGCGTGTCCCTAAATCTGCGCAAATACAATCTAATTGCTGGTCAACCCAAAACAGATGCTGCCTTGACCGTAAGTGGCTGTCCCTTGGCCTGTGCCTCTTCTAAATCCTCTGTATTTTCCAGCACTGCTGCACCACTTTCAATGGCGATATTATTACCTTTGATCCAGTGGCTGGCTCCAGACTGTTGGTCAATCGTAAAGCCTACCTGGTGGCCGTGCGACGCGGCATATTCTTTGAGCTGAAATATGCACCGGCCATAGCAGACTCCAATAATCGGAAAGATATGATCAAAATAGCCCAAAACTATTGCACAAAGGGCAAGTCGAAGAATATTATTTTTAGCAGTGGAGCGGCACATGAGTTCCAGCTGCGTGGTCCTTATGATGTGGCCAATCTGTAAGTGGTATGAAATGTGGTGTTAGGTAATAATTTTAATTGTTTGTTTCGTAACAGGGCTTTTATTTTTGGTCTATCCGAGGATCAGGGCAAGTGTGCCATTAATCGATTTTGCCGTAAACTTTTTCTGCGTGCTGAATCTCGCAGATTGGGCAAAACCATTATGTTTGTCAAGGGTCAAGGACCTATAGTGTTCTCCGACAGCTCTGATGAGAACCAAAGCGAAGAGGAGGATCTGGAAATGGATAAGATTTTAGTAGACAGTGAGGAGCTAACCGAAATGCCACCAAATAAAAGACTGAAAGTATCGTAGAGAAAGGAAATGTTTTTATGGATTTAAAATTGGGGCGGGTGGAATCGGTGCTGAGGGTCAGCTTTTTAGCTCTAGTAACAGACAGCTGTTAACTGACCCGCAAAATTCAAAGTGAGAACTGTGTTTGTTGATTCATTTAACAGACGACTAATAATGTTTGTTTAACAAATAATCTAATGCCTAGAAGTAGTACACATTAGCTTTACAATATGAAACCAACAATCAATGAAGTAAAATAATATGTACCTTCTGTAACCGACATGGACAACCCAATCCGTCTGCCGGCCCTGAGCAGTTCATCTCACACCACACAGACTCCTTCCAAAGACTTTCAAAGCTGTCCGATAAATCAGTGAGCTTCTCAAACAGTTGACTAGATTCTCCCAAAAGTTGTCGCTCCAGTCATCTATTACTCTGCGGCTCAAATGCCCATCATTCCAAGTTCGATGTTCTTATAAACACTTTGAAGGCTGGCAGTCTTCAAGTATCGATTACAACTCTGTATCGTTGGCATACTGTATTCAAAAGAGAGTTCTATGTAATGGCAAAAGTGGGCGTATAACAGAAAACACTTCGGCTTTAGATCAGAGTTCCCCAGCGATAGCCCCTGGGGTACGAACATACTCGCCAATTCACACCGAATGCTTGCCCAAGTCATGCATCACTGTGTGTTAGAGAGAGACGTAGTCCCATTTTAGCGCTCTCTGCTTGGGAAACCCTGCTTTAGATTACAACTCAATATACCATTTGGCGAGGAAATATGCGTTCAGTTCACAAGACGATACACCATTTCGACAATTGTGTGTGGACTTGTGGAGTAGCTGTGCACGCGTCCACACACTTGGTGTATGAAGTTGTGTAACATATACTTTACAACCTTGGACACTGTTTTTTACTAGGTGTATCGGATTGTAACGGGGATCAACGTTAAAAAACTAAAAAAAAAATAGAGAAAAGCTAACTTCTGCATGGAGCAATGAGTATTAAGCCCCATACGGACATCCGAAGCAACGAGAAGTTTCATACAAAAATTGAGGAAAGAAGAAGCAGAAGTTACAACTTCGCCACTTGAACTTTTGGCAAGTACGGAGATCAGAATTTGAATGTCACCCTTAACAGTCAATGTTACGCTTAACAGCACATTTGTGGAGACTATGTAAAGTGGCTGTGGGCCTTATTGTGCTTTGAGCAGCTGAAGAATGCACCTTGTTAAGTCACTCTGCGCATCGATCAGCTGGAGTGCATTAAGCTAAAGAGAACTAAAAAATAATAATAAAAATGAACATGGCAGAAAAGCAAAAACGAAAGAGTCGCTTGGAAATGTTTTCACATGATGAAAAAGTTTCTTTAATTTTGGCGGTGAAAAAACGGGATGTTATTTGGGATCTTTCCCACCCCAAGCATTCGGCCTTAAATTTTGTAAACAAGGCTTGGGGAGAAGTGGCCGCCATATTACAAAAAGAAGGTATGTACATATGTGAAAAATTAACACTTTGATCAATTCGATTAAAATATGTACCAATATGTTACAGTGGCTGATTGCCGAAAAGTATTTACTTTACGTATTTGCGGGAGAGCTATCGCTGTCATGGCAGAAGCGCAAAGCAGATGAAGACTGGTAGTGCCGGTGGTGAGCCAATAGATAGCCCTTCTTTTATGAACGATGTTAACATTGATTGGGAATTCGTCGCATTAATGTCGTTTCTGCCGAATGTCTCATCAAAGCGCAGGTAAGCCGATCAATAATATTTTTGTAGACTAATTTAATGAAAGATTCATTATTTTACAGGACATTTCAAACGGAACCCTTGCTTCCTGCTGAGTGCCTGGACAATTCTGCAGTGGATATAGAAGAGTGCATTTCTGAGTCTATGCTGTCGTCAATTCAGGTGGGAGACAGCATCGAAGATGGGGCCACAACCAGCAGTTACTCCAATTTCACTTGCAAATAAAAGTCAACTTGGCATCAAAACAATAAACAGATGATCGAGCTGTGTGACCCACCACAAACTTCAATTCTCGGCGTAATTTTTTCTTAATTCTGGTCTCACTACTCTTACGTTCTACGATGGCGAAACATATGACGAAGTTAGCTAAATTACGAACGTCGGATGTCCGTATGGGGCTTAAGAGATAAAGTTTGCGCTGCCTCGGTCAGCTGTTCGCTCTCACTTACGTGGGTACATTTGGGAATATGGCCGTCTCGCTCTAACCACTGTGATTTCCTATGTGGCACTATAAAGTATCTAAACAATGTATATAAGGCACCATAGCTTAAGCCAGTCAAAATTGAGAGGCAGCGCAAAATTTTATTTCTAATACTCATTGCTCCATGTTAGTGTGACCAGAGCTGCCAGAGCTCCCCGTCACCGTTATTATTAAACGAGAATGTTCCAATGATTGGCGACCTTATTGATAAACAATCTGCGGACCACATTGAGAGACTCAGAGGACACCCAAATCGGCTAGCAAGGCAACTACATCGAAGAAGAAGCATAAATGGTGTCAGAGCCAGAAGAAGACTTTTGAAAATCTTCCCTTGGCAACTTTCAAGACGACGTAAATGAACCTGAACCAATACATCTAACACTCACCTAACACCAATCCAAACATAAAAATGCAATTTAAAAACTAAAAACTTAGCCAGTACATCGTAAGTTCAACTAAGTTCAACAAAAATGACAAAAATATGTAAAACTAAAAAAAAAAGTAATTGGATTCCTCGAAAGGTATGTTGAAAACATAGCTCGCAAATATATTAAACAGGAAATTCATTTTGTTAAGCTACCATAGTAATATTCTAGGATCTCATCAAAAACCGTTTGAAGTCTATGAAAAATCCGTACAAGCTTTTGGTTTCCTGCCGTTTTAAGTGTATGATTGCTGCTAGGTTTTAGACGTTATCTACGGTAAAGTAGCTCTCTCTGAATCTCTCCCGATTCTACTACAACTATTAACAGACCCACTAAATTCAAATTGGCAGCCGTTTCTAATAGCAACTCTTTCACAGACAGCTGTTAACTTGAGCCGCTCAATTCAAACACACAAATGTAAACACACTCTGAAGCTGTTAAAAGAACACCTAGGTTCAAAAAGTGAACTTTTATAACAAACAACTTATTTCTCCCTTTTGAACATTAAATCAAACCTTGATTTTTTATTTGCAGACATAGGAACAACAACCAGGCCCTTTTTCCTACAATATTTTGTACAAAAATAAACTCACTTATCAAATATCAAAGAACATCATTGGCAGCTAAAGCTGAAGCTGGGATAGGATCACTAACTAGATTCTCCTCCTGTTGTTTTAGCTTGGAATGCTCTTCGTAACTCTTGGCCTTGGCACGACGTGACTTGATGAGTATGCCATGTCCGGGACAATCACAATTATCGGCAAAACACTTGTCCCGACAACAGACGCGACATAAATGAAATTCACATTTGGAACCCTGAGGATTGGCGCATTCTGAGCAATAAGCAAGGCGACGTTCATGTCGTAACTGAATCTGGGCCTCGGTTTTACTCGGACGTCGCTGACGGCGTCGCAATTTTTTCATACGTTTTCGGGAGATTTCATTGCCATCTTTGTCAAAGTAATGACGCTTGGTGCGATTGGGATCGATGGCTTCGCGCTCCTTTTCGGCTATTTTCTGGCGATGTGATTCGGGCGAGGCGCGTATATAGGGCTGACAGAGCCAGGGCGGTAGAGTGGGCTTCTGGAGGGGAAAGATTATAAGATTTTTATAATATAAAAACTGATTGAGCAGCACTTACGGCCTCTGTAGCACCCGAGTCTGTACTTGAATCCATTTCCTCCGGCACATATTTAATTTCCCCCTTGTGATAAGGCTCGTATTTGGTCTGCAGTTTGTTCACAATATTACGAAATTGCTCTAGCTGATTGGAAGTGGCCAGCTGTTCCCTGAGTTCAGCATTGCCACTTATATTCATTCTACAAAGATAAGAAATAATGGACTTCATATACAAAAACATTTTCGTGAAACATTCACAGCTACTTTACATATGATGGAAGAGCTTGAAGAGATGTCCGCGTATGTAGGAGGTGGGACAGGGATATTGATCCACCAGGTCTAAGTACTCACTGGCCATTTGCCAGGCGGGCGGTGAAATGCCTTGGTATATGGCTGGATTGTGTAAATTGCCCTCAGCGCTCATTACTCCATCCACGCCAGTGGCTTCCAGACAACGATGAACATCCTCCAGTCCCAGTATGTTGCCATTGGCAAACATGGGAATTTTAATGTGCTCTCGCACTTCCTTAATATAGCTCCAATCGGCCACACCCGTTAGCGGACCCTTTTGCTCTCTCGTCCGACCATGCACCGTCAACAGTTGGCAACCGGCAGCTTCCAACATTTTGGCATAGCGTATGGTCTTTTCCCGATCCTCAAAGATGCGTATCTTGCAGGTCACCGGTATGGATAGCTTCTCATGCAGTGTGCTTACTACAAAAGAATGTTTAGTTCTTAATTTAAATCTTTCAAGATTTTCACTCACCAATCTGTGTCAATAGCTCCCACTCATCCTGTAAAAAGGATCCATAGTGTCCACGTTTGGCTATGGCCTGTGGGCAACCCAAATTGATGTCTATGGCATCACAATGGGCCTGTGCCGCCAATGCTGCCTCCAGTATCTGTTGCGGATCATTGCCACAGAATTGTATAATCAATGGTCTATCTTCGGGGCAGGTCTGCAGTGCATCCTTACGGTATTTGGTATCATTGGCAAATAAACTGGCATGGTACATGGGCGAGTAGCAGAGTTCAGCTCCATAACGACGGCACAGCATGCGCCAAGCCAACTCACTTTGATCTACCATGGGTGCTACTACATATTTGGGTGCACCCAGAATGCGACGATAGAAGTCATAGCCAACTGACTTGGTATTTGCCACTGCTGCTCCGTCTCCTGCATCAGCGTTCACCATTTTGTTGAGGATTAAATCTAAAATTTTAAATTAGATAAGAATTCGATTAGTCAATGCACAGTGATCAGATCAGCCCGAAAATGTGGGATTATTGACCAAGATAATGCTTAGACTACTTCATAATTTCGGAAAAAAATGTAGTCTAGTCCGACCAAGCCCACCCTTACCCCCCATACTAACGATATTTTTGGCACTGATACTTTATCAAGTATTCAAAGATATTTGAACAGTGCATTGTGAGCCCAGGTACCTGCGCTTAGAATTTAAGTATGCGGCGCATCAAAATAGACTAGAACCTAAAACCCTAACATGGAGCATGAGTATTTGTTCGAACTTGAAAATGACATTCAACTCGGCCCACACGTAGTGTTAATCTCATATTTAAATATGTGGCCTATGTCGCCATGTGTGTCATAAACATGTCACCTTATGTAATAGTATTAAATATTAATAGCCGCAGTGACGAGGATCAGCCCAGCCCAGCAGACACAGCACTTGAAAAGGATCAACCATGGGAACCACTTGAAAAGGTCACCGGTCCACACCACTTAATATGCAATGTGTATTCCTCACACGAATGCATTTTTATATTTATACACGCGCAGCTATCTTACAAATACTGCCTTAGTTAAGTTAGAAGATAAGGGATGAGAAATTCTGAATAAAAGGAACCTCGCTCAGACTGAGCAGGTTAGTACAATTGAAACCTGCAACAAGTGTGCTCATTAAAAGTGTATAAGTACATACAATATTAGAGAACAAATTTTCGCTGCCTCTCAATTTTCGTGGTGCTAAACGATAGTGCCCAAAAAGATACTTTACAGAGCCAGTAGGAAAACACAGTGGTTAGAGCGAGACGGGCATATTCCCAAATGTATCCAGAGAGCGTAAGTGAAAGCGAACAGCTGACCAAATGTATCTAGAGAGCGTGAATAAGAGCGAACAGCTGACTGAGGCAGCGAAAATGTTATCTCTAATACTCATTGCTCCATGACCCTAAAGCTTAGTACTCAGACAAACTAAATCGATTCCGACGGGTGTCAACTCCATATAAAAAAAAGGGTACCGACAGGCCTCTAACGCTCGGTCGAACTCAGACAATCTAAAATTTCCGTTCCTCAGCGTCGGAAAGCTAATGCGCCGCTAACTTGACAGGCAGACTCAGCTGATAGTTTGTAATTTTTCCGACAGCCACCCGTCGAAATGTCATCAACCATGTCTGGCGCAAAAAAACAGATTACCGCAGTTCGACGGTGATGAAAAGATTGCGCTAATTCTGGCAGATTTGAACCCATAAAAAGCATTTTGATGCAGTTTTTGTAAACAAAAGCATGGGAAGCTGTGGCTGTAGAGGTCAGAAAAGATGGTAAGTTTTACTAAGAATTACGTGAAATAGTGTCTGGAAGTCAAGATAGCCTGGAAGTCTCTGCGGGACAGCTACCGCTACCACCAGAAGGCGTCGGGAAAGAAGCTACCCAAGAGTGGAAGTGCCGATAGCTGTCGCCTTGACGCAGCCAAAAGTGGGTGTCGACTGGCAGTTACAGTACGACTGGCAGTACATGCTATGGTCTTAGTCATATTTTGCCATTTTTTATATTTAAATACTTTCTAATTAGTGAGATTAGCTGGCTCTAGGTCCGAAAAAGTTGCGTTTGTTCACAACTGTAAACAACTTGTGCATTGTACCACCAAAAAAAAGCTGGTTGCCTACACAGAACTGTTTCATCGTTATCCCTAACGTCTCTTCAGTAGGCTTTTCGCTGAAGAAACATGATTGCCAACTGCCTCTCCATACAATCATTGCTTAGATCAGTTGGAAACTGCTAAAAGCAATGAAACCTTAAACAGTTCTGTATAGGCAACCAGCTTCTTTTTGGTGGTACAATGCATAAGTTGTTTACAGTTGTGAACAAACCCAACTTTTTCGGACCTAGAGCCAGCTAATCTCACTAATTAAACATTAGAAAGGTCGCCAAATAAATTACAAATTTAAATACTTTCATTTCAATTAAAATGTAAGCAATGACAATGCAGTGTGATCGTATTTGTGGTATTTTGATGAACGGTGGTATTTTGGCGTACTTTGGCGTCTTTACTCAACAGAGCTTAAGTAAAATAAAACAATTGTGGGATACCAATTGTTTGCGTTTTGTTGTAAAGAAATCACGAATATTTGCACTGTTTCGTTTAACAGTTCGGAAAAGCTTTTGTTCGTTTTGCCGCCTCAAATAGAAGGAATCGTCATTGAACGTTCAATACGGACGGACGGACGGACAGACGGACGGACGGACAGACGGACATGGCTATATCGAATCGGCTGTTGATGCTGATCAAGAATATATATACTTTATAGGGTCGGAATAGCGATTCCTTCTCCCTGTTACATACTTTTGCACAAACTGTAATATACTCTGATGAATGACCATTCGGATACAGAGTATAAAAAGAAGCATGGAAAGCTGTGGCTAGCAGAGGTCAAGTATAAAGATGGCTTAAGTTTTACTAAGAATTACGTGAAATATTGTCAACAATATAATAAATATATATTTCAGCAGATGATTGCAAGATAGCCTGGAAGTCTCCTGCGGGACAGCTACCGCTACCACCAGAAGGCGTCGAGAAAAAGAACCTACCCAAGAGTGGAATTGGACATAGGCATAGTTGATAGCACTTTGTCTCCTCTTATTTACCACATTTTCAGTTTCTCGATATCATTACGCTTTTAAAATTTTTCGACTTTTCTTGCAAAATATTTACCATTCAAATTCTTGTAATTAGAAAATAACGAAGTAGCTATTGTGAAACCAAAGGTTGGATCTTACAAATTTATTTTACTTTGAGTTACGATAATTTGAAGACATTTGGGATTAATAAGTTTTCTCAGAAAATTGTTCTATTAGCAGAAAATTTTTCAAAACTATGTAAGCTTAAAAAAAACAATTTTATGAAATATACTAATATTTTCCGTATTAAAATCAAAAAAATTTCAACTTCCGAACAGAATCAAAGCTTCGTGTTTGGTTTTTTTCGTAACGTTATTCAATGGAGATGAAATATTATATTGGGCGTATCTTTTTCTATTAAGAGGAAGTTTTGAACAGGCTCAATAGGCTCCAAAACCAGGTAACGGTTCTAGGTTCTAAGTAAGTAAAACCGAACGATTTACAAACTATTTTGTAAAAATTGATGAGCAACAATTCAAAATATGACTTCAGTCATTAATCCCCTCGGTTAACAAACACGCGCTAAATAGCCTTCGAATTGTGGCTCATTTTTCTACCTCCCCCCCCCAGAGAGGAATGGGACACAACTTCTGACCAAGCTAATTAGTGACACATTAGCTTAAACTGGGTGCGGCCGTGCGATGAAAAGCTACGCACAGTTGGACAAAGTGGAAAAGCTTAATAAATTTACATACATTTACAAGGTACATGTTGAACAGTTAACCAAACTGGAAACCCGTAGGAATAGGTGGGGCATATTCAATTTGGAATTGTGTGTTTCACATTCCTGCATTGAAGTGCACTTGCACTTAGTTGGTTTGCTCCAATTGCAAGTTAACAAACAAATAGATTTTTGTTTCTCTTTTCTCATTTCACTTTTCTCGTTCGATTTCGCTTTTCTTTGGAGTAAAGCAGCATGAAAAATGCGCTTAAAAAGTGTACAAACAAGAGCAACAAACAACTAGGCAAGTGTAACAATGGCTCACTAATTGAGTTATTCAAGTTGCACATGCACACGGTGGCTTCTTGCCAGCTTAACGCAATTTTCAATTTTGTATTTTGATCCCATCGTCATGACGCACAAAGTTCACAAACAAAGTTAAACGGATTAAAAATAGTTTATATATATAATATATATATATAAATTGTATGTGTGCACAATAACTTGCATAACTTGGCTCAATTGTAAATTTACTTTTCTTTCCCCTACCCTTCTATCCCCGATTTGCACACAAACAACAACTTTTTACATTGAAAGTTTACTGACCGGAAATGGCATGCAATTTTATCAATGCCAAAATTGTTCGTTCGTTCCTTCGTTTTCTTATATGTTTTCCCTGTTCTGGATGCCTGGAGTAAGTTTGGAAAAGTTTCCACCTTCTTTTTTTTTTTTGCGCTGACAATGCACGCCATTTGAAGCCATTGTCTGTGGAGTAATTAAAGTTTAAATGTAAAAGACGAACAACTTTTTGGGCCCCAACGCAAATTGCATAAGAATGCAAAATAAAATATGGGCGTATTAAGGGCGTGGCGTGTCTGCTATTGTAGTGCCAGATGTTAGTTGTTGTCATAATTATGCCCAAATTACTAGCAAGCTACCACTCGGAATCTCGACGGCGAAGCTCTGGGACTGAGGAAATGGCCATTTTGCAATTAAGAACTTTTGTGAAGAGAATTAAGTGAAAACGGGGAAGCAACTACAAGTTGTACAAGTCTGAGCGGAAGTAGTCTAAAAAAGTAAAAAGGATACTTTGATGTTACACCCAAATTTTAAATACTCTTCTTTAAGTCGGTTTAGACCGAGAAAAAATTAGAGTTACCGTGTTTGGGGTCGAACCCTGGCGCTACTTTTGCAGCGCAAGCAGTCACAGTTTCTATAAAGACATATATTCTCATCAGGAACTTATCAAGTCGCACTGCATGTAAAATTTACAGATGATGAAATTTCGGCAGATAACTATTTATGAAGAATAACATTTCCATTTTCCATTTCCTTTTAACATTTTTTGTTTCATTTTACGTAGGCTTTACCACAGAAAATGTGATAGGAAATGCAGGGCGACCAAAATCGATACAATTTTTTGAAACTTTTTAATCTTAAATATCTTAGGATCATCTATTAACAAATAAAAAAGACGGTCAAGCTCGACTGTTGTATACTCTGTACCTGCCAAATGTTGTATTAAACTTATAACTTTTAAATGTGACGCCACCCAAACTTGGCAATGTGTTGCCTATCGCCGTGTGAACGGCAACAGCGCTGCCTTAGCGAATTTTCATTTATGCATAACTTGACTATCATTCATATTATTACTATTAGCCATGCTCCAATTTTCGCTTTCGCATAACTTTTCCGATTTCAAACCGGTTTTTGGACCAAATTTTGGCTCAAAATTGAAAAATATTTGCGAAAGCGAAAGCGGGAGCATGGCTGTATATTTATAATTCATCGTCTCTAGGGATGATTGGAATCAAGATTCCCTACAAAACTTGATTAAAATCTATAGCGATGTCACAGTGATCACAGTGTCTTCCTTGCAGTACTTAGATAGGTTAGTACGTTATTTATCTTCTGTGATAGACAAAAGGCCCAACTCGGTATCAGTAAACGAATGCCGAATATATATTCAAGATATGGCAGAGAACTCTGACGTACACAGGGCACAGGGGCATTTCGGAACTTCTATACTAACATCTTTCCCTATAAAAACCACTGTCGGTATGCCTATGGCAAGTTAATCAAAAATGGCAATCAGTCTCTTCCTGCAAAATCGCATCCTAGCGGCGGAAATTCCCATTAAATAATGGATTACTCCTAGATTACTTTGCCATCAGTATGAAGGAATCTGCAATGTGCTTTACTTTGCCATATGCAAGGCCGCTTTGTAAACGGGGTGACCACAGCCTGCATTACTAGTAATAAAAGATGTATGCTAGAGCCGAATTGCCATAGGCTTCCCATTACAAATGCGTATATTTTGTATACCCTGTTTCCATTAAAAACGGGAAAAAGGGACCATGAAGTTGTGCAAATGTATGTAACAGCCAGAAGGAAGCATCTCCAACCCTATAAAGTATTCTTGATCAGCATCAATAGCTGAGTCGATGTAGCCATGTCCGTCTCTGTGTATGAACGCGTCGATCTCATAGACTATAATAGAAAGAGCCACAAATTTGTGCATGTATGAAGGAATATACCGTACCCAGATCAAGTTTGTATCAGATTTGGGAAATTCCCCCTCCTTCTTCTTTTAACTGCGAAAAACTGTCAGAGTTAAATTTTTAAGTTTAAATATTGTATCAAAGCCCTGGGAACAACATTCAGTGGTACAGGGTATTTTGCAGTCGGGGCACTCGACTGCATCACTCTTACTTGTTTTTATATGGAGTTGACACCCGTCGGAATCGATTTGCGGGCCATCCGTTTGCCTAAGTTTGCACTTACTAATCGCCGTCGGACAGTTCGTGTTGTCAATTTCACTTGCAATCGCTTTTTGGTGATTTAAAAGGGTCAGGGATTAGCCAATCAGCACATTAAGATTATTGGTTGCTAATATGTTTTCTTGCATCTTCTGCTCCTTTCAATGTTTTTTTTTCTGATTTTAGAACACTTGTAACGAAGTTCTGAAACCGGCCAATTGATGTTGCATTGCATTTGCCACTTTTTCCTTGACCTCGGAGCTTATGCACAAGTCCTCTCTCCTCAGCACTGCAGTAATGTTCCCGACCCATCTAATATTAATGTAAAGCTCAGTTATAGTCAATTCACACTGGCCGCAGCTTCGAAAAAACTGTCAAAGTCGGACCTGCATTTGGGTTTTAAAGGAAACATTCAAGCTCCAGCCTAGCTTTCATTGATGTAACCATATAACTCGTAGATGGTTATCGTTTCCAAGTTCTTTTGGCGAGTAGTAGTAGCTGACATCTGTTTTTGAAGCTGCGCGTTCGCAGCTTCGACAATGCTGCGCCCAGTGTGAAAGTTCTATAAACCCTTTATTAAAGTAAATCTATTCAAAATTTTATATTTGCGACCAGTCAAAATTGGCCACTTTTGTTAACTTTTGTATTTCAGAGTTGCTTTTTTTTACACTTTTGAACTGTACTTTATTCTATTTTAGTGATTAGATATGTTTATTTTAAAAAATATTTTACTATTTTACTGTCCATGAGTGTATATCAGAGTCCGGCAGGTTCCAATCTAAAGTGTATACAACAGCGCTCTGCGGCAGCGACGTAGACACACCGACAGTATATGAGCTTATACTGCTTTCTTTTGCAACAACAAAGAAGTGCTAAATGAGCGCGCTCTCGCGTGGCTAAACACACACACTCGTGTATGTACTTTATAGGGTCGTGATTCCTTCTTTCTGTTACCTACTTTTGCACAAACTTAATATAATTGGTAACCATAGCCCGAAATACAGGCTGCGAATTTACCACATTGGAATTCCTATGTCTTTATTCTCCAACTGAAGATGCTCAAATACCAACTGGTAGGATTGTTTAAAGTGTGAACAGCAAAACAATTCCACTGAAGAGAGAATTTCGTTATTCTCGAAACAGCGATCGTTGTCCGGACATACCCAATTGCTATTCCAAAATGTTGTTATTAATATCTGTTGATTTGTGTTGATTATATTGAATTATAATCAACCATAGACCTTGAGCCAGCCAGAATCTTGAGCCAGAGAGAAAAACTTTGCTGCATCAAATCTCAATTGGTATCAAACAAAAACCCTAATTACCCTAACTAAAATCCATAAATTATTTTTTTCACCACGAAATGTTATTCGAGTACACAGATAAAACAAAATTGGCTGCACAGCGCGTGTAGAAACGTCAAAGCTAAACGAAACGTATTGCGCCCTGCTAAATTGCACACGCAAAATGTAGAATGCAGAAAGCTACACGTGGCGTGCAGAAAAGCTACACTTAACATGCAGGATTTCAATATCTAAACGCCGCGTGTAGAAAAGCTAAATGCTGCGTGTGCAAATGCAAAATCTACCCGACATAAGAAAACCAGCTTATTTCCAAATAACTTCTACATTTTTCATGCAGCGATCTGAATACCACACGAACGTGTAGGTTTTCTACACGCTGCGTGTGGATATTGAAATCCTACATGCGTGTGTGTAAATTCTAATCGACAACTTTAGCTCTAAATCAGTACTGAATTCTTAAATTTTTCGGTTAGAAAACTGATCCCCACACGCGACGTGTAGAATTTCTACACAAACGGGGGGGTGTGGTTGGTGGTTCTGTTTTGTGTAAGTGAAAATGTAGGATTTCTACACGTTTTGACCAGAATTTTCAACCCATAACGTTAGCTTGTAGCTTTTTTGCACGCCGCGTTTAGAAATGAGAAAGCTAAACGCTGCATGTAGAAAAGCTACACGTAACGTGTTGAAATGAGAAAGCTAAACGCGGCGTGCAGAAAAGCTACACAAACGTTATGGGTCGAAAATTCCGTTCGAAACGTGTAGAAATCCTACATTTTCGTGTAGATTTTGCAAATTTTTTTTCTTTGTGTATAAAGCGTCATTTGAAACTACTATAAACAAAAAACGACTCAAGGTTGACCACTCTGCATTCTTTTCTTGTGACTTTTTCGATTGAAATTAAACTTATATCGCTTCTCTTTTTTTAAACAGCGTAGGAAGAAGACCACCGTTTAGAATCCATTGAAGGGATTCTTTGTGAATTGCAGCCCTGATTATTTAGATGATTCGTGACGTAATGGTTACTACATTGGGGGCAAAGCAGTTTATTTAAAAAAACTTGTATTATTTTATGGGCACAGATTGAGATGCATAAATGTAAAATATTCAACAATCGCTGAGCTTTGAGCTTTATACATTTGCAATTAGTTTTCCGCTGTTGCATTTCACTTGTTAAGAGCTCTATGTGCGGTTTTTGTAGGCCTTAATTTATGGATTAACCTTGAGCAGCAAAGAGTATTAATTGCAATTTCTGCGATAAAAAACAATTGGCAACCACAGGAGCCGCAACCATAAAACTTTGCGACATTTTAAATGCATTTTTGCCCAAGGGTAATTAGGCGACCGCAGACACGATGTCAATGCCACCAGCAGCCGCCATTGCCGCATCCCAATCCCAGTAGCTGCTGGAAATTTCAAACGAAAAGAAAAGAAAATTGAAACTGATTTTGCTTTCGATTTCAATTATTATGGGATTGGATAAAAAGGCAAAGGCGGGTAGATAACAAGAAGAAATATAATTAATAATTTCCGCACTAATTAAGGCAAACCAAGAGGCAAGAGCATGCCAAGGTTTTTGTCTTGGCTTTCACTATGCATGGAAGAGATAATAAACTGGACGAGTAGCAGCCAAGCATGGACTACTCATCGCATGCACAGAGCTGCAATTGGTTTAGCTAACCATCGTCTGGCCCCCTTTCCCTATTCGCTTCTTACCTAAGCCATTTTAATTTGCCAGCGGAAGACCCCACGCGTCCATTTTCCAATTTTCAAAATGGCTTCAATGGGCCAGTGTTATATTTATTTAAGGTTAACCTTGCAAGCTCGGTATTACGAGTTGAGTTAGTTTCATTTGGTCAGATTGAGTTAACTGCACCCGTTCTTAGGGGCGAAACTTTTAGTTTTCTAGGTCAACCCAAAAACCACTTGGTAATGCTCCTTAATAGGTTAATCGGAATTTAGACGTCAAAAGTAAAATGCAAGGCACGCAATGAATTGGTCATTTTGGTATTATGTGTGTGTTTGTTTGTTTTTTTCTTCGTGGTTGCACGCAAAGAGCTTTCTTTTGAAATTTGATGACCAACACGCCATGGGAGTTGCAGTTAAAGTGGCTTTCAGTGCCCAAGCCTGCGCTTTAATGGGCCACAAACTGACAGACCTCTCCTCTTCCCCTTGTACAATCCTTGACCACTTCAAATTCATAGCGCTGGCAGAAAAAGTTTTCTGCTGCAATTGTTATAGCTGTTTGCTCTGTTCTCGAAACTGTCCGTACCACATGTCGTATGCGTAATGTGAAGTATAAGCCCCTCCTAAAAATGAGGTCATATTTTGGCTTTGGCAAAGCAATTTTTAGCGACTTTGTCTCTCTGGCTGGAAAGAAACAAATGTAAAGCAAACCAAGCAATAAAACAGCAGCCCGACTACAGGGGCCAAAGCAAATTGTGGGTAATTGAAAAGAGGCCCGAAGGAGGGAGCCAAGTGAGTTACCACAAATAACAAAATTTGATGTCGCAAGCTGAAATGGCAAAGCCCAGCATGAAGGAACTTTGTGCTCTTGTTGCTTGAAAGGATGTAACGCCTCGTTGAATGGCAAGCAAGTTAATTCACATTTTTTCGCATTACCAATTTCTATTGAGTCTGAGTTTTGGCGAGCGGGTTTTAGGGTGCGGCCTGGCGTTTTGTCAGGCAATCGGATTCGAACGTCATTCTGTCCCTTTTTCTTTAAGTTTTATACACTTGAAAAGTGTATTATAATTTTGACCAGAAGTTTGCAGCGCATAGAAGGAATCATCTCCGATCACATAAAGTATATATATTCTTGATCAGCATGACGTCTGCCATGGACCCCGTCAACCTCCTTTTATAATACTGTTTTCGCGATTTATTTTAAATTCTCGTACTTATCACGTAGGGCTCTCCAAGCTGATCTTCAAGTCGCAGCCCAGTTTTTCAAAATATATTTGTTTGACTCAACAAGGTCCAAAAGCAAATGTTTCTCAAGGCACGGAAACATTTTTGCTACTTGGTCTTTTCGAACTTTCAATTTGGTTCTATTCAACTTTTTCGCAAAAAATTTACCAGCAACATCCAAACCAAAACAAACACTGCTAATTCGTTCGATAGGTTTAACAGCGATAGCAATTTATTGATATCGGGTGAAGCTGTCGTTGAGCAAGTCAACGTCCTTAAACTCAGGTCATCTCGAGCAATTTGTCCGGCGATTACCTAACCTGAACTTTTCCAAAATTGTGCCTTACAAAGATTAATTCGTGATCCGGATCAAGGAACCAAGAACCCCATAGTAGTGCTGGGTAAAGGTTGTTTATTTTACTGAATATGTTAACTTGTTCTTTTTTTTCTAAGTGGTTCAAATTGCTCACTTGTTCCCTTGATCTTGTTCAGTTGTTCACTTGTTAAGTGGTTCTTTTTCAGTTGTTGCCCTGTTCAGTTTTTCTTGTTCACTTGTTCTAGGTTGTGGGTGGGTTTCTGTAGCACTGATCGCATTATTGTTTGTGTTGTTTTTGCATGGCTTTTTCGTTCGTACACGTATATGTACCTAATTTGTGTGAATGTGCGTCGCTTACTCTCACGCTCACTTTCCCGCTCTCTCTCTCTTGCGCTCTTAGCAAAAGCGCCTAATTCAAAATGTGGCTGAGCGCCATACCTGTTATAGTTGTGTCATGGTACAGCCCACAGAACAACACATAGACAGACCAAGAGATGGCTACACAATTATCTCTCAGGCAGGCATTCGCATGTAGAGTTTGGAGGAGCCAAGTCGGGAAACAGGAAACTGAAGCAAGGAGTACCGCAAGGTGGAGTCCTGTCATCGATCCTCTTCAACTACTATGTTGCCAGCCGCCCCACACCACCAAACGAGGTAAAGGTGGTCTCATCTGCCGATGACTGCACAGTTACAACAACAGGCAGAGACATCAAACGCTTAGAAGGAAGGATCAACAACTACCTTCCTATACTGGGCCATTTCTTCAACAACCGAAACCTATCTTTGTCAGCAAACAAATCATCTGCTACTTTACTTACATTAAAGGCAATAGCAGGAAGTGGATGGGGGATAGACAAGGAGACGATCACCACCACATACAAAGCAATCGGACGATCACTCATCAAGTATGGAGCACGCATCTGGTCAGCGTCAATAAGCGACACATAGTGGAGAAACCTGCAAACTGTACAAAACGCAGCACTCCGAGTGGCTACTGGATGCTACATGATGACGCACATAAACTACCTGCATCAGGAAACAGATATATTCCCTGTCAAGCAACACAACACTCTCCTCACGCAGCTGTTCTTGATTAATTGCCAAAACCCAAATCACCCCAATCACAACAGCACCAAAGGTCCTATGAGCAGACGCGACCGACCCGTCCGCTTGGATCTAAGGACAGTCAAGCCCGACATCGAGCGTTTCCACTGCAATCACCCACCAAATGAGGACGAATGCACCGCGGCTCGCAACGATGGACATACGTGCATGACATACGTGCACGATTTCCGACGGAAATCGAAATATATCGGAAAAGCCCAAAAATAGTGGCGATTTTTGTTTCATTAAAAAACACCCCGAAAAACTTGACCTAGAGCCGGCCGAAAACCAAATCTTATATAAAAGCAATTATGTATTTATAATTCCTCATTGCTTTTCTAATGTTTTCTGGTTAAACATCGAAGTCACTAGAAGCATTAGTTTACCCAAGTATCCAGACACATGTTAATATAATGTGTACCGTTTTATCATTTCTATTATACATTCTCCGCTGACAATCCGAGCGTTTATATGGCGATAGCTATTCGAGGTTTGGGTACGTTTGCATTGAACAACAAAAAACAAAAAAGTTTTTCTCACTAAAACTAGTTTTCCGACCGATCGTTCCTATGCTATATGCTATAGTCATCCGCAAGGATATAAAAGGACCCGAAGCCAGATGGCATAGGAGATGGAAAAAATGTATCTTCAGTTCTAGTTCACAAAAATGGAAGAACTTATGGAAGAACTTAAAAAAAACCAGAAGAAAACGCATGTTCTGTGTACCAATTAGCACTTTCAACTTTGTTTAACAATAGTCTGCGAGTTTTCTGATTACCTGCATACGATTTTACGTTCACCATTAATGTCCTTCCTACCGACAATTTCCCACTTACTCAACTAGTTTTCTACTTTCACGCACTTAGACCTTTTAAGTGGTTAACTTATATGCCCCGTAGATGTCGTCAGCACTTAATCAAATGCAGTCCCTTGCACAGTTACCCGTTTTCTTATGCAACCAGGTCAAAGTCAGGGTGCTCAGCCAGCTGCCAACCCTCTGACCCCCTTCATTCGCAGTTTCTCTCTCTGGCTGACGTAATAAACCATAACAAAAGGACAAAGCGCGTAACAAGCTCGCATTGTGCCCATTTCAAGGACAAAAAGGGTTTTGGGGGGGGGAGGGGAGCAATAGAAAAGTTTCCAAAAAAGAAAAACTTGGCGACGATTTGGCGTCACTGGCTGGGCGTTTCCTTTTAAGAGCAAGACAATTGAAATGGGGCCAAGTTATGTGGTTGCTGGGAATGCAGCGGATACATTGCGCATTGCACAGGAATTGTGTGAATATTTAGATACAAAAATGTATATAGCCTCACCTTACCAATTAAAATTGATTTATTAATTACTGCCAAGATTGAAGGTCCCTTCAGAATCTTCCTTCTTTACCTAATCTGCTTTGCCAGCATCAAGTTTGTTTGCACACTTTTGATGAAATTTTATTACACAGCTCATTAGGACTAATGATGCTTGTTGGCTGTCAGCCCAGGTCAAAAACAAAAAAAAGAGAAGAAAGTCGGTCAAGCTCGACTTTAATGTACCCTGTAACTGTCAAAGTTTATACCCTTACACTAAGAATTAAGGAGAATGAATAATTTCTTGAAAAATAATCTATTCGTTCTTGAATACTTAAGAATTTCGCTTTTGAAAACGAGCCAAGTTCGTTCTCAATTTGGTAAGGGGAGTGAGGATAAGTATGGGAGCGAAGAAGGGAAGCAAACTTTGAGAGAATAGCATGCAACCCGCTTTCACAGTTTCGGTTTTTATGGGAGAGGGGTGTGTGCAGAAACTACTGAGAGGAGAGTACAATCGGTTATTGAGAGCAGAGCTCTGTCGTTGTCAGATGTCAGCGGTCAATTTATTCAATGTTGAACATTTCGAGTGTTTAGAAATAAGCGATTAAGGGATTGTATAAAATAAAAACAAGTTAAAAAACAACTCAAATAAAAACCAAAAACCTTTTAAGAGAAAAAAAAAACTATGCTCCTTGATACCACAGCCTCGACGTTTTCAAAGCGAATGTCTTGTCCACTTGACCACGGCCCTGGTTGCTCGCTGAGCGGCAAAGTGCCATTCTAAACTATGATTTGGACGCCAGGTCTTGCATATGCCTGATAGACGAGTGAGCTAAAGCGCGCTCATGTATGTGTGTTCAGTCTATGAGGTACCTATGCTATCTCAAAATCAATCACAGCTTAGAACGAGAAGGCCAAGCTAACTTCGTCTGTGCCGAAGTTTTTATACCCTTGCAAATGCTGTTTTTGAAATGTCAGAGTCTAAGAACGCTTACATAAAAATCTAAAAATTGTTTAACAAAAACCCATTTACCGACAGATAAACATCTGATTTCGACCAAATTTCGCGAATCCTTTTGAAAATATATCAAATTAACAATCGAGGAGTTTAAGAAAGATAAAATTTAAAACAGAAAAGTTTTTTCTCACTAAGACTCATTTTCCGACCGATCGGTCCTATGGCAACCATAATATATAGTCACCCGATGTCGATCAACTTTTTCAAATTAGTTGGAAAGCGTTTAATATTAAGAACCACCGACTTTAAGAACGATTTACTTGAAAACAAAAAAGTTTTTTTCACTAAGACCCATTTTTCGACCGATCGGTTCTATGGCAGCTATATGTTATAGTCATCCGATTTTGACCAAAATTTGCAAATCTGTTTGAAAGCGTATAATATTAATAACGGCCGAGTTTTAGGACGCTAACATTGAAAACAAAAAAGTTTTTTTTACTTAAACCCATTTTCCGACCGATGGTTCCTATGACAGCTATAAGATATAGTCATCCGATTTTCACCAAAATTTGCAAATTTGTTTGAAAGCCTATAATATTAATAATGATGGAGTTTAAGGCAGCTAACAGTGAAAACAAAAAAGTTTTTCTCACTAAGACCCATTTTTTGACCGATGGTTCCTATGGCAGCTATAAGATATAGTCATCCGATCCGGTCGGTTCCGACATATTAGCAGCTTGCAGTAAAAAGAAGACTCTGTGCAAAATTTCAGCTCGGTAGCTTTAAAACTGAGAGACTAGTTTGCGTAGAAACAGACGGACAGACAGACAGACGGACAGACAGACGGACAGACAGACGGACAGACAGACGGACAGACAGACGGACAGACAGACGGACGGACAAAGCTCAATCGACTCAGCTCGTCGCCCTGATCAAGAATATATATAGTTTATGGGGTCGGAAATGAATATTTCTATGCGTTGCAAACTTCTGGGCAAAATTATAATACCCTTTGCAAGGGTATAAAAAGTGTGGGTGGTTGATGGTGGTGTGTGTGATGGTGGTGAAGTACTGTGTTCAAACTTGAAAATGATACTCGAGCATGATCCTAACGTTGCGTTACATATCATCAACCTATCATTCTTTGTAATATTAAATTTAATTAGGGTTGCTGACAAGGGACAGACACACCACTTGAAAAGGACCAACCATGGGAACCACTTGAAAAGGTTATCCAGTGTGTGCCTTTTAATATGCATCGTGTGAGGCAATGTGTATTCCTTTCACGGACGCATTCTTATATTTACATACACGGATGTGACTACACACACATCCTTAAAATAAGTTAGACGATAAGGGATGAGAAATTCGTAATAAAAGGAAGATCGCTCTCAGTACAAATTCAAACTTACAACCGTGCTCATTAAAGGTTTATTATTCTGTACATACTGCAAGAATACAAATTTTTGATCCAAGTATGCATTTATTATCTCTAATTGGTTGATCCTCTCTCTGGAACTACACTGCTTGCTTTTTCGCTCAGATACTTTCCCTCACTACCTTCCAAAATCAAATTAAGAACGATTTAAGCTTGATTTCAAGAACGAATTTTTTGAAAATTCAAGAACGAAGCAATTTTTTTCAAGAGCGTTCGTAACTAAATTCCTCCTTCTACTCTTATCTTAGTGCACTATCGCATTTCTTTATTTTCACTAAACTTGATCTGCCTGCATATAAATATAAGGACGAAATTAGGTGTCTCTTACCATCTTTAAATACTTTCCTATATCTTTCGGAAATGCATCCTTTTGCCTCTACCAACATTTCCCCAAACTTACTATACCCTTTCTTAATCTTTTGCTACAGGGTATTCAAAAAAAAGTTAAGTAGCGCAAAAACCTGAGACAAGCAGACAGCCGTCTAGGGCAGGGCCGAACTGCAGTGGCGATAATGAAGAGGCTGTCATGGTCATGTGTGGGTTTGGTGGGTGTCTGACTGGGCTGGGCTTGGCTCCCGTGTTAGCTTTTGCGCACTTAATTATATTTGTATGCCCAGACGATGACGAAGACGGCAACGGCAACGACAACGACATCGTCAGCTGAGGCCAAACAAGCAAATTGAACGTGAAATCCAGTGATTGACTTAGAGAGCTAGTCACGAGACGACTCCTTGAGCAACGAAGTGCCAAAGATGTGCATGCGAGTGTAGCTAATGCCCATTTGGCTGCCTGCTGCATTTAAAGATGCCACCTAGGGAGAATTGCAAACGTGGCAGCAAAAAATGGGTATGTTTTTACACAGTAAGCCGAAGTAGATGTACACTTGGGTAGTGGTGCCAAATCCCCAAGGCATTTGTAATTGGCTTTGCTCCAAATGGGAAGAAGGCTTATCTAAGCTATGCTGATGATTTTGCACCCTTATAAAATATCAAGACTGCAAAACGGCCCAGAAACAAACATTTGTCCTGGACCCTTCTCAGTATTGCACCCAAAGAAATGTAGCACGAGTTCAATATAGATTTTTTTCTTCTTGATTTTCTAGGACGAAAAATGCTTGAATTCGAGAAGACAATTGATCTCGACCTTTAGTGCGTTATTGACGAAAAATTCGTATTAAGGATTGTACCTAGTAATTGCAATTGTTTTGGTACAGGTACACGGTTTTTTGATCATAAAATGAAAACGAATGAGTGTTTTTCAAGACTTTTTCTGCTTTTATTCGCAACGCCGAAGTGTTTCTGGCCACTCATCAATCGCAGTGCGCACCTCATGCATTGAGAAATTGTCCACTGCTCGGACAAGCGTGCGCTTCAAAGACTTAATATTTGGGTGTCGAGTAGAGCAAGCCATAGCATCAAGAACAGACCACAGTTTGCACTACCAGCAGGCCAATCATCCGTAGAAATGAAGTGTTTGAGTCGTTTTTACATTGTGAGCAGTGTTTGGAAGGATCTAGGTACAAATATCTAGGTCAGCGATGCCCAGCCGTAGGCTTTTTGGGTACGTTTTGTTATTGTCATTGCACCGAACATAGGAAATCAATAGGCATACAAAAAAACACACACGCTAACGATTTCGTGTGTATGCGACGCGTAGAACAAAAACCGGGTTTGTTCTCTTCTTTGATTGGTGTTTGCGAGCGCAAGCAAACTGACCAACAACAATTTCATTATTGGTATTGCTGCTTATCTTTGTGAGTATTGGTGAGTGCTCTGTCGTATGCTGCTTTTGGGCATGCCTGATCTAGGTACATACCTAGATACATATTTTGTGTACCTTTTACCTTACCTCGGTATTTTCAAATTCGATAGTTCCTTTTACCTTACCTAATTTTCATTTACCTTGTCAATAGGTTAGGGACTAGTTACTTTCGTACGAGAATCTTTCCCGCCGATTACGTTATAGCCATGATGTTGCCGCTCTGCAATGTTCAACAGAAAAGTTTCAGGGACCTGTTTGTCGCTATCACTGGACGTCCAGTAAACATTCCCTGTTCAAAAACTAATCGGTCCATGCTAGATAACAGGAAGGCGGGTTATTAGCCGTGCTGCCATTTACACTTTCGCAAAAATTTTGCGATATTCAGACCAATTTTGTACTGAAACCAGGTTTTAATTCGAGAAATTTTTACGAAAGGAAAATTGGAGCACGGCTGTTTAAGAGAAATATCGCTTGTTTTTTTTTTAAAATACTCATTTCATTTGTACGACTCCGGATATCTGGAGTTGCAATAACAAAAGCTACTTCGGTGTAACTGGCCACTATAAAGATAGATATCTACATCGTATATAAACGTGTGCGATTTTCTCACACACATGAAATTTTTGCTCCTATATTAGCTGAAGTTCATAGCAAATACGGACTTAGAATTACCCATAAATGTGGAACAGTTACAGATAATTCATCCAACTTCTGTAAAGCATTTATAGTGTACAGTTTTAAGAATGTAATGTGTCTGATTATGAGCGAGTTGTTTTGTGATGATATAAAATAGGTTTGGTGTCAAGTTTATTAAATGGGAATTGTAATTCTTCCTTAGCGAAAGATCTACAGTAACAGCAGATGAAGTTAAGAAAATTTGTAAGCTATAATTAATAGCTCCTTGCGCCACATGATGGAACGTTTCGTTGAACGTTGAAGTTTTCACGACATCATGAAATAATATTACTGACATTTTCGCTAAGGCTATTGATCTTTTGCAGAGCGAATCTCGTTGTTATACCCTATTGGAAGAATTTTTAGCAGACATGGTGACAAAATGTTCGAAGCTGTTGTTATGTTAAAGAATCGAGAAAGCATATAATAGCCTATTTCCACCAAAGAAATAAGCTTAATTTCTTGAAATGACAAGAAATGAAGAAAATGATATTATTTCTTCAATACAAATTGTTGTTGCATTTTGCCCTTCATTTCTTCATTTCATTTCTTCAGGCGCAATTTTGTTCAAAATATAAAGTAGTTAAAAAAAAGTTGTGTATTTAGCTTTCTGCTGATAGTTCAAGGCGATAACAATGCGTTCGCTCCGCGTAATTGCTTTCCTGACGGGTATGTCTTTTTTTGGGTAAATATTGCAAAAAGTCACCGTGAGTTTGAAAGTGGCGCCTGTTGTTTAAATCAAACCATTCAGCTGTTTTGCGAATGTCAAAAAGATGACGATTTGTCAATGGAAACAGCATCATTTTTAGAAATGAAAATGATAAGAAATAAAGCCAGTGGAAGGCTTTAAGAGACATTTTAATAATAAAACATCATATAAAATCACAATATTCCATTTTTACAAAATTCTTTTAAATTTAAAAGTACCTTTTTTGTACATTTACCTAGGTACTGGAAATTCCGTATACCGTTTACCTCACCTAGGTATATTTTTTGACATTTACCTTGTACCTAGGTAAGAAAATTGGTTACCTTTCCAATGACTGCTTGTGAGCTTTAGCGGAGTCTTGTTTTGAAAGTTCCACGGCTTGTTTGCAAATAATGTCGTCACAACGGCTTCATAATTTTTTCCGAAACGTCGGATTGCTACACTTTCGCCGAAGTTTTGACTCATTTTTCACAAAAATGCAGCTTGGTGACCCCACCAAACCATCACATAAGCCGGATGGTGAACTTTCGGAATGAGTTCGGACGCTTGTTTTGATGACACAACAAACATTCTATCGTTTTGTTGGTTGAAATATTCCTCTATGGTGAAAATTTTCTCGTCAGTAAACAGAATTCATCTGAGGGCATTGTTCGCGCACTGGAAACGCAATGCTTTGTATCAATGCTGTTGTGAGCAAGTGCGTGGATGCTTTCAATGGTTCTCGAGAACGACTGTGTTCAATACGTGTACCAAAACAATTGCAACTACTAGGTAATCTGGCATAAATGTTGTCTATTCGTCTCGGGGTACCTATTTGGCGTTTCAGCAATCTTGATGTCTACTTAAATTGGTGTTTTTGACACTAGTAAGCCACATTGAGACACTAACAGATTAACATTCTGCATTGAATTGCTTACATCGAAAGCTAACTCAGCATCGACTGGGGGCTTCCGGTATTGTTTTGTGAAAATTTATGTTGATTTTTCAAAAATTTTGTATCAATTTACGAATAAATCGATTTTATTGCTTCGCCTTACTAGTATTTTTTTCTTCTTTTATAGTTTCTATGCTTTTAGTACAATATTTTCTGTATTAAATAAGCTTCCATTATTCATACCATAATTTTCATATCATTGAAACTAAAATAACCATAATCAGCACAAAGATGTAAATGGAAGTGTACAAATGTTGCATCATGATGGCAATGCATATTCTATTTTCCTTAGATGGAAATGCTTTTTCTAAAGAACTCCTTGAGAGGAAAAAGAAAACTGTGGCACAGCGAGCAGCAGGCGTCGCTCAATTAGTTGGCTTCTTATATCGAGTGAATGCTGGAGTGCTACAAGAGGATTTGTTGATTTGTTAGGTTGCCACCGTATGTGCCTACAGACATACATACATACTTGTATGGCTGTACTTATGTTTATCTGTTGCGACGAGAAGACAAACAAGCCAAATGACACGTACCCATAAATCCTCGACATTTTATTACCAACGCTCGACTAAGGGTATGTAACCATGTGTGTGTGTGTTTGTGTGTGTGTATTTTGTGTGATTTGTTTTGCCGGGACAAACACATGACATCGAGGCAAACAACCAAAGGCAAACAGGAAATATAAAATGCCAACAACAATTTACTTTGTTAATTTACGCATAAGTATTTGCATGAATAATAAAAAAAATGACACGAAACAAATCAATGTGTACGCATGTAATCAACAAATATCGAACATTTCCAGCGGAAACAACTTTTTTTTGGGAATTGATTATTTGGTGGGTTTTAAAACAGCTGTACTTACAGATAACTTTGGGAACTGTTACAAATGTACGAGTATATCTAAATAAGGGGTCGGTAAAAAACACAATCACATTTAGGCATTGCGATTGTGTGTGTAGCCACTGACGCGAAGTTCATTTTGCTCGAGGGCACTGTTGGCGAAGCTTATACTGTCGGTGTGTCAACGTTGCTGCCGCTTAGCACTTTTGTATGCACAGTAGATAGTGACGAGCCGGACTCTGATCTAAATCATGTACCTAAACAATCTATGGGCACATTGTGGTCCATTGCCCCTTCGCATCTGGACCCGCTCTTCCACTCATAATGCTATATTAAACGCATTATGTTGTTGCTGCGCTCTTCGGTAATATTTTTTTGCCCGCCGATGACTTAAAAACTAAGGGTTGGAAAACTGCTTCAGGGAGAAGAAAAGATTGGAGGCAAGAAAGAATTGTACACTCAAAAAACAACTCACCCTAAAAAGTGTAATTTTCGCCCTAATTTTTAGAAAATCGCCCTAAAAAAAGGGCCAAAGGCGACTCCCCGTATTCTTAAGAAAATTTTTCTAAAAAAAAATATAAATTGTTTTATACCCTACATTTTTAACAAATATTTTCTAAAATCAAAGGCGAAATTACCCTAAAAATTAGAAAAGGCAATAAAGCCAATTCACCCTAAAATTTAGAAAAAAAATATATTTTTCTTAATTTTAGAAAGTTTTTTCTAAAAATTCATTTTTAGGGCAACTTTTTTAAAATGCAAAAAATTTTTTCTTAAAAATATAAATCTTTTCTAAATTTGTAGGCGATTTCGATTTTAGGGCGATTTTCTTAAATATAGAAAAATAATTTTCAGAGTGTAGGAGTAGGAGTAAGAAGGAGTTAAGAAGTTAATAGGAGTCAAGTATTAGAACATCCTTAGGTCAAATTCAAATTCAATACACGGAAAAATCGAGTTAAACGCACTAAACTGTTACTTAACATTGACTTTAATCATATTTGGTGAAGGTAAGTTAACTAAACTGATCAATCTATTGGTAAGCTATCCTTGGCACATTATAAAAGTAAATGTATGTTTGAAAGATTTGTATGTATGCGTCTAAACTGAGCTGAAGAGAACTGTGTGAAGAGAACACTGTGTGTGTGTTACACGATACTCAGTCCTCGATATTCAGTAATCGATTCTCAGATTCGACACTCAGTATTCGATACACAGTGGTAGGTACTCGATACTCAGTGCTCGGTACTCGATACTCAGCACTCAGAACTCGATACTCAGCACTCGATACTCTTTATTCAGTATATTCGATACTAAATACTTGCTACTCAGTACACATACATACGCACACACACACACACACAATCCACCCACTGGCCTGGCGAATACGGCTGACTTTGCAAAGTCAAAGGCGTACCCAAAAAAACCTTTCGCAAAAAATATAATTTTTCTAGTATTAGTCCTTTAGTCGAACATCCGTAAAATAAGCTTCACTCCAAAGAGTCCAGACTCACAAGAAAGCTTTACACATATATTTTCGGGTAAAAATTGCCTGGTTTAGGGCCGCCTTTCTATTTTCCAGAAAGGCCTATCTCACTCATCATCTTCCAAATAACAGAGTAAACATGCGCTTATCTAGAAAATAGGAAATCGTCCCTTAATGTACTTTCTTTGAAACTGTGAAAAATCACTCTTTGAATTAAAAAGGCTGAATTACAAGTACTGAACCGGATACCGAAATTACCTAAAAAGAAACATAAGTTGAGGTATGCACCAGAATCGAAATAAGATTCGATTTGATTCCCTCGTTTAGCGAAATTATTGGGCACATTCAGCTGATAAATCCGATTAACGATTATTTATTATATATCTCTGCTGAATGGCATTGATAGCAGACTTTAGGATATTCTGTGGCTTTAGTACTTTTTATCATAAAAAAAATCTCTGGGACATATAAACTTCAATATTTACATACACTAATAGAAAGGTATTTAGAGATATACCTCAAAACTAATTGACACTACGAACTTGAAATTTGGTTTGGTGGTCGTTTAAATAAAGTAAGATATATTCGTGGCTTGAGATCGGTTCCGAAAAATTGGAATTATTTCGAAAATTATTCTTAAAAAATTACAATTTGGTGTGGCTCCCACTTTAAAACCAGTTCCGAACCGATTTTAAACAGTTCTAAAGTGTTAACCAATTCTAAGCCGTTTTAAACTATTTCAGAACTGTTTCAAATGTTGTAAAACTCTTCAAATCTTACAGATACCAAGCTCTAATCTATCTTCTTCTATATATATATAAAACAAAGTCGTCAAAACGGCTGGAAGGATTTGTAAAATCTTTGATAAGTTGGATTTGATTCTGCCCCGAATAGCAACTAAAAGCTCGCAAAAAGCCATCGTTCCACAAAAAATCGCGAAAATTTGAAAAATTATCATAAGTTTAGTTTATGATCAAGATTTAATAGTTGGCAATTGTCGACGGGTAAATAGGACCAAAGATTTATAGATATTAAAGATGACGCAAAGATGACGATATATGGGAGCTGACATTGGATCCCAATTTTTGCTTCTCGCTGCCTTTACGAGAAATATATGTACTGAAATTTAGCTATACGTTTTAATAAATGGGTGTTGATTAAAAGCAAAGATTTATAGACATTATAGATGACGCATGAGAAAGAAAAAACGATTGTACTGGGGAGCTGACATTGGATCCGAAAAAAAATAAATAAAAAAGTTTGTATGAGATGCGGTATCTATATATGTAGTGTCTTTGATAGGACGCTTAGCGTTCAAAAATCTCGCGAAGTTTTGCAAAATTAAAAAAAGTTTCGATATACATCAAACGGCCCTAAAAACCTTGAAATTTGCAAAATTCAAATATAAGTTTAAATAAAGACGGTTAAAATATGGTAATAGGGTAAATATACGAATAAACAGACGGCTAAATAGACGGATAAATATGAGGTGTAGATCAAACGGTCCAAAAAATTTCGAAAGTTTAAAAATAAAAAAGATGGGTAAATAGTCGGATGGTAAAGATCGAAAGTTCTAAAAAAATGTCGAAAATTACTTTATTTTCGTAAAAGTTTCGATTATTACAAACACATGTGAATTATCTATCTGATGGTTTAGATCGAAAACTCCACAAAAAAAGCGCTCCGGGGCAGCCAGTTTAAAATAAATTATTAATGCACGGAAAATTGGTTTACATAAAGGACTTTAACTTACGCTCTTGTGTTGATTTGACCCATTGCCCATACGCCGTGTGTGGTCACCAAAGACAAAATCCACCCAAAACGACATAATGACGATGACCACCTAACACGGTTGAGCATACAATAATGACCGCAACGAGCAAACGGACAAACGTGGAAATGTCAGCACGTTTGTATGTTCGTGAACCGTTCCAGCATAGAGAGTGACGTCCATTTGCCTGCCTCGGTAAATATTTAAAATGCCACTGAAATCGGGTCAAATACTGAGCAAATGACACCCTGCTCTCCGGTGGCACCTGGTGGCTAATGATAGTTTCATAGTCTGGTGTGTGTGTGGGTTTTTTTTTTTCTTTTGCTAACTTGTTTTGTTTATTTCTTGCTCTTTTTGCGCACATTTTGGTTTTGGTTTGTTTAGAGAGCTTCTCTTGGACATTAAATATACAAATTGCTTAACGCTTAGGATGGTGGCAAACATAAATTTAAACAGATAAATGAAGATGATAACAAAGCGCTTTCCAAAAATTCTATGCACTATTCGTTACTATAGCATACTTATCAGAGTTGGCTTATATATAATTTATGTATATTCTTTTTGATATAAAACTAACATTTTTGTTTTGTTGCTTGATATATGTCTTAATGTTTTGTTTTCTATTTGTATTATATTTTTTAATGGACTTTATATTTATCAAAATATATTTTATAATTAAATTAATTAAATAATTTTTACAATGCATATTTATTATTGTATCATTTTGTAGTCAACTCTTCTCACGCAAGCAATTTAACAGTCTCATTCACTTAGTATTTGTTTTATACCTTTTATTAGCTCAAGACCAGCCCCAAGTCCATATGACAAGGGCCCAACTGAAAAGTCATTAACTAAATTGACGAGCATATTAAGAGCTAGTGGGTGGCAGTGGCAGGAAGGAGTGGCAAAGGCGGATGTACGTATGTACGAGTATTTCAACTGGCTGACTAACAAAGGCCCAAGTTCGTTGAACCAACGAAAAAAAAAAAGTGAAGTAAAAGAGAGAAAACCAGAAGGCAAAAAACAAACACATACCAAAGAGTTCCAAACAAAGTGACATGGGTGGATGGAGTTGGATGGAGCTAACAGGTAGGCTAAAGCAAAGACACTGCAAATAACAGATAATGTAACTGCACAGTGGGGAAAAAAAGAGTACATTGGAGTCAAGATGAGCACAAACGTTAACAAAAACAGTGCATGAACGGTTTTTCTCATTTGTAGGAAATGTTCTCACTTCAAGAACCATTTTTTGAGATCGCAAAAACTCAAGTCGAGTGGATATTGTTACGTTTGTCAGAACATGATTTGAGTTGATATTGTTCCGTTTTTAAGAACATTTTTTATACTCGGCTGCGTAAAATTTGTTGTTGATTTAGGATCAGATGTGACCGGGTTCCTCACATTTGGGAGGAATAGAGAACGGGGACATAATACCTCTTTGGATTGAAAGAGAAGGGGAGGCAGGCCGCCTGCCCATTCACACATTTCATTTAAGTTTTTCAGAAAAGCACAGAAAAACTTTTCGGGCTTGACTGGGTATTGAACCTATTACCTCCTGCACTTAACGTATGGAATGACGCGCCAGCACATTCAGCCGTTCCACACTTTTTCAGATTCACATCTAGAGGGCTACTTATGCTTGGTTAAGCTGACAAGAAGTTGAGTTGAAAAAAAACAAGAGAGAGAGAGCCAACTCGCTCGCTCTATCTCTTTCTCTGCCGAACACCGATTTTGGTGTTGTATAAAACAGCGTTGGTCAACGAGAGCGAGGCCAAAAAGTGAGAAGGTATTGGTGTGCGAAAATAAACCGCCATGAACCAGCTTCAATCTGGCCGCATCAAAGGCTAGCCAGCTACTGAAGGCCTATTTACGCTCTTGGTTTGTTGCGCTGCTAAGGCCCTCAGGTTCGATCTTCGCCCTGTCTTGCTCTGTCGCAGTTGCACCATATCATGGCTGATGGGTGGGAGTGAAAAAGGGTTTAGTTTGAGACAAAGACGGTTCGAGTTCGTGACGAAGACAGTTGCAGTTGCAAACAGAACTTGGTTCGACAGAGCAAACGTATAGTCTAGATTTCGATTGTCGTTGCTCTTGGCCTCAGCTACGGCATGCGTTCGTTTGGCTCATATATGTGTAAATATCGAAATATCTTCGCCCCCCAGGGGGTACTTGTGACCATCGCTGGCATAAAGCAAATATTATGCGATTGAGAACAACTTTACTCTTTCCAGGAATATTTAGAACATTTGTCAAGAATTTCGACAACATCTTGTTCTTATTTGAAGTTGAAGGTAACTTATTTTCTAACAGGTTTTTCCCTTGTGTACATAGAGAAAGTTTAAAAATAAAACACGTATTCCTCAATTCCATATTTTGGCTGAATTTAAGTGTTCCGGTGGCATAGCACATAGACTGGCGATCGTTGGCTCGACCCCGGCAGCTGACAAGGGGTTATTTTTGTCTATTCAGCTTGTTTCTATATTTTGTCTCAATTTTAGCAGCCTCCTTGGCATAACTCATTGCCCCAGTAGACGAAAAGTTTTTTTTACAACTTTTTTTAAAAAGTTTGTCAACGTCAGCTACCAGGTCCAACTTTTTGTTGTATCAATTTCATGCCTCATCTAGAGTATTTACATATCTTTGTCTAAAGGTATTCAGTTACCAGTTAGACGATTGCTAATGACAACCAAAATGAGGTGAGAACTAGGTGGAGTAGCGCACCCAATTCTAATGAAATCAATCATAATTCGGAAATTGTATGGGTTAAGGGGATTGTGTGTGTTTGTGTAATGGATACCAGTCTGGACCCACCCATTTAGGCTTATTTCATCTTTACGACAATTGAGGAGACTTATTTAAATGTTTGTCTGTCAGAGATGCGTGTCCAAAGCGCATTCAAAACCAAAATTGAAGGATTTATAATTGATACAACAACAACAACAAGTGGTCATGACAACAACAACGACTTTATAGTTGTTGCCACAGGCAGCGGGCAACAGTCTGTATATGTGCTTGTCTTGTAAACAAAACTCCATCTGGAATCAACTTGAAGCCATGGCGAGGGTGTTGCCTGGCAGCCTGGGCGTGTCCTGGCCAACATGCATGACATGAACATGCAATTAAAGTGAAATATATTATTTTCCTTTTTATTTTTAAATAAATGGATACTTGTGGGTCTACTGGGTACTATATACCCAACGGTTGACAGTTGAGAGGCCTTGGCCTTTTTAATATACGCATGGACACCCGCAAGACGCCTGCCGCAATTTTCACACTGACCAGAGGACGGACACAAAAGCCACAAAAAAAAAAAGAAGAGTAATGAGAAATATATTGTGTTTTAAAATGTCAACGGATTTGGGATACACTTTTTGTAATACAATCGGATTAGGATAAATCTTTAAATCTGAAACTTGGAAATGAAAATAATTTGGATTCTAAGCCCTCCTCCCAGGTAAATAGGCTGGGTTTACCCTTAATTGAGAATTAATCAGTCAAAATTTATATTTCTCTGCGGTTGTAAAAGCCGTCGCCAAAGTAATACTTTATATAATTAATGATTCTGCTTTAACATTTGTGAAGTTAACATTGATTAATACAGACTTTGCAAGCCCTCAAACAGAATAAACGCCAAGAATGCACACTGGCTCTGTGTTGTTTATAAATTTGGTATACCTTTAATCTTAAATAAGTTTTAAAAGATTCAAGTAACTTTTATTTTAGATACACAGAAAACCAAGGCAAGCTAAAATCAAAGTTGATCCCTACTTTCGGATTAATATTTAAAGTATGAATCGTACTTGACTGTACTAAAAAGACGCACAAAACGCTTGAAACCAAACTCGAATTCTTGTTTCAATCTGAAAAGACTTACTTCGGGTACGAATCAGTGCATGAAAATCGAATAATTAAGTATTGTTGTACTTGGTTTATGAAATTCCAGGTTCCACCTACTTCTGACATCGTTTTAAATTGAATAAAACCCGGATATCACGATTTTTTCTGTATTTATGCAAATTCAAATTTTTTCACCAGGAGGTGATGGTAGAGTTCCCCAAGCCGAAAGAACACTAAAGGAAGAATGTACACTAAGCAATTACGACTTAAAGACCATAAGATATTTTAATTCAGGCGAACAGGTAAAGAAATATGGACATATGTAACTTGAATATTTATAAAATAACCGTCATTGAGCTTGCCCCTTCGCAATATGCGACTGAGGTCGCTAACAGCTCATGTACAATAACTTTCTCATCCATGTCGATAACCTATAGATATAAGTTGAAACAAAATTGATGGAACATCCCCGTAATTCGTAATTCATTAAAAAGTTGCAGCAAATCATGTCATATCAATTTATCAAGTCAAAGAAGTCACACATTTGATGATGATTGCTCTATATTTTTCAAAAATTAAGAATGTTTCCTCTTTTGTTTTGACATCAGCGGTTCGGGTGACCCGAACACCTAGGAGCGTGAGCTCAAAACGAACATAAACGGTTTAGACAAAGTAAATTAGCCCGAGAAAATGAGAGTTTGATTCTTGTTGCAACTCTCTGGTTGGTAAGCAACCGGTTCGGTTCGAACCCGGGAAGTCCGATTTGTTATTTACTGTAGAGTTTCTAAGTTCATCGAACCGAAACTTGGACCAGACCTTCTCAAGAATCTGAACCAGACCTCCACTGTGTGGAAAAAATCATAGCTGCAAAACCTGTCAAATTTTGATGAAGATTCGGTCTGGAAGTTCGAGCCCGTGGTAAAGTGTAAGGTTCGGTTCCTGTACTAATCGAACCAAGGTTTTGGTCGCTCAAAGAATAAGCGAGAAAGGCGCATGCGTAAGGAAGTCGAGATGCTTTTCGGCATGAGTGAGACTCGAAAATTTTATCAAAAGGTTAAGCAATTAAACCGGACCTTATCAGTGTGTCTTTAGACCTGGTAAGTCCACCACAGACCAGATATTCACACTGCAGCAAATCCTGGAGAAGACCCGTGAGACAAAGATCGACACCTTCCATCTTTTTGGTGATAATAAAACCGCCTTCGACACACTGAGAAGGTCAAGGTTCTTTGAAGCCCTGTCTACCTTTGGTATACTAGCAAAGTACGTTCGACTTTGCATGATGACATTGAGAAGCACTCAAAGCTCCGTCAAAAAAAGGAAGGAACCTCCAAAAGATGTTTTAGGCAGGGTGATACCTTATCGTGTGACTTCTTTAATCTGCTACTGGCCTGGCCATCAGCCTGGAAATCCGAAGAAGAATTACTCTGGCAAACCGATGCTACTTTGGGCTGTGGGAGTTAAAGAGTAGAGCCTATACAAGTCGCTTATCATCCCAGTCCTGCAATACGGCGCAGTAGCATGGACATTAACAGCAGCGGATGAGGCGGCGATTGGCATTTTCGAGCGAAAGATTTTTCGGAGGATTTATGGACCTTTAAAAGTTGGCGATGAATTTCGCATCCGAAAGAACTGCGAACTGTATGAGCTCTATGGGGACACCAGCCTAGCCAAGCGCATAAAGCAACAGCGGCTGCGCTGGATAGGACCCGTTACCCGTATGGATGAACAAGCTCCTGCAGGAATGGTGTACAATTTCAAGAGGAAAGACATTGGAAGAAAAGGCATGAGGGGAGGGCAGAAACTGAAATGGGAAGACCAGGTGCGGAAAGACATTGCCAAACTTGGTTTGAACAACTGGAACCAGCTCGAAAGAAACAGAGGCGACTGGCGGACATTGGTAGCGGCGGCCGAAACTGTTAAGCGTAAAAGAAGAAGAAATACATAGCTGACAGGTTTTTATCCCTACTTATGCTTTTCTTTCTGGTCGAAATCGCAATGAGGATTGGATTTCTAAAAAGCATCTGTTATTATCAATTCCAGCGATTTTGTTTTAAAAAAAAAATTATTTTTTCCGGTCATAATATTGAGAAAGTTATTAAAGATCTTAAAAAATGACTTAAATGATTGTTTGAACCGAACCTTTTCTTTGTATACAGACGGTTCGGTTCGGGTTAAGGTTCGGGAGCTTAAAAATTTGAAGTGTTTGGTTCATGATCCGGTTCAACGGACCGGAAATTTCGTTTCAGAAACATAACTTGAGTCGATTTTCTGAGTTTTTTTTTTTTAAATATCTTCACATTTTAGTCTGAAAGAATCATTGCTTTTATACTGGATAGGTTGGTGCATTATTTTCTAAAGATGTTTTTGTGAATCATATCCAAACTAGGGATATTGCGTCTGTGAGAAGGGAAATAAGAAAAAAATCAATTTGTAACATGGCAATATAATCTTCTCATAGCTATGTACGAGTACATAGTGGAAGGACCAGCGATTTTTGGCATAGGAAGTATGATTAATAGCATAAATGATTGTGGTCCATACGACTATAATCAATAGCTGTTTACAGACAAATCAAATGGTAAATTAAAGGTCTCCTCTTCAACCAAAATAACACCAAGCAGGTTAAAATTTTAGACGATTTGCTGAAATTTAAAGAAAATAGAGTCAAATTTGTTATGAATCAAGGTTCGAACCAAAACCTTAGGCTCGAGAAAGTAAAGAAATCGGAATTCGAATCAAACATAATACTTCGAGCCTCCGGAGCGAAACTACTGCAGTATTTTAGACGATTTTCAGCCTTGCTGTGAACCAAACATTGAATAGAAACAAGTGAAACAAGTAGGAGCGCTGTAGACGAGTGGCCCGACTCCAAAATACCCTGTACACTTAAGACAAACATACGCAGTTGCACACACACATTCACGAGCGCGCACACACACACAACCTAGGTACCTGCATTAGGTAAAGTCAGGCAGCGCCTTTGACGATGATGTTTTTGGGATTGCAACCCAGTTTCATTAAAGAATTATTTCTTAGAGATGACTTTCTTTTAATTTGAAATGCAAAATGGTTTAAATATCCACCATACCCTTTGTCTGACGTAAGCTTCAATCACCTACATATAGGTATACTTAATAGAATACAGATCTGACAAACAATATAATGAAACGGGAATGCTTGTTGAGGGTCTCATCTTCAGGTGTGTGTGTGTGTGTGTTTGTCTGCTGGTAGCAGGTGCAACTGCGAATGTTAACGCCAAGTGCCATCAAATTAAACATTTCCACTGACGCCCACATACACACACACACACACACTCAAACGCTTACCCACAGGCAACCATTTGAGCGCCCTCAAAAGTATGCAGCAGGTTTTGTGCGGAAATGAGCAACCCACGAGGAAAAATAAATGTTGCTCAAGCTGTCGACTCAGCAGACAACGTCAGTGCAGTCAAGTAGTCTGCATTGAAAATCCATTTATAGTTTGTGCATTATGTTATTTTAGTCATTTACCAAGCGCCTTGTCACAATCAAATCAGCACACAAATACGGGGTGAATGAATGGAATTAGACTAGATGTCAAGACACGTGTGTGATTTCTAGTCATGAACTCGCGGGCAATTTTTAATTAACTTGGCAAATTCGATAAGCTGGTAATGTAAAATTGGCTCAACAGCACCAAAGGAGGGCCAGGCCAAGCTTCTCTCCATCTCTTGATATTCGATTCAATTCGAAAAGCATGTTGTGGATAAAAAATACCAAAATTTCCTAAGCATGGTCACACTATTTTGAAACAGGGCTTGAAATCGGTTTTGAAATTAATAGAACTAAGTCTAACCGAAAACCGTGAATGAAAAACTTTCGGTTTGGTTCAGTTCATTTTATCGCAAAGTTTTATGGTGATACAAAGGTTGCAAGGTTTCAAAGATGTAGAAATTTTGTAGAGAAGGAAATTAAACCAATTAATAGAAAGAGTCAAAGTTACAAATTAAATGTTTTTCAAGTTCCTACTTGTCTGATACAATAATAAGTCCTCTACGCTCAGCTTAAACTCCAAAAACACTTGGCATCTAAATTTAGAAAAGAGTTTTTCCTCTAGCGCTGCTCAAAGATATTTGAACAGAGCAATTTGAGACCGTTACCTGCGTTTGGGACTCAAGTGCGAGGCTCATAAAAATAGACTAGAACCTAAAAACCCTAAAAAAAAGGGCCACATCAGCCTACAACCATGTGGTATGTCATATGATTGCTTGGGGGTAGAGCAAAAAATGTATAAAAAGGAAAAACCAATGTCTTAATAAAACATTCAGCTTATAGCAGAGGAGCTAGTTTCTCGCACCATATAAGCGTTTTATTCAAGCGCTAAGAAGCAATTCAAAGTAAAAAACAATAATTGTTAAAGTTTCTAAGAAATTTGTTGGAATTTGGTGACTTAATTATTGATATCTTAACAAAGTTAACTGACGGCTTTCACCGATGATTAAAAAAAAGAAAAGAAGTTGCGTTATGTTTAATAAAAAACGAAAGCAACAATTTCTAAAATAAAACTTGGTTCGATCCAAAACCCTAACCATTGGTTTGAGACCTCTGTACCACCACTAAACCATAACCAGTCTGTTTTCCCGAACGGTTCCCATTTTAGTCCTGCCCTTTAACAACATGGAATTTCACTCCCTTTTTCGTTTCTAAAATGAACTTTCCATTACCTTTTACCAGCTGTCAGTTTTAATAACATGAACTGTCTATCTATGAGTATTCAACCTGGTTGAAGCTTCCAACTAGAGTGCCATGTGCGTCGTTATGTCTATCTATCTACTTGCAGACGCAATGCCATCTATCTATTCATCCATTAAACTTTTTGTCTGTCTGTTCGGTGGCTTGCTTTGGCCTGACTCAATCTCACATTTGACGCATTTCCATTTGCCACGTACAAGTAGTACGAGGACTTCATTAATTATTCATGTTATAGAATATCTAATGTGCTTGCCCTCCAAATTAAAAAAAAATCTATGTACATACTGATAAGTATTAGTACATTGAGTTTTATCCCTGCTATTGTCACTGCATTTGAATTTAAATGGAATGAAAACATTTGCGTAACAATTTGACAACATGCACACATCCCCACTCGCATCCCTTTGGCAATCCTTCAATGTGGTTTTTCGATTTGGCAAAAGTCACAGCGAGATGTGTTGCCCATACACGGATACAATACGTAATCACTAACGCCTTTGCTTACAATTTTGAAAACGAAAATCAATATTTGGTGAATGGAAGGGGGGAAGAAAGCTTGAAAATATATCATTATAGAGATGACGGAGGCCCTTCCTGCATCCACATTCTGTTGCATATTTTATGAATGTGACTGCAAAGCCATTCAAAAAGGATACAAAAGAGACATTTAGTTGATGCAACAAAACTAACGGAGGTGGGGGGAATGTGGTAGAACAAGAATAATATCAAAATGAGGGTGGGAAAACAATTTGCAGAATCCCAGTGAATTGTGTGGAAACAAAAGGAAATCTAAAGTGGAGTTAAATGAAACGATTTAAAGGAAACCTGCATCATTTGATCCAAAACAAAAAAAGAGTAGAAGGGGACACGCATCGCTAATGGTAAATTAAAATAATCAAACATTTCAAATGCTTGCCAAAGTCATGCCTCACTGCTGGTTAGAGAATACCGCGAGTCAGGACAAGCAGTTCGACGTCGGTTAGCTACCGACCTACAAATCCTGATGTAGAAAATACAAGTTTACGCTTCATTGCTGGTAGTCGGCTTTGGTTCCGATATGTTTACTATTGATTTCCAAATCAAAAATGTAGATATTAACTGTATGGCCATAGTTTTTGTGTGCTTGCAACCACCCTTAAGAACGATAACTTAACGCTCATATGAAAAATTACAAACGATTGCATTGCCTTAGAAATTACAATGGAACAATAAATAGAGGTATACAGGAGTGTTCCCGATTTCGATTTCGATCAAATCATGCGGAATCGGAGCTGTTAAATGTTTCTTTATTATTATCTTTAAGCATCAAACTTCCTTTTCGTCGGAAATCATTAATCGTTTGGTAGAAATCACAACTCAATTTCGATCAATCGAATTCAGAAACGATAACAGGCCTGATAGTGACCGAAATTGTCTTTTTGCATCGTTGTATCTTTTAAAGTTATCGGTAGAAGTTACGTGCTGTACTCGGAAATTGTAGCGATTGTAAACTTAAATCGTCGAACCAAGTCCGATTGAAAATATTTAAGCTGTACAAAACGCTATTTTTAGTTCTATCATGTATAATTGTTGTTTCAAGGCTGAAATGTAACAGAAGCATTGTTATCACTTTGCAGATCTACCTTAAGAAGCACTAAACCCACCTTTTTCGATCAAATTCAGGGCAGCAAACCCAAAACACTTTTAAAAAGATCCGGTTCCCCGGTTCGAAAAGTTGAGATCCGAGTTTTCGTCTTAAGCTTTTGGCTTACCCAAATAAAATACTCGATAGATATTCACAAACGCACTTAAAAATGGGACTTTTGCGAACAAACGAAATTTAGATTTGTATAATAATCGCTGGTATAGTGAATTCAATCGTGGTCGTAGTTCGCTCAGCGACAAGTTCCGTGAAGGTCGTACAAAATCGGTTGTTGTGCCAGAAAACATCGATGCTGTGCGGGTCTTGTGGCCACTGTTCCGCTTGAGTAACGACCGTCCTCAATTCTGTGGGGTACACGTCCATTTGTTTGACTGAAGTCTTTGGAGAAATTCGCAAAACCAATTGCCGAATACTAATCATTCTCGATCATGACAATGCTAGCTCTAATACGTCACGTCACACACAGAAAAAATCGTTATATAGAGAAAGAAATACGAAATTGCAGTGTTCAGGAAACGAATTCGTTATATAGAGAACTTCGTTGTACGAAAGTAGTGTTCGGAATTCTGTACTTTTGACCAGACAAAACAAATTTTAAGACCTGATCAACTGAGACATCATTCGATGGTACTGATAAGACAGTTAGCGCAATAGCATTAAGTTGTTTACATTTTACGTAAGCTGTCAAAATCTTTAAAATGTTCTCGGTTCTGGTTTGGTTTTCTTGTTTTGCTATCAAAGACTCTTGTTTTATTATATAATCCTTTATACTTTCGTAACGATTTCGAGTCTTTGTGGCACAATATTGATAACAAATTGGCAATCTATCTCAGATTTACCAAGAATTTGGGAACTAGCAGTTTTTGTGTGCAAGATGGATGCCGGGGATAACTCACAATATAACAAATATTAGCGTTTAGTGTAATTTTAAAGAACTAAAGCCGAATTATAATGACGATACATTTTGCACTTAAAGGGCGGTGTCTTTGGGTACGGAAACGGCATCGAAATAAAAAACTCAAAATAAAAAAAACTGCTGAGGAATTTTTTCGTTTCATATTCGGTTTCTACCAATAGCGAAATATGCTTACGTTTGCCACTACGTTATGTTCAAAAATAACTTCGCCTTTAAGTGCTGTTAACGCCTCTTTTTTTGCCGTGACGTGAGCAAAATGGGTTTCGATTCTAATTTGTGCGGCCAAATTGGAGAGCCCAATTGAAAATGAGCGCATCTTAAAAAGATTCCTGCAGAAAGCGTCGCCTAATGGCACTTCTTAGGGCGGGCAAGCTGAATTTAATAAACGGCGTGAAAGTGAAGAGCGAGGTGCGGGACTTGGCGGATAAGAAACACTCGGAAACCCGCCAGAGAACAACGGCGGACCGAAGCACGGTCTGCAACATCATGTGACGTCTCCTGTCACCACAAACCACAAGCGAGGAGCTTAAAATCTATTTGGCCAGCATTCAAACACTTCTAAGCGCCTCCAGTCCCTTCAATCAGTTTGTTTTGATTCGTCTCAACTATGCCTTCGATCATAGCCGGCGAACAGCCGCCGGTGCTCAATGATCCAGACAGTTAAACAACCACAAACCAAATGCCCGCTCCTAGTTCAGTGGACACCGAACTGCTGGCCTCGTATTAAGCGGTAGTCTAGCGGATACTAAATATATCAATGCCAATTATGGGTGAACCATACTTCAACTTTATAAATCGCTTCCATTTCTAAACGTTTCCCTGACAGGGCCCCGACTACGTGTCCAAGTGCTATGTGACCAACCAGGGACCGCTGCCCAATACCAATTTCGTGTTCAGCGGCGATATATACGCCGCCAAGTCACACATGCTACAGTAGTATAATATATCCAGAAGATCATCATGCTGACCAACTTCATGGAGGCAAATCGCCAGATATGCGCGAATTACTTTCCAATCGAGATGAACGAAGTCTTTGCCTTGGCAGCCAAGTGCTTGGTGTTAGTTAAGTGCCGCTGCTCGGGACTACATCGAACTGCATTTAATGCCATTGATTGTGCCAGACACAATTTTAAGGAAAATGTCGGGAGAGGCAATTACTAACGTTCACTGCGCTAATACTGCAGATTGTCAAAAGTCATAATGATAAGAACAATTAATTCGTTATTATTTTAATTTAATAATAAAAATATATTAAAAGAGCACATTAAATTTGTTATATTCATAATCCTGCCAGGTGTTGTTGTTTGTAAGTTTGCGGTCAGATTTAACAGCACCAGAGCTGCGCAAGGTTACTTTGAAACGTTTATCGTTAGAATAAATTGTGTTATCGTGATAAGCAGACTCTGTTAAGAATCTGCGGAATATCAACTTTTTCACGAGAAATTTTTCGTGACCCGTGGATACCGCCCTCAACATTCAAGACAAAGTCTAAGTGTGCAGCATTGGCTATAAAGAAGTCACACTAGGGTAAGTGGAGTAAGTTTTATTGCTAAATCATTCACAGCAAAGAAACCCCAGACTTGGATATACCCAAATGGGATTTACGTATGTCCATGTAAATTTACAAGAATCTACGAGTATCGGGTATAAAAAAAATACCTCAGTGGTTACAAAATGCACTTTAAACAGTCTATCGAAGCTAGTAACTTGGGCTGGAAACAAAATTAAGGACATCTACCTAAACCAACAGCTTTTGTTTGAAATCAATAAATAAGATTGAAATAATTAATAAACAAATATCGAAGCATTCCTCCCATTCCCTCTGAAACCACATCGTTCAAAATCAATTTCCTGCCTTGCCATTTTCCTCATTCAATTAGAATCCGAACTCTTACCCTCCCCCCCCTGCCACTGCCATAATTGAATTCAATTGTTTGTGACTTTTACACCTGACAGAGTTTTGCAGCAGACTAATTGATTTTTGGATTTGGGTTGGGGGCGGCAGGTAACTAACATTATTTTCTATGTGCTGCTCGAATTCGAGCTGATGCTCTGGAGTGAGCTATTGGAGGCGGTCTTCCTGAGGGTTTCGCCAGCCAGGCCGCACAGATTCTGCACCAGGACGGATGAGGAAGATGATCGCGTGACCGTAGGCGAACAGTTGGCCGGATTGGAGTTAAAGTTGGCATTGTGATGACGCAGCGGTTGCGGCGATGTGGGATTGGACAGGCCGGATTCATGGATGGGCGACAAAGTGGGCGAACGGGTGCGCAGGAAATGTTTCCTACGTTGACGTCGATAGACATTGCCCAAACTGGGTAGTTGGCGGCTATTACACTGCGACTGCAGATGCTGCTGATGCTGATGTTGCTGGTGTGGACTGGTGACAAATCCCAGAGATTCGGCCAGCTCGGCTAGTTCCTGACTGGCCGGGGGCATCTTACGACGTGTGGGTGGCGGCAATGCAGGCGGTAAGGTTAGCGTGTAGGTGGTAACACTATCATCCCTTATGACCGAAGTGGGCAGCAACATAATCTCCTTGCACGAGGGACTAGTGCTACGTTCACTGCTCTCCGAGGAGCTATGACTGGGTGAACTGGTGGCCGGTGGTGTGGTTGAGGAAGCATAACCTCTACCTGCTGTTTGTAGTTGTAAAGGACGTATTTGATTCTGTTTAATGGTGCCCACATGTTGGTGTTGCTGCTGTTGTTGTTGTTGCTGCAGCTGCTCTTTGGCGGCCACACCATGATGACCATGACCATTATGACGACAGCGTGGTCTGCGATAGCGTGCCAACAGACGTAGCATATGACGTAGGCGGGAACTACGTGGTGGAGTTTTTAAAGGCAACTCCAACTCTGGATTGGGATTAGGATTTTCCACCCCATTCAAGGTGCGTATAAACTGCACGGGCAGCTCTTGCACATTCAGCTTATTGGCCGCTTCAGCATGCTCCCGAAAAGTAAGAGCCGCCATTAAATCATTGGGCACATCGGGACTATCGGGAACACTGGCACAGCAATTCCATTTCCTGCGCCAACGTTGAGGCTTGGAAATGTTACCGGCCTGACCCGGCTGACTGGCCAATGTACGCGTGCTGCTGCTACCAGCAGCACTATTAGCCCCTCCGTTGGATCTCAGTGGACTTCTTAGACGGAAAGTGCACAACGTACACTGCTCCGTATATTGCAGATAAGTGGCTGGACGTGGTGGTCTGGGCTCTGTGGTAAACAATGCACCCCCCTTGGCACTGGCCGCCAGACTGACACGACGCTGCAAGGAGCTGGCCGCAAAGCTGGAGCAACAATGAAAAGTACTTTTCTCCCGCTCCTCCAGCATGGAGCACACATACATGGCCTGACGTCCCTGATGGAATTCCCTGGAGTTGGCACAGCAATGCAATTTCAGAGATTGTTGTTCCGTTAGGCCAGTGGCGGCAGCGACCGACTGTGGTGGCTGAAGCGGATGGGGTACGGTAGAGCAACAGTATAGTTGAGATCCCACTGTAGTCTTGGACGGATTATGGGGTTCGGGCAGGGCGGGTGAAAAATGTACGGTACCATTCTTAGTGCCCTGTTCCATTAGCTGTTTGGCCTTGGCCTCCTGAGCCTGGCGATGATTACGTATGTACTCATACGTGGTGAGACCCAGAAAGGAGATGTAAATATGAAAGAAGCAAAGATGTAATAGCAAACCAGCACTAATGGCGGCTAGAAGGCCTAAGACACCCAGTAGTAGCAGGAAAATGGTTTCATTCACTCCTATGCCCGCCACCACGGGAGTGGCTGTATGATTTCCCTGGCCAAGGGTCGTCGACGTGGTGGTGGCCTCAATCAGGGCCGTAAAGTTTTCCAACAGCGAGGGTAGCATGGACGACAACATGGTAACATTTTCCGGCTCTGTATAAAGTTCCTCCTCCGATCCAGGCTGCTCCATTAACATCATGGTACCATTACCCAGACTCAGCGTCAGATTAATATAGTCAGCCGACTCTAATGGTGGCAATCCAGCCTCAGTCTTAGCACTGCTGCACCAATAGTAACTCAACCATTCCGGTTGTAGATAGTACAACACAATTTGGGCTATCACTGCCGCCACTATCACCAAGGTGGCCACCACTGCACTGACCACACACATTAGAAAGGCCACATAGTTCCTCGAGCCGATGCAATGATTCAGCCACTTGCAATGATGATCAAATTTACCCACACACTTGTTGCACACGGAACAGTGTTTGGTGCGGCTCGATGAGGTGCGTATGTTGCACAGATGACAACGTCCGTTCTCGATGACGTGACCGTGCTTACTTCGATCAAATTCGGGTACAATGCGATCGTTACGATGCACACGTCGCAGCTCTTTATCTGCCGGATCCGTGAGTAGTGCAGTCAAATGTGAGGCTATGTGCACCAGATAAAGTCCAGATAAGAGACCATACAGCGGTCCCTGGAGTGGTGCATGAAATGCCGGTATTAGCACCCAATAGCTAGCCAGGCCAAAGAGTATCAAAACCAGCCAGCCAAATAGCTGTAACGGATGCAATGGTAATTGTAAACCATGGAGACGACGTCCACGTCTATGTTGCACATCCGCTATATTATTCTGATAGCTAACCAATTGGGACAGACGGTAGGTTTGGGCACTGGCAGGATTAGCCGTTGGCGCTACTACAGTAGCAGGAGCAGAAACGGCTGGTGTATGATTTTGGTGTGAGGATTGTTTGAGGGGCGGCTCTGCATTCACTGGTTCCGTTAGGCTGGCAGTGCTGATGGTTATTATATGATCCTCCGTTCTAATAGCTCCCAGCGACGCGGCTGCTGTTGCTTTGGTCATGTTGTTTTTGATGATGAAACCAAGGATGATGATGATGAGAAATGATGAATGATGAATCATACATTACAGCTGCTGCTTAGCCACGCCCACTTGACAATTATTTGTTGTTTTAGTTGTTTATATAATAATTCCTTTGGGCAGTTTATCCTTGTTCACTTTTTTTGTGAATGGCGCATTTAACTGGCAATACGTAAAACAGAGGGGGGGTGGTTACAGGAAGCAGGATTGTCGCCACCCCCGTTTGTACGCGACTCTTGCTCTATGATTCCGCGTTTGCGTTTTGCTATTTGTTTGTCTCCCACACACACACACACACACACCCGCACACACATCAACAAAACACTTTGTTTTTTTGCGTTTGCTTAAAGCGAACCGACTTCGCCAACCGACGCGAGGCAACTGAGTGTGGCCAGCAAGCTTTGAGAAAGTCTTTCCAATTGAAAGTCTCTCATACAGATTGAAAGGCAGCAAAAAGCTTTCAAAATTGAATGACACTGGCTGGGCTGTGTGGTGGGTGGGTGGTTGGTTGGTTGGGTGGTTAACAGCTGTGTTCTAAGCCGGTAGCCGTTTTCAGTTAAATACCAACCGGGGGGCGTCCCGTCTAACACCGCTAACTATCACAGCACGCATGTGGGCATTTAAAGTTGAGGTGGAAAAGGGGAGGGGTTGGTGTTGTTCATAGTGATGAAAGAAACTTGATTTGCATAAATATTTCATTGGATTGAGTGTGGAGTGGAATCCGTTCTTATTAATGATTTATTATCAACAGTTTGACACAACTTCTTAATCCGTAGATCTACATGCAACTTAAAGGCTAAAGGTCACAAAATAGGTTAAATTTCCGAAAAATTATGGAAAATGTGAATATTCAGCGGTGTCACAGAAATCTCTTCCAACCATATTCCAACCCAAAACCAATTCTCGGTGTCACAGAAATCTCTTTCGGTTGGTTTCAAATCTCTCGTGTTTTGTCAGGAGATTTAGCAAAATTTACCAACCAAACAATTTTGACAAGTAAAATTAGTTTTGGTAATGTAAACAAAATTATTTTCTGGATATGATGCATCAAATGAATAATTTATTTAATTAGTTTAAACATTGAAAATTGCGTTTTACTAATTATTCGCAAAACCAACCAAAGTCTTTCATATTTGTCAAAAGCAGCCACCTCAAGCGGCTCCATCTACAGTTTTGTCGCCATCTATGTAACAGCCAGCTGACTAAGGGCTGGCAAGTTATACTTCATGAGTGAAAACATTTTTAAATTTCGCATTTTATTTTTGGAGAATATGAAATGAATATATATAAATTTGAACTATAATTTAAAAATGCATCATAAAACATATAACACTATCAATAAATATCACTGGAACTTCAAATTACCCCTTACCTAAAAAAATATTTTTTGCGAGAGATGCAGCCCTGTTTTAAGAGATGATTGTTCAATTGGAACAGCTTCTGTTGTAACTAGATTTTCAAATAAGAAAATGAAATCTCTTGAAGTTCTGTGACACCGACGAATTTTTCGAGCGATTTGCAAACCAACCGAAGATGAAATCTCTAGAGATTTCTGTGACACCGCTGATTGACTTGAAAACATTTTAAACTGGGACAGAATGAAATACTGACCGGCAGAAATGCCAAAAATTGAAGCTGTAATGTTTACTACATTGGCTTAAACGGTAACAAATTCACCCCTGAGATCGAAAATGTACAGTTTTGAAGGTTTTATTAACCTTCTTCTGCAGTCAAGGAACCCAAAGTCGAGCATTGTTGAGACTAATTTTTGAGCTTAATTTTTATCATTTTTAGAAGATGCGTGCTATGCGAAGGCTATGTTTCTGGTTTTTGGTAAATTTGTTATACCCTTGCAAAGAGTATTATAATTTTGCCCAGAAGTTTACAAAGCTTAGAAACAGGGCTTAATCCCGAAACGAATTTCGGTTCCGGTACCGGCACCGTTACGTACCGAAATGGATGTTTCGGTTAAAGGTTCTATTTCGGTTTTTAACTAATTTCGGTTTTCGGTTTCGATACGGTACCCGGATTTTTATTTCGGTATACCGGTACGTACCGGTATAAGTAGTTCTTATTTTTAATATTGGAAAAATTAAATTCTGAGATAAAGCTAATCTATTTTATTCCTGTGTAATAAAACGAGTCAAAATTCAATTCAATTGTGGTTGAGTCCATACAACATCTTAGCAGATTCATTATAAATTTTACGCCAGAGAATATCCGTTCCACGCTAACTTGCGTAGCTGGAACAGAAAGCAAGACTTTTGATATCACATACAATTGTGGGAACTTTGTGGATGATTTTCACCACCAGTTAAGAATGTTTTCATGTTTTCATGGTACAGTAGCTTATTTGTTGACACAAATGATGTTTTTTATCACCAAGTTTCTTTTCCTGCAATATCATATGTGCCTCAACTTCGTCGACGCTTTTAGTTGAACTAGTATTAGAACTGCCTTCATCATTAAGCAGTGATTGATCAGCAACCGACGAAATTTGTGCATAAATATTTATTAAAAGATTGATTCAAGTACAATTTTTTTGCTCAGTACATAGCGTTACGTTATAACTAGGGTCCAAAAATATGCAACATAAAAAAGGATTGTTTTCAAAAAGTGATTTCCCTCGCTTTCTTTGAACAAACGTTTTCTCTAAGAGGTCGAATTTTTTCATATTCCGAATTTGCTGTGTATCCAAATAACAAATAAAAATCACCCAAAACTAGATTTACGGCTTAAAGTTTAGTTGTGGCCACCTCCGCTGGTTCTAATATGCGTACAATTTCGCAAACTATTTCCCACTCTTTCTGGCGCAGAAGAAAGTCGCTATCTGCAGCCGCAAAACTGGAGCAAATGTTGAAGATGTCTTCCGGAATCAAATATTTTGGCATCCTGACCAAAACTACGATGCGCTCTGCAAAGGTAAAAAAAACTGAAACTGTACCGGTACCAACGTTTCGGTTTCGTTCCGGTGCTATCGGTTCCATTAGTCACGGTAAACGGTTTTCGGTTCTCAAAATAAAATTTATATCGGTTCCGGTTCCGGTACTTGATTTGAAACGGTTTATTTCGGTTAACGGTTCCGGTTCCGGTATTAAGCCCTGCTTAGAAATATTCATTTCCGACCCCATAAAATATATATATTTTTGATCAGGGCGACGAGCTGAGTCGATTGAGCTTTGACCGTCCGTCTGTCTGCCCGTCTGTCTTTTTCTACGCAAACTAGTCTCTCAGTTTTAAAGCTGTCGAGCTGAAATTTTGCACACTTTTTACTGCACGCTGCTAATATGTCGGAACCGACCGGATCGGATGACTGTATCTTATAGCTGTCATAGGAACCATCGCTCGGAAAATGGGTCTTAGTGAGAAAAACTTTTTTGTCTTCAATGTTAGCGTCCTCAAACTCGTCTATTATTAATATTATATGCTTTCAAACAGATTTTCAAGCTTTGATCAAAATCGGATGACTATAGCTTATAGCAGTCATAGGACCGATCGGTTGGAAAATGGGTCTTAGTGAAAAAAAACTTTTTGGTTTTCAAGTAAATCGTTCTTAAGTTCGGTGATTCTTAATATTAAACGCTTTTAAACTAATTTGAAAAAGTTGATCGACATCGGGTGACTATATCTTATGGTTGCCATAGGACCGATCGGTCGAAAATGGTTCTTAGTAAGAAATTTTTTTCTGTTTTTAATGCTAGCGTCCTTATACTCACTGATTACTAGTTCTATATACTTTCAAATATATTCGCAAAATTTGGTCGAAATCGGATGACTATATCTTAATGCTGCCATAGGACAGATCGGTCGGAAAATTTTAATTTTTCAATTTTATCTTTCTTAAACTCGGCGATTGTTAATTTGATATGTTTTCAAAAAGATGTTTATCTGTAGGAAAATGGGTTTTAGTTACAAAAATTATTGATTTTTATGTAACATTTCAAAATCAGCATTTGCAAGGGTATGAAAACTTCGGCACAGACGAAGTTAGCTTGGCCTTCTCGATTTTTATTTATTTTATGTTTCTTGAGGTACGAAATTGTGCATTCAGTTAATTTAATTTTCATAAGATTGCAGGTAAATTTGTAATTGAAGAAACTGACTAAAAAACACGTTTTCCATCTTGGTCATCAAAGGTTGAATAAGGTGGCCATTTCTTAATACTTTAGATTTTTACAGAAATCACTAATCTTATTTCATAGCCATATACGGTCATATGCGGAACAAGATTTTTCATTTACTCTGTACCAAAGGTACACAGAGTCAGAGCTCGCAAATAACCCTCAAAACTTTTTCCAGTTCGATCAGCCCACTGATAAAACAGAAAAAAAAAACACTTTTTCCCCTTCTCATGCGTTTTCTGTTTCGCATTTAGGGGCCGCGCACACATGCAGCTGAAAGATGAACTGACGGCAGAACTTTTGTTTAAAAAACAAACACACTACATGCATGGCAGTGCGCACACCATGCGCTTAATTGAACCCCCTCCCAACCGATCTAAAAAATAATGCCAGAAATAAAAATCGGAGCATCCGAAAACCTAAGAAACGATACCCAATTAGGTTTTTTTTTATATTTTACCCCTTCCCTCTTCCATTAAGTGGGAAAAATATCGCAAAAATATTACCAGAAATGAAATCATAGCACCTAAAATCCTATGAAACGATAGTCAATAAATTTTTTTTTTAACTTTAAGCGCCCCTCTACCCCCCATAATCAGCTTCCTCTCCAGCCGATCGAAAAAATATTGCCAGAAATGGAATCGGAGCAATAAAAACCTATGAAACGCTACCCCATTTGATATTTTTTTAGTTTTTACCCCATGCGTGTGAATTGCCGAATGAGTTCGCTCCCATGCGCTATGGCTGAGGGCCTCTCTACTCTACTGTTGTTACTCTACTCTACTCTATGTTAAGTGATATTTGACAGCTAGATTGGTAATAGAAGCAGGGAATCATTACTCAAAACTCGAATTTTAGAAATTTAAAGAGAACTGACAACCGAGAACCATTATTCTTGGAACCGATTAAAAAACTCAGATCTTGTTGATGACGGATTTATGAATAAAGTTGTGTGTGCTTGGCAAATGTCAATATCGTTTTAGAAGAAGAACAGATGACGAACCAAAAATCTTCTGGAATCAGAGCCAAAATATGGTCAACCAATTTTTTCTATGCTGTCTGCTCACCGAAATGACGGAGAAATTTAACAGGTCAAAGTGTCTTTTTTCGCAGGCAAAGCATAAAAGAGAGGCAAATAGCACACACGCACGCATTCACATTTGCAGTTCACTGAGGTACAGGCGCAACACACATACATGCGGAATAGACACTTTCCGCAGATTCAAGTGCTCAAAGAGAGCGGTGAAATGTCATTTCGTTTCCCCTTTTCGGCGTGTCCGTGATCTACCCTTAAAATAAGCGACGCTATTTGTATATTCTATCCACAGCCATACGTTAAATATTGGTCGGGGACTTAATATGTCCGAAACTTTATAATATAGTGGCGGGTTTCATTTCTGATCTTCTTACTTTATGTGAAATTTCACGACTCACGGGCCCATTACCATTTGCTCACACCGCAACAGGATGAAACTAACTATTATATAACGGAAAATGGGCCAGAACAGGCCAGTAGAGATTGGCACGCACCTTTCGCTTTTCTTTTACAATTTTTTTTTGGGATGCTAGCATCATTTTTTATTTATGTCATCGACAGTAGCGTGTCTGTGTGTGTGTGTGTGCGGGAGTTTTTAGGGTGTTAGCTGAAATGGAAAGCACACTCGAGAGCATATTTGGAGCACGTCCTAAAGTAAGTACATTCAGCACTTGATGTGATTTTACTTTCATCGCAATCAGTAAGAAAGAACTCTTCTATGGCAGACAAACCGTCGCCCGCCTGACCAATTGGCAAATATTTATGCTGAGATGCCAATAGGAGAAACGAGGTCGACCCAAAGAATGAAAGAGAGGGAGGGATGGTGGGAGGGAGGGACAGACAAGAGGCTTATTATATATGAATCAGGCGTCGTCTTGGCGTCTTTGTCGCAATTCAAGCGCGACTAATGGTAGTCAGGACACGGCAGTGGTTGGTTCGAAACGCAAATTACCAAAACAAACACTGAAATTATGTGTGTAGTATCAATAAAATGCCAAAGTTTGTTTATTTTCCATAAGATGAGTTGACCAATAAAAAGGAAAGCTAAAATGGTTTTTAAAATTAAGTAAACCATTGCACAGCAAAATATGGGTGAAGTGTTCTTTATAAACTAAATGTATTAGAGTCAAACAATTTTCAAAACCACTTCAAAAAGTGTCTGAAGCTCTTAAGTCAAGTTCAAAACATTTCCAAAGAAAGTGAATTCAAATCTGCTGAAGCATAAATTTCTAAGAAAATCAAAACTCAATTGTATTTCATTTAAAAATAAATTCAATTTTGTGTAGTTTCCTGTTCAATGTTATTCCCTCATGGCAACACCATAACCAAATGGGACAAAGACAAAACTCTTCCTCCTCACTCCTACTTTGGCCCTGAGTAGATGGTAACGACAATAACAAAAGCTTTGATAAGCAGACATAAGCATTTCCATTGAACGGTAGCAAAGCACCAAGAGGTAAACAAAGAAACGCAAACAAACTAAACAACCATTGGAAAAAGCTTTTCAGCATTTCATAAAAAGCTTAGAAAATTTAAAAGAAGGAGCACAATGCACACTGGGACGGCGACCACAAATTTTGGTCAAAAGTCCCCATTTTTATACTCTGTAGCGAAGGTACACAGAGTTAGCCTTAGCAAATCTTGGATTTTCTTGACAAATTTTTTTTTACCCCCAATTACAAGGTCACCATGATAAATTTCTACAGAACAAAGGGTATAACATTTAGTACATATCACAATGATAAGATCCAATCAGAAACAATTTGATCAAAACTATTGTTTCAATTAATTTTTAACAATTGTTAATTGCAGCAGGAAAGTATGCTCTTATTCGTTATCATAAGCTGACTTTAGCAGCTGCTGTATTAAGAGAATTCTGTTAGATTAACATTTGTGGTATGCAACATTGAAGATTATTGTATTTGTTAACTAATGACAAAGAAAATTGAGTTTTTGAACACTTTTGGAAAAGGGGTTTATGGGTTAAAAATGGGATTATTTCCTACGTTTATGCTTAAATAAAAAAAATAGAGGAAAGCTAACTTCAGCTCGGCCGAAATTTACATACCCTTGCAGCTGGAATAATTTATTTAAATAAAGGTTAATGATTTTTACTCAACAATTTAATTTTCGCTTTGAACAATGTTAGCTGAGTGATTTCCCAAACTCAGCAATAGAGGGTGCCACTACCTTGACCATTTTAGCTACTTGATTTAATAGATGTAACCCAGGCTGCAAACCTCTAAAATTTTGCAGAAGGCTCGGTCCGGAGGTTCGAACCCGTTGGATCCCCTGAACCCAGAGTTTTTTTCGAACCTCGGTTCACTTGAACATAAAAGAATAAATATTCTGTATTTCAATAATGTAATTTTAATTATCAAATTCATTAGCTGACATTTACAACTTTTGAAAACTGCTTAGTTTAAGTTAATAAGTATTATGACTATTAGGAGCTGTTCATCTATATTAGCTCTTAGAGTAGAAAGAACAAACATAAGTGTGGAACAGGCTCGTTCAACTGATACCTGAGTTGCTGGAACAGCAAGTATAGTTAAGGCAATATTTTTAAAGTCCTCATTTTGTTGACCTTTCCAATATTTTAAAACCATCGTCGATGTATGTCTATAACATTTACAGATTTAATATTTGATATATGGTTATTTCTTTCTATTGCTTTCATAAACTTCTCTTCTTCACAATCAGAAGTTAAGTCATTTAGGGCCGATTTCTCTTCTTCCAGATAGCTGCTATGTGTCAGATAAGCTCAGAATTTACTCTGCTATTTGTAAGTTTATGTGACGTATAGCTCTATGTAGAAGATGAGAAAACGGCTCTTAAAGTTTAATTTTAAAAACTCTCATTAAGAATTTCTTTTTGCATATTCAGCATGTCAGCATGTGTTCTCAATGGAATCTATTGAGGTTACTTGATCATCGTCCAAATAAAGAACTGCTTTTGATTCACATTAGCAACCTTCATCTGCATTACATCCTTATAGTTGCATTCCTTTTCTGCTCTGTAGTTGTCATTTAAAAGTTCTCCTGCTCGAACCATATTCGATCCATTATCGACGGTGATAGTTTAAATCTGACCTAGAGAAATGTAGTAGGATTGGAAAACTTCTTGAATGATAGCAGTCAGAGTACAAGGAATTTCTATATTTCCCTGTATGTGTAGTTGGAAAAACTTCTTAAGTAGGAGAACCGAACCTTCGAGGAGTCAAAAATATTAGAGGTTCGGTTCATGGTCCGGTTCTTCGGAGCCAAAAAACCCAAACCGAACTGGTTCTTAGGGGTTCGGTTCCGGACCGGTTTGCAGCCTTGGTTGTAACTAATTTTATTGAATATAACTTAACTGCTTACAATTACTGTATGATTGTGCAGAGCGATGCGGCCGCCAGCAGCGCGGAAGCCAAGCCAACCAGAAACTGATCGCGCGTACGGACAACATCGCTGCTGCGTGATAACGATGATTAGTGTGACCAGAGCTGCCACACCATTTTCTTGCCTGTTTGTTATGTGGCAGATATAGGATATGTACATCCGATATTGACCAAACTTCCTCAAATTGTGTGGAAACCGAGACGCTACCATTGAAAACAAAAAAGTTGTCGCACTAGAACTACTTTTACGACCGATCGTTCCTATGGCAGCTATATTCAATAGTCATCCGATTTGGATTAAACTTAACAGAATCGTCTGGTAGCATATAATATTGATCAGTAGACATCGGATTTTACATATTTCCATATTTTGAAACGCATGTCCGATTTAAGGTCTGATTGCACACATCTTATTTTTATTGATCAATGATCTAGGTCCGCTAAAAACAATTTTGCATAAATTGCATCTTTGTATAAAAAAATATGCAAAATATGGAAAAAAAACCTTTTTTTATGAAATTACATAATGATTATGTGCTAACCATTTTCTAATTTTGTTGCAAATCTATTGGAACTTGTAAATTAACCTCACCAATTCAACTTGTAATCAATTAAAATACCGAAAATTAGTGATAAAAGCACACTTTTAATTCAAAAATGGCTAAGAGATTTGCCATCAAACTGTTACCTTTAGAATTTTAAACACAATACGAAGAAGTGGAGCTTAATAGACAATTGCCATCTATAAAATTTTCATGAGAGTTTAATCTCATTAAATTTTTTTCAAATTTCCCGAGTTTTTGGTCCGTATGATCTTCACCTCCGATTTGCCAGTCCATATACCAGTCTTAGTGTCAATCTAAACTAACATAAGAATTTCCCATATGTTAAAATTTCTTTAAACCGATTGACCGACACCTCCTATTTACCCGTCTTTAACTGCCAATTATTAAATCTTCATGATAATCTGAAGTTCAGATTCTGAACTAATCATAAAATTTTGTATATATGCGGATTTTTGGACCGCTTGATCTTGACCCGTCAATTTATCTGTCTACATTATAATTTAACTTATGCAAAAGTTTTGTAAATTTCGCAACTTTTTGGACCGTTGGATCTGACCATTTACGCGTTTACAATTGCCATCTATCACATCTTAATGATTCTCATATGATGAAAACTCATAGAACTCAAATATTCATTTTGAAGTTTTTGCGATTTTTCGACAGTTCGGTCTACGCTTCCTCTATTTACCCGTCTACTATTGCTGTCTATTAAGTCTTCATAATAATCTTTGGTCATATGAAAAATTGGCAAATTTCGCGATTCTCTTAACCGTTCGATCTACACCTCCTACCCCTACACCCGTCTACATTGTCATCCATAAAACCTTCATAATAATATAAGTTTATACGAAAAATGCAAATTTGGACCTGTTCACGCCTTTCGTAAATACTAAAATGAAAATTTGACAAATTTCGCGGTTTTTGGTCTAAGCCTCTTATATACGCGTCTTCAATTGCCATCTATCCAACCTTCATAGTTATCTTAGGTCCTTTGAAAATTTCGCGATTTTCTTGACCATTTGATCTTCTCCTCGTATTTACCCGCCGGTTTACCGTTCTTTATGATAATCAAAACTCAAATGAGAATTTTTGAAATTTCACGATTTGCTTGACCATTTGTTCCACATCTTCTTTATTTACCCGTGTACTCTAGCAGCCCATAAAATCTTCATTAAAATCTGAAATTAATACACGATTTGAAAATTTTCCAATATTTTAGAACTTTCAAGGTACACCTTTGATTTGCTCAGTCTACAACTTCCATTTAACCGTCTATATATGCCATCTATATATTTTTTATAATAATCTAAGCTCAAGAACGCGAATTTTTGTAAATGTCGCCATTTTTATAAATTTTTTATAGAAATACATATTTTGCATATTTGTTTGCATATATTGAATATGCAGTTTTCAATGTAAAGAGGGTTCTTAAAATAGTATAAATCCAAATTTTCACCTCAATCAACCTTCATTTAAAAAAGTGCATAAAATTTAATGTCTATTGATCAGTAACAAGTATGGAAGCGATAGCGTTAAAAACAAACAAGTTTTTTCTACTAAGACTTTTTTTCAGACCTTTATTTTGTATGGCGGCTATACTATATAGTTGAACGAATTTCATTAAACTTGCTCGAATTGTGTGAAAGTATACGTTTGCGTTGAAGACAAAAAAGTTTTTCTAACTAAAACTATTTTTTCGACCGATAGTTCCTATGGAAGCTTTATGCTTTCGTCATCCGATCCGGCCGGTTCCGACAAATTTGTAGCGTATTTGTACCAAAAATCTCTCTCTTGCTCTCACAAGTTGTTGTTTTTTGCGTGCTTGTAACAATTGTGTTACTCGTTTACGAGCTAGGCTCGTGAAAGCCCACAGTAGATACCAGATTTATTATGATGAGTATTTTCAAGCTCCTTTGATGGTTAAAAAAGAGATAATCTGTGCGATTCAAGTAAGACCGTTGCAATACACGAGCTCTCATATACAATGATTCGGCAATTCACGAGTGCTTTTAAAATTTTTTTAATTTGCGTATTCAGCTTGAAGGAGTTCGACAAGCTTCGAGCGTAGAGTTTACTTGTATTTGAGCTTGCTCGTGACAGCTCGTTGCAGTTCTCTGACGTGTATGTATAGTAGGGGGGGCCGATTTGTATGGGTGGAAAAAGGTTAACAAAGCGTTTAGCAAAAACGAAATCTACTAATCTGGGTCTAAAATGAATTCCTAGCTCCGCCCAAATCGATCTCAAATTTTAGGGGCATTCCTTTCCAACTTTTTTCTATTTGGAAATCGCTTTTCTACGAAGAAAATAGAATATTGATGTAGAAAAACGATGTCTAAATACCTTAGCTGGATGCTAAGAATCTTTAGAACCTTAAGCCGAACCTAAAAACTTAAAGCGGATACCATCTTTCAGACCAGAAGTTTCAAAATTTGTACTCTCAGACCAAGTAGGCAACAATATGAGTGCTAAAAGTTTAAAGAAATTCGAATTCGTGCTTAAATTAGTTAATCTAAAACATTTGCCGGTTGCACAGCAAAAAAAAATTGTAATTTTGATAACAAATGTTTAACAGAGAAAAGTGGGCAACAACAAAATGATCGATATACTCTCGCTGCCGCGGCGCAACAAGGTGGCAGCCAATCAGGCATTGCTTAAGCTGATCAGCTATAAGACAGGACTACCTATTAACAGTTTGCCAGGATGGGAGTTAATACCACTCAATTGTAAGTTGCCCATGCTCAAGTGTCCGGGGAATCAGGTGATATTTTCGAAAAATAAAATTGGGCAGTCGGTAAGTGAGCAAAGAGAGAAATCCAAAGAAAATGCTGTCTAAATTTCCTGTCTTAGTTTAAAAGTGCCAAGCAAGAGTTTGACTCTTCGGTCACAGAACACATACCAGAATATAATCCCTTGCATGATTCGAACCTAAAGACCTTTTACTCCAACGAACGTAACCTGAAACGTCTACGGGAGAATGGCGAAATCACTCAGGATAATGATGTTATATGTAATCTGAAGGACTTCAATGAACATCGTCAAGAGTTGCACAAATCCCAGCTATATTATGTGCTGCAGGCTTACAAGCGTCGCGAAGCCGAGCAGCATGATCGCATGCTGATTGCCAATGCGGAAATGATCACCAAGCGTGATCATCTAAACCTGGCCGCACGTCATCAATGCTTTGAGGAGGTGATGTCTCGCAAGCAGCAGCTGGACGATGAGAAACATCAGCGCATGGTTCATCTGTACAACATCACACAGGAGAAGTTTAAGCGCTTGGAGAGTTTGGCCTCGATGCAGAATATGCTCCTGGAGCATCGCAAAATGTTGACCAATATGCGTGTCCAGGGTCACATTAGTTTGTGCAACGATTTGCAGCGCAAGCATCTGATCAAGCAGAAGAAACTCTTCCAATTCAAAAAGGATCGTTTTAATAAGAATATGAGAGTGTTGCGCAAACAGCGACTGGCTAAGAACACCGAAGGACAAATGCAATCCTGGAGAAAACGTCTGGACGAACGTATTGCCAATCAGCGACGAATTCATGTACTGCTCGAAGAGGTGGAAAACGAACGTATACATTTCATAGATAACCACAAGGCCAGGTATCGTGAGAAATGGAAACAAATTCAGGAAGAGATTAAGGAAAGATCCCGGCTGTCCTTGCTGGCACGTCAGCCTAAAAAACGCAAGCGCAGAAAGAAACCCAAGACGGTGCAGGCTTCTTTCTGCGATGAGTATCAGGCTACGTTTGATGGGCTTTTGGACAGTGAGTTGTGTTATGCCCTAAATGCAGCCATCGCCATGGAGGGTCAATCACCATTGACATTTGCTCCAGATGATCCCATCTACAAGGCGGCTCAATACATTTTGAATTACATACTGACCGGTTTCAATGAGGATCTAAGCGAGGATGAGTGTGTGATGAGTGTGTTAATTGCACGCATTCAGGAGTTTATCTGCGATGCCAAGAAATATGTGAACTATGTAAGGGCGTTGGTTTGATTTGACTACGAAATTTCTGTTTTTCTTCTATGTCTTTTTAGAAAGCAAGTCAAATCATTGGCTTTGCCAGGGATCACAAAGCCATGGAGGTGCCACCGGTGGTGGCTAAGCCTGCCCTGCCCCAAAAGAATCATTCGCGTGTCTCGCATGTCTCTTTTAGCGGTGTGGCCAGCACCATAGGCGTCGGCAGCTATGAGATCCATCCCTTTGTCGATGTACGACCCTGCTCAGATCGTCGACCCACACCAGCCGGCTCTTTGGCCTCATTGGTGGTCAGTCAAATTGGTGAACAGATCATCCAGGACAAGGTTCGGCTGCCGCATATGAATCGCAATGGCATAGTATTCATTGAACACTATTTGGTCAAGTTTAAGCGCGAATTATTGGTGGGTTTGGACAAATTGGTCTTTTCGGCCATTCAATGTCACTTTGAGAATCGCATGATGGATGTGCGCGAGGAGTTGCTCGAGATGGATCGCAATTATTTGATTGCTCAAATTTCTCGCGGCATTCTCAGCTATTCGGTTAATCCTCTCAACTATGAGTCCGTGGTCAAGTTAGCCGTTAGTGTTTTCGCCAGTGAAATTATATGGGAATTGCAGCAGACCATGTTAAAACCAGGATTAGATCCGCGTGGCATGAACCACCCCTGTAGCTGCGGTACCGAAGAAGAACGTGAACAGTTTGTCCTTTGTATGTGAAGATAAAACTTGGTACTCGTCGTATGTAAAATGTGTAAATTTGATGTGAAATAATAAAACTGAGGCACACTCACCTGTATGAGAAGAGCAACTGGTTGGTAGAATTCGCAGGCAGTGGCGTTGAGTGGGGTTGAGGATGGTAGATATGGCTGGTATGCAGTTGGTGACAATGACAAGTGATACAGCAGGCGGCACTTGTGTATTATTTAGAATTTGTTTAGTAATAAAATTCAGCAAAAGCAAATGCTGTTTGTAAACAGCTGGACGAACACGACGGGAAATTTTGAAGGGAAATTTTTGACAGTGTGACCTTATTGCACACACATTCTGTTAGAGATGAGCAAATATTAATGTGCCTGTTACTAAATCACTGTGATCGTGAACGGTTTAAATTCAAATACCAAATGAACTCTAGCCAAATTTCGCTATAGGGATTCGTGAGCACCGAACGGTACGAAAAGTTATGACCAAAAGAAAGTTCGCTGCCGCAGCGGTGCAGAGTATATCACAGTCGGGCTTGAACGATTTTCTTACTTGTTCAAGGTGCGCTAGCGGAAAGTGTCAAAACTTAAGTAAATGACCACAGAATTTAAAAAGTCTTACAAATACTAAAGCTATTTTATAAAGCCACAAATCGGCTGTACACACTTTTTAATTTTAATTAATAGTTAAGGAAATATTTGATGTCAAAATAAAATAATGAAAAAAATGTGGACTATTTTTTTTACTATTTTAAAAAAAGTACGGAAAATGTGGAAAATGCGTCAATGCTCCCTAAAATCTGTAGTAAAACACACAAGTTATACACTTTTCCGGGAGAATCTGCACTAATTTTTATCTTTTGGTGCTAGGAATAGAAAATAAAGTTTTCTAAAATTTTGGTTTTTTATTAAAAAAAAATCGTTTTTTTCCAAAATATAAACTTTACAACGTATTTAAACTTATATTTATTTCTTCTTAGGGAAACTAAAGGGTGAAGCATACGGATACATCATGGAGTTGTAAGGTGCGGCTTGGGCCAATAGAGGAAACGGATATGCTGTTGGTGGCAGAGTTGCACTTGGTTTAGATCCGCGTTTCCGTTTAGGTTTAGGCTGTGGTTCATCACTTGATTCGCTAGACTCTTCCTCACTGACATCAGCTTCTTCATCTTCATCATCGTCGTCGTCGTCATCATCATCATCATCGTCGTCCTCATCGTCTTCCTCTTTATTGGCCTCCAATTTGATTTTTTTCTTTGCATTTTTCTTCGATTTCTTTACCGCAGATTTGTTGTCCTTTTTCGATTTGGCAGATGACGGTGTAACGGGTGGAGCTATTACAGCCCCAGCGGGAAATGCAAATCGTTGCTCCACATTGAACACGGTCAACTGCTGCATGGTAAAGTCCATAAACGCTTGCAGGGCAATGTTTAGATTTGGTGGATTGGGACAATTTTTGAGGCTATGATAGGGAGCTGAGCAATTTCGGCAAATCATTTGACATTGGAAGGAGGTGTGGCCCTAGAAGATTAAAAACAAATTTTGAGAATTACTAAGAAAATGATGTGTATGTAGACATTGTTTACCTTTTTGTCACAGATCCCGCATACCTCGGTGGATTTGTTTTTTGTTTTTCTTTTAGCCGACTTCTTGCTGTCTGCATCTGACTCGCTGCTATTATCGTCATCCGATGAGGGTAGGACAAATTTGCGTTTCTCTTTTCCTAGGCACACCACATCATCTTCGGAGGAGAATTTCTTAAGACTTTTCGACGACTTGCCTTCCACTTCTTTGGGCGTGGGCTTAGTCTTGGCCGGAGGGCTTTTCTCATTGTCCGAATTGGATGATTCAGAGGAGGAGGGCGATGAGGACGCCGGTTTAACTGGTTTTGCCACTGCTTTTGTAGCTGCTCCTGCTGCAGCAGCTTTGGCCTTAACCACTTCGCCTGCTTCGACACTTTCATCCGAACTGCTAGAGGAGCTATCCCCACTGCTTTCAGCTGCCTTCGGTTTGGCTGTTGGCGTCTCTTTTTTCTCTTTTTTGATATGCGCAGTGTTAATTGGGGGTACTGTCGGTTTCACATCAGGCAGTACCTGTGGTGATTCTTGGACAGGTGCAGGCGCAATTACAGGTGCAGGTGGTGGAACATTAATATCAGGTGTGGGCACTCGAGCTTCTAAGGGTAACACAGCTGGCGTCGGTCCTTCGCTTTTGTTAAAGTCATAAAAATATAAAGGTGCCTGTTGATCATCCCAAGACCCGAAGTTTAGATGTTCACTGTGGCCTCCTCTGCCTCTGCCTCTGCCACCACCACCTCTTCTCATGCCATGTTGTTGTTGATTTGGCTGCTGTTGGGGATCTCGAAACTTGGAAAACGAATCGTTTTGATCTCGAAATGAACGCTGGTGTTCAATTCTTTGTCCACCATTACTTTTATTCTGTTTGGCACCGTTACCGTTCCCTCGCCGAGTCTTTTTGTTTTTTCCTTGTCCCCCTGTGTTACTATCTGACCACTGCCTATTAGAATTATTTCCTCTTCCACTGCCTCGCCTATGATGATTCTGATGACCATCATTATAGTATCGATCGGAGTTGCTCCAACTGGAATGTCCCTCGCCGTTGTGCATGCTTCCAAAAAAAAATTTTTAATTTCTTCCTCGCACGTGTTGGAGCTAGAGATGAGACATCGATATGAGAAATTATCGATAGCAAAACAACCGAAAAATATATGAGTTCTTTACGATATCGATACTCATCGTATAAATATGAAAAAACGAGAAGGCAGCAACAAAAACTTTCCAACAAATTTTTTGAGTGGTTGAATTTGGCAAAACTGCTGATACACTTTAATTAGGAATTGATCAAGCTATTTAAAAAGTCAATGATTTATTTTAACAATATTTTTTTAGATGTAAGATCTTCGTAAAGTTGGATAATTTTTCAACTTTTGAAAAGATGAAAAATATATGCTTAAAAGGGCAAAAATAAATGTCTCTCAAAAAGTTCTTAAACTTGAGACTACATTTTATACCCCGTTTTAAAGGATGAATTTAAAATGCAAGTTTGTAAATTAGAAATAAAATTATTAATTTTTTAACACTACAATTTTTTTTAGTCCTCCCATTTTTTTCATGCCTACTCATGCTACCATATCGACCCCACGGGGCCAGCCTCAAATGGTTTAAAAGTGATTAGTTTTGCAACGTGTTTTGGAAAAACGAGCCACTGTGCAGCATTCAAAGTGGAAGCACTTCTGCACAAATCTCTGATGAACAATTTAGTCTTAGTTTTTCTCATTTACTTTTAAACAAATTGCTCTTGAACCACCTAATTTCGATAGCGTCCTCTGTTTGCAGAAAACTGTGTAAAATGTGTTTCAAAATCTTTCAAATCCCAATCGAACATGTTTTTATGAATCTTTTTATGAATTCAAGTATCGAATAGACTGCTCATCACTATACCATCTCTATGCGATACTTATTTAAACAGATATCGATACAAAAATATATCGACGTTTCAGTTGGGCCTGACCACCGGCAAGTCGCATTGCCTTATAAATTAAATAGAATTTAAAAAATGGACAGAAAACGGAATGCGTTTTCAGAGGAGCATAAAAAGAAGTTGGCCCATCGCACTCAGACGTGGGGCAAACAGAAGTTCAAGCCCAAACCTTATGCGGGAAAATCCAAATCCTTTTCTGCCCCTGTTCAGCAGCAGCCAGAGGAATCGGCCCAACCTTGGAAACATGTAAAAAACGATATTATCGATGATGCAGACGATGCCAACAATAGGGAACAGCTTGATATGGAGAGTGAGCAGGCCAAGGAGTTTCTTAAACAGCGACAACAGAACTATAGACGTCTTATAATCGAAGCCAAGCGCAGCGAGCCGACCACATGGGAAAACTTCGAAGACGATGCTACTCCCAGTACATCCCGTTCTAAGGAGAAGAAGAAAACGAACAATGCATCCAAGAGCGAAGAGCTACAAGAAGCACGTAATTTCTATCGCAGACAAATCACAAAAGCGGTAATGATGAAGGGAACCAATATGCAATTTAAAGAAGCTCTAAGAGATTTGTCCAGGTCTGGAGTGGTGCGTGGTAAAGGTATTCAACATGGTGAACAGCCAAAAATGCAACAGAAGGGAAAAAAACGGAAGAAGATAACGCTTTGAGTTCGGGGCGGGACAACATTACTACACACACTTTAATGTAAATCTTAGAAATACTACAGAGTACACATGATGGAATAAACATAATCCTTATAATTCGGTGTGGAAATAAAAATAAACTAAACAGAATGCCAGAGATTTTTGAAGCTGTCGAGGAGATTTGTTTTGAGGGTTGTATTGATCTGGTTATGATTCTGGTTCTGCTGGTGCCGTCATTGCTTCTCCATCTTCAGCCATTGGCATTGGCCAGCTTGGCAATTAGCTGATTGTATTTACTGTTGGCCGTGATTGCCTTTTTGGAGCGCGCTTGCTCTGGCGCATTTTGAAGAAAATAAATGACAATAAATTCGAGAGTTTGATTGGCTTCCTTGGGGTACATCATGTTGAAGGTATAATAGTAGCAAATCAATTGGGAAATTATGTCGGGCAATTCGGCATCCTTGGCTTCAAATGTGGTCATAATTTGTCCCTCAATATATATCAATGCCTCACTATGGGACTCTGATGCTCCAGTACCAACTCCAGCTGCTGTTGTTGTTGATGGTGGGGTATCTAAACAAAAGAGATTAAAATGGTGAATGGATGGCCCTTGTTAAGACAAATATTCAGAAAATAGTCCAAGAAGCTCTTAAGCAAGGGATCAGATCCCCAATTAATTCTTTGGATTAATTTCTTAATATTTTTTCAAGAATTTGTCAACTTGTACTCACTGACTAGAGCCACCCAGGGTGCATTGGTTGGATTCATATGCTGCAGCACATCTTTTGGCAAGGGTCCAGTCTCCACTTGTTTGAATATATAATCGGGATCTTCATTGAAATGATAGGCCAGACCGCGCACTAAATTGGCATTACTCTCCTCGAGTGCGTTAATTTTCTTATTCTTTGATGTCTTGAAGAATTTGAAAATGCGCTCCCGTTCGCCGGCAAAACGCTTCTCCAGCACACGCGGATCAATGGACATGAGTAGCTCAAAGTGCTGATAGAGTACATCCTTGTTGAAGATGTATGGCCAGTTATCCTTAATGGCCGTAATGTCGGGTATCTTTTCGCTATTGTTAAAGAAGGCGCGCTGTAATGGAAAGCATTCCTTCATATACTCAGCTACGGTGGCTGGTTCAACGGTTGAGCTGCCACGATAACTGGAAATCAAAAGTTCCTTCTTCTGCTCCAGGTCACGATTGAGAGCCAAAGCCTTGGCATCACCATTGGCTGCAGCTCCTCCTCCAGCGCCCACTTTGCGCTTCTTGGCCGAAATGTGTATCTCAAAGGTGCCCGAACTTGAAGCACTGGCGGCACGCTTCTGTGGCCTATTCAGGGCATTGTTACGATTAATCATTTTCGAGATTAACGCTTGTGGCGTGGTGGCAATCAGCTGACCCTCACGATCCTTCTCCAATAATGAATCTGGATACTTTTCGGCTGCCTGTTGGGCCACCTGACGAAATACACGTATGGGTACATGAGCAGAGCGTTCGCGCAATGACTCCACCAATATGTTGCACAGTGTATTCAGACGCTTGCCCAGGCTATTCTTGCCACGCAACAATTTCATAATGTCGTTGGGTACCTTGTTCCAAGGTATCGAGAAATCTTTAAACAACGCCGAGGTCTTGGCACTGCTCGGCGTTACGCTAGCCAGGGACAGAGTTTCATCATTCGACACGGTCGAATCGTTGGCATTCGATACAATACTGTTGTTGGCATAGAAACTCGGATCCACAGAGCTGCCGGCACGCTCTGAACGATTCAGTGGCGAGGGCGGAGGTAGAATGATATATTCATCATTTTCGGCCAATAGCATTAGCAGAATCTTTTCCTTGGCGGCAAACAAGAGGACCTCATCTTCACAAATTTCACAACCATTGCTCTCCAGAACAATGGTGCTGCCAGTTAGACCATACTTGTGGGCTGAAAACAAAGAAAAATTCAGTATTAATTTTAAAATCAAACAAAATTAAGAAGTCTTCGATGCTAAACCGTAGGTCTCACTTCGAACAGAAACCCAAAGTTTTTATATAGCTGATAGCTTTTAGTGTGTGTGGCGCCACACGAACTGAGTGAATCACCCTTCTTTGCCGTTTGTGGCGGCTGTTGGTGACGCAAAAACGTCAATCTATCTATTCTAAAAGAGCACTTCACGAAAAGCCGTACCTATTGATTAGCTTCATGTTCATGTACCTTTGGAAAAATCTGGGCTATGGAACTCGCGAACAACTACATCGAGTAGTCGGCTCTGTGAAATTAGACCGCGTGAATTAAGGCCCCAGTGCAAAATGAATTTGACCGCGACCAAAAAATTAAATTAGACCGCGCTTAGATCACAAAAGGAATTAGACCGCGCGGTCTAAATTCAATCTGGAAAATTCATTTTGATTAATTTTTTCAATTTTGAATGAATTCTTGATCGCGAATCAAAATATTATTCTTTGGATCAATTTAGACTGCATATAACCGTGGCCACGCGTTCTAAGTTCATTTTGAAATCGCGGCCTAAATTCATGTTGAAGAATGAATTAAGGCCCCGCGGTCTAATTTCATTTTGTGATCGCGGACCGAGTTTATTTTGAAAAGTGAATTAACGCCGCGCGGTCTAGTTTCATTTTGTGATCGCGTCCTAAATTCATTTTGAAGATTAAAATAAGGTCGCGCTCAACTAAATGGAGACAAATTGAGAAGCTATTTCGCCAACCTGCTGGGAGGCGATGACGAACACAATGCCGACTCTGGAGAAGTACCACCAATCGACAATATTGAGATAGACTCACCGAACCATCACGAAACTACGACTGATCAGTCACTAAATAATGAAGGAAACACAAATTTTTGCGTTGATCTTGTATTTTAAATACGTTAGAGATAATGCAACCACCTCTTGTTAAGCATTTAAAGTGTACAATGTGGAAGGAACAAACGTGAAGCCTCAGTTTTAAGAAAAGTCTGATTTAAAGGTAGTAGAGCTGGATAGTTCATACTTTTTGACCGAAACAACGGAATTTGGGAATGCTGAAAGCTGATCCACAGTAGCAGCAGATAAAGTTGAGAAAATTTTGCTGCCCACTAAACCTGTAACATTATTGTGAAGGTCCGGTCCGGAGGTTCGAACCGGAGGTAAGGTTCGATTCGCGGACCGGTTTCTGTACTAATCGAACCCAAGGTTTTGGTTCGAGTCTGGGCTTATAGATTGTTAAATAGTTGACCGATATTTGCTTTAACATTCGGTCAACATTTGATCAGGAGAACGTGTTTAGATTACCAAGCTATGTATATGAGTCGTCAAGTCGACTGAATCACATTCCTTATTGTTATCATTCATAGGTGTTCTAAAACGTTTTTCAAAAGTGCCTGTTCTTTGAATTTCTGAAGCCTCACCTACTACGTACATACTCAGTCAGCATTTTATGAAATTTCCGATCACATTTGAGTCTTTTTCGAGTCCTCTGTCTGATTAATAAAGTCATAAATTATACTTTTGTCGGAAGAATATGGTGCCCAAGCCGAGAATTTTCTTAGATAGTCGCTTATAGCCCGTTTTTCTCATCAGTTTTGACTCAATTTCGAGTCATATTTCCAATCATTTGAGAGGCTTTTTGTGCATACCCATGAGTCATTTGAGTCATGAGATTTTAAATCGGACATGAATTTAATCTCTTTAATCTCTAAAAGAGCTTAAAAAGGACTCATCAGGGCGATTCTTGTTAAAATGATCTTCCAAATGCCTTTGCCTTCCCCTTTTCCGACTATAATTATGTTTTTGGATTTGATTTCTAAAAAGCATTTTTAAGTATTAACTCAAGCGATTTTGTATTATACTATTAAATAGTTTTTTTCGGTCGTAATATAGAGAAAACCAGAAAAGATCTTAGTAAATTGACTTAAATGATTGTTTGAACCGAACCTTTTTTTGTATACAGGGGGTTCGGTTCGGGTTCAGGTTCGGGGGCTCAAATATTTGAAGGGTTCGGTTCATGGTCCGGCAGTAAGATATAGTTATCCGATTTTGACCAAAATTAAAAAAGTAAAAGCATCATAGCTCGTAAATAACTCTCAACCCTTTTTTCAGTTCGCTGTGCTCACGTCACTGACCGAAAACCCAATTATAAAAGGGGCCTGCGCTTCCCGCAACCGAATGTGTTCTGTTATCGCGCTCACTGTTAAGTGGCTGTGGTTGACCACACAGCACTGATCGGTCTGACAGCAACCGAATAACAGGCCCAACCAGTGTTGCCAGAGTGTCCTTTTTGCGGACAGATCTGTACTTTTTAAAACTGCGATTTCCGGAAAAATTTTAAAACGTCCACTATCCGGAAAAAATGACTTTTTATACCCTTGCAAAGGGTATTATAATTTTGCCCAGAAGTTTGCAACGCATAGAAATATTCATTTCCGACCCCATAAACTATATATATTCTTGATCAGGGCGACGAGCTGAGTCGATTGAGCTTTGTCCGTCCGTCTGTCTGTCTGTCTGTCCGTCTGTCTGTCCGTCTGTCTGTCCGTCTGTTTCTACGCAAACTAGTCTCTCAGTTTTAAAGCTATCGAGCTGAAATTTTGCACAGAGTCTTCTTTTTACTGCACGCTGCTAATATGTCGGAACCGACCGGATCGGATGACTATATCTTATAGCTGCCATAGGAACCATCGGTCAAAAAATGGGTCTTAGTGAGAATAACTTTTTTGTTTTCAAAGTTAGCGGCCTTAAACTCGGCCATTGCTAATGTTATATGCTTTCAAACAGATTTGAAAATTTTGGTCAAGATCGGATGACTATATCTTATAGCTGCCATAGGACCGACCGGTCGGAAAATGGGTTTTAGTAAAAAAAACTTTTTTGTTTTTAATGCTAGCGTCATAAAACTCGGCCATTTTTAATATTATATGTATTCAAACAGATTTGCAAATTTTGGTCAAAATCGGATGACTATAACTCATAGCTGCCATAGGACCGATCGGTTGGAAAATGGGTCTTAGTGAAAAAACTTTTTTGTTTTCAAGTAAATCGTTCTTAAAGTCGGTGATTCTTAATACTAACGCCTTTCAAACTAATTTGAAAAAGTTGATCGACATCGGGTGACTATATCTTATGGTTGCCATAGGACCGATCGGTCGGAAAATGAGTCTTAGTGAGAAAATCTTTTCTGTTTTCAATTTTATCTTTCTTAATCTCCGCGATTGTTAATTTGATATGTTTTCAAATAGATTCGCGAAATTGGGTCGCTATCAGATGTTTATCTGTCGGAAAATGGGTTTTAGTTAAAATTTTTTTACATTTTTATGTAAGCGTTCTTAAACTCTGACATTTCAAAAACAGCATTTGCAAGGGTATAAAAACTTCGGCACAGACGAAGTTAGCTTGGCCTTATCGTTTATTTTGTTTTATCCTTTATTCATCCTTTTTTAATTCTTCTGAGGTTTTTATCAATTTCAAATATGAGGCATCGCTTTCATATTGATTTTCTGCTTGTGATTATTTGTGTGTAATAGAAATCAGACGTATCGAATATCGGTTCATTGCGCTTTAAAGTTTCAACATGCCAAAAGACGTTTACAATCAAAAATTTCGCGAAACTTGGTTAAAAGAACCTGAATTAAAAAATTAGATGCACCGAAATGCCAATTATCCGGATCCGGAGACATACTGCAATTGCAGTTTAAATCTAAAGATTGATAATAAAAACACTTCGCACAGGTAAACAAAATTACTTTTCAGCCACTTTTCCTTGTCTTCAGGAATCGCCGCACTTGCAATGTCTTCGGTTAATTGGAACGAATGCATTATATGCACACGAAATTGCTGCTGATAATACTACTCTCGATATGAATTAAACAGACGTGTAAAATAATTGTCCCTGGTGAGCAACCGAAATATATCGGAGAAACAGCATACACATCTGTGAAACACACCTCGAGCCGGCTAAACTCAAATTTCCACAATTTAGAAAAGTCGCCAACGGGAATAATTACAAACGATCCCAAAAAGACCTGAGAGGAAAAAAAAAAAAATGTGTTTCTCTCCTCTAACAACCAAATAGAAGCAGAGAACGTAGTTAAAGGTTGTATCGATACCTCTTTTCAATGTGGTCCCACGAAAGCTGTTGTTTTCTGACAAAGGCAAACGGGGACCGATTTTTGCGACCTCTGAAAAGCATATAATATTAATAATGGCTGTGTTTGGGGACGTTAACATTGAAAACAAAAAAGTTTTTCTCACTCCCCAGACCTATTTTCCGACCTATGGTTCCTATGGCAGCTATAAGATATAGTCATCCGATTTTGACCAAAATTTGCAAATCTGTTTGAAAGCATATAATATTAATAATAGGTGAGTTTGGGGACGCTAACATTGAACCTAAAAATTTTTCCTCACTAACACCCATTTTCCAACCTATGTTTGCTATGGCAGCTATAACATATAGTCATCCGATCTGGTCAGTTCCGACATATTAGCAGCGTGCAGTGAAAAGAAAACTGTGTGCTCAGTTTCAGCTCCATAGCCTTAAAACTGAGAGACAAGTTTGCGTAGAAACAGACAGACATATGGACGGACAAAGCTCAAACGACTCAGCTCGTCGCCCTGATCAAGAATATATATTGTTTATGGGGTCGGAAATGAAAATTTCTATGCATTGCAAACTTTTGGGCAAAATTATAATACCCTTTGCAAGTGTATAAAAAGGAGTTTTAACACGATTTGCTACGAAAAAGTGTTTTAAATATTGGCTTATTGAAGAAATTAGGGAAAATTTGAAAACTGTTGGCATTGTATTAACAGTCAACTACACAAATCATCTGTACAACAAGTAACAATATATTTATCTATAATATTAATTCCTCCTACTGTAAACACTGAACACTTACAACTATTTATTAAAATATGGTGTTTAACTTCATCAAGAAATGGTGGAACCGGAAACCCCTAAAACCGGTGGAACCCCCTGTAAGACGTTTAAAACCCAAGCGTCATGCTAAATATTCGCAGACCACAATAACCATTGATCGAGAGCGTACGTTGTGCAACATTGCCTCGCCATCTCCTTACCAAAACTTCTACAATCATTTACGCTTGCTAAAAATGGAAGAGACTTTCAAAAAGCGCTTGTCGTTGCGTGAAACTATTTTTTTGAATAGGCTTGCTCCACGGCTTTGGAATGTGCTACCGGAGGAGGAAAAGAAAAAGTACTACAGGATTGCAGCCACAGCAAAATATACACGCAGGCAGTTTTTACGTGCTCTTAATTCAACAAGAGAAGAGATTCTTCAAGAGCTGCAGCCAGATGAGACTATGCCAACAACACGTCGCCTTTTAAATCAAAGGAGTAGACGTGAGTCAGGAGGTTCCGGGAATGATTTACAGACAACTCTTTGTAAAAGTTGTTCAGCGCGAAAGCGGCGTCGAACCGAGACTGTTGAGGGTGATGAGCCAAGTAAAAAAAGAAAATATAGTCGGAGTTGCGATGCTGGGGGTGATGGCAGTGGCGGCAGGAAGACGAACAAACAGTCAAAGCAAGTAATCTCAAAAAGGAAGGTTTCTAACCAAAATAAGACAGAAGAGAAGCCGAAACAGAAACCGAATCTGGGAGCTAATCCAAATGTGGGCCATAAAAAAGCTCAAGTGAGGCGCCGTCCGAATTAGATGAGGGTGATCGCAGTGGCGACAGGCAGATGGACAAAAATAAAGGTTCCTAACCAAAATGAAACTCGGAGAGAAAAGGAAAACAACAATCAAAACGATTTGAACTAAACTTTAAAAATTTTTACGGTTATTTTACTTTAAATTGATTCATTTTGGTAATCATTCGAAATTGTATCAGATATATATGGTAATAAATACTTTCTAAATTCGAACAACTGTTAAATGTGGACACGCAGTGGATGGCGTACCATTTTTAGTTGTAAATGACTTTGGATTTCGGAAAATCTTAAGCCCAATTATAAAAGGCATGGGTTGCGAATATATTATCAACCCTCAAAATCTTACAGATAATGTCATTCACCAATCAGGCATTCTTGCAAAGGACATTCAAAACGAGAACGAAAGGAATATGATTTCCCTTAAAATTTATGGGTTGACTCACATAGATCGGTCATTAATTAGTAAGAATGTGATAAACTCGTCTTAAAAGTGCCCCTTTTATAAAGGTATAAATGTACAATTGAGAACTTTGGCAATTGAGATGATTTCGCATCTCTCGGCTAAATCTTAAAGTCGTTATAAAACAAGTTCTCAATCGATCTGTGACTGGGACTAAACAGGTATACACCGGTACCACTTATTAAAGACGCAATATGGTTTAAATGATGGAAGAAAAAGTGAATCATTTTATTAATATTGTGTGTTTTCAGGGTTTAGATGTGCTGCCCATACCCTTCAGTTAGCTGTCAACGCAGTTTTGAAAAAGCCTGGACTTCTGTATGAGAAATTTGAATTAAGCACATTTACTGAATAAATGGGATTCGAATTGATATTTTAAAGCAATAACCGTAACCGTAACCCAAAACAGACCGTAACCCATATCCCATAACCTTAATCGGGAAACAAGCGATCGACCAGAACAGTAACCGTAACCCTAACCCTTATTCGTTTCGGTTTTAATCTCTGATACAAACGAAGTGTTGAATACAATTTTTATTCTTTTGTAAGAAACGCGGACGAAGCAGTGTCGGGTTCAGTTGGTATAGTATAAGTTCCTAATGTTATTGGGGCGTTAACTATGTTCCCAAATATGTTTTATCTGCGCCTCTTTAAAGCATCTCGGTGTGCTATTATATGCTTAGAGAACACCTCCGTCTCTTAGCAATAGCTGCATAGTTAGATGTGCCGCCGCAGTCTGCAGTGGCCCATGTAGAGCCAATTTCTTTTTAATTCCAACTAGTTTTCTGATGGCTGTGCTGACCTATGCCACAGTGCCACGGCTATTTAATATTGTTGTGTCTTGGTATCCAGCTCTGGAACAGTTTGATTCTGTTACCTAATTGGAACAGTTTATATTATGTCTCTAAGACCAACATGGAAATGGCTCTTGATTCCTTCAATGCGTAAAAATTTCTGACCGATTTTAAAATCCGCTCTTCTACTTTAGACGGGGGTCTTATTGAACCATGTTGCACATTTCTGTTGCCAGAAAGTCTATATGATTTGACATTAATCAAATTGCAAAGTTTAAAGACGCTGACATAAAAAAACAAGATCAATTCTTTGACTGATATTTTCAAAGTCAGATTTTTGAAATCAAATTTTAGGCGAAATGATTTTGCAAGATGCGACAAATTAATATTTATTTCCTGCATGCCATCAAGTCGAGGTCAGTCCACAGTCCAAAGTAATTTTATATTACGTATCTCACCCTTTTCAATCACATCCTTTCTGTTTGGTAAGGACATGAATGTCTTTTTGTTCTTCCGATCGGCACTGCAGATGGTAATCAATACTTTCTCAGTGGACAGCAGTTCGCATTTAGATTTCTCCTCCATTTTTTCCACCCCTTCCACTTGGGATTGCACTGGAACTGCTGCTGGCATAAATATAAACAAACATTAATTTTTGTTTGTGAAAATGCACACCCATCATCATCATCATCATTCATTCTCATCATCATTGTCATACGCACCCGAGCCAGTTGTTGTTTCCAATTTTTTTTGTACACCATTTTCTGTTGCCGGGGCCGGTTGTTGCTGTTGTTGAGTTTGTGTTTGCGGCTTCATCTCATTGGCCGAATGCAGCACTGCTGCTACTCCAGTGCCTGTAGCGTTGTCCATAATAAAAGCAAGTGGATTGCAGCGATTTAATTCAAGCCAAGCGCCTTCAATTTCAAGCCCTTCTTTTCATATAAAAATTTTATATAGCGGTGTGTCCTTGGCCTTCTTCATGGGCACGGGCGAATTGCGGACGCTACTCACAAATGCGTTTTATATCTGCTCATAGCTGCGTTTTCTAGTGAGACCATATTGTTAGCTAAGAATTAATCGTATATCGATAGGTGCAATTACTGAACTAGTTCGCGAAAGAACTGGCTTAGCTCTCGTTTTGAAAGTGGAATATTCTGTTCAAAATGAATGTTAATATTATGAAAGGCTTAAACAAATATCATCAGCCATGCTCCAATTTTCGCTTTCGCGTTATTAAGTCCAATTTTGGTTCTATAGCTGGTTTGAAAACGCAACAGATTTACGAAAGTGAATATGGGAGCATGGCCTTATTTACTCAAAAAACACCCTTCACTAAACATATAGTAATTTTTTAAGACCTTACTTTCCCAACTGACTTTTTATTTTCTTATCCAAGCAGTAGATTGTGAACTTCACAGACTTTTTGTAAGCACACTTCTCATATATAAAACGTCATGTTTTAATGACAAAATATGTAGCAAGCACAATTTATACTAAAAATTCGTCCTCAAATCTTTGAAACCAGCACGACCTTAAGCGTAATCGGCAAGTCTATCGATATAACTAAATCACATAATAACAAATCAAAAACTTTCAGATCTGTTCCCATTTCCGAGTGGGTTTAAAAAGACAAACGATTGAAATTCCGAATAGTTTTCATTATGATGTTCCAGTTCCAACTTTAAAAAAAAATTTTAAATTATATTGTATGCTAATAATTTGACAAATTTTTATGAAAATTTGGCTAACTTAGCCAAATTGGCAGACATCTCGGCCATATTTGATCAAATAATTAGTGAATGGAACCATAGTTAATGTTTTAAGTCCTACAAAATCTGCAATCAAGGCTATTTCCCCAATTTAAACCAAAATTTCCTAAAAATTTGTCAAATTATTTGCTTTATTCCTTCATATTCAAATTTACAAAGCCAAGCGCGCGCAATTGTTCAAATAAGGTTGGGCGTCGATAGCATTGCTAATCGATGTTTCGAAATACTAGGGCGATATCGATAATGATCGTGACACGTGAATCGATATCGTTATCAATTCACATCTTTCTCTCATCTCAATATCAATATCAATTGTTGCTTCAGCTTCCTTCGAATCGCATTTCCTCTGGTTTTTCTCTTGATTTCTTAAATTTTGTTGAATTAAAATATATTTGGAAGCTTGATTTCTACCTAAACGACATCGAAAACGGCCAAGCAATGCATTGAATAGCGATCGCAACGCGCTCCGCAGCACACCGAAAACTGAGCCAAAAAAGGAGAGCGACCCGGGCCCATTGATATTCAACGAAAGGCTGCAATTTAATGTACTTTTTATTAGCGTTGATTATTTGTGACGTTCGGAAATAAAATGCTAATGTGAGTAGGGGGCCACACCCTAATGTGGAAGTGGTCAAATAGTGAATTAACTAATTTGTTTTGCTATTTTCAGGGACACCTGTGCTTGCCTTTGTCTGCTGATCATCATCTGTGTGGTCCAGTTCAGTCTGGCCAAGTTCGGTAGTAGCACCACTACAGTTAGTTCCAGTTTGGATGTTGATCTGGAACCAATCAATGGCACCCTCAATTATCGCTTGTATGGCAAAAAGGGCAAAGATGATAAGCCTTGGTTCGACGGCCTGGACAGTCGTCATATACAGTGTGTACGTCGCGGACGTTGTGTGGATGTTAACAATACAAAACACAATACCTGCTTTGGCTCCAAATTGCCATATGATTACACTAGTCTGGCTTTGACGGATTATCGCAAACAGAGGGAACTGGAAGAAGTGCTCCAGGGTTACTATTTAAGTATACGTCATGTGCCCAAGTGTTGGGCTGTTATACAGGTGAGTAGATTGTGGAGTACCTACTAAACCTAACTATATATTTGTGAATTTCTTTGTGCAGCCCTTTCTGTGCGCCGTTTTCAAACCCAAATGCGAAGAGATCAATGGCCAAAACATGGTCTACCTGCCTTCGTATGAAATGTGCCGGATTACTTTGGAACCTTGTCGCGTTTTATACAATGCCACCAATTTTTTCCCAAAATTTCTGCGTTGCAACGAAACGCTGTTTCCAGCGAAATGTAATAACGATGCACGCGAAATGAAATTCAATGTAACTGGCCATTGTTTGCCACCGTTGGTGCGAGCTGATACCGCTGCTATACCTGGAATAGAAGGCTGTGGGGTACAGTGTAAGGATCCCTTGTATACGGATGATGAGCATAGGCAAATCCATAAGCTAATCGGTTGGGGTGGCACTTTGTGTCTGCTCTCGAATCTGTTTGTGGTGGCCACGTTCTTTATCGATTGGAAAAATGCCAATAAATATCCAGCGGTGATTGTATTTTACATAAATTTATGTTTTCTCATTGCCTGCATTGGGTGAGTTTTGTGTTTTTTCTAAGTAAAAAGCTTGAATTTTACTTAATTTATGTACTTTTTATTTTAGTTGGCTGGTGCAGTTTACTTCGGGTTCGCGTGAGGATATTGTCTGTCGCAAGGATGGTACATTGCGTCACTCTGAACCCACCGCTGGCGAGAATCTTTCCTGCATTGTGATCTTTGTGTTGGTTTATTACTTTTTGACGGCCGGCATGGTTTGGTTTGTTTTTCTGACTTATGCCTGGCATTGGCGTGCCATGGGACATGTGCAGGATCGCATTGATAAGAAGGGTTCATATTTCCATTTGGTGGCCTGGTCGCTGCCCTTGGTTTTGACGATTACAACGATGGCTCTGAGCGAAGTGGATGGCAATAGTATTGTTGGCATTTGTTTTGTGGGCTATAAAAATCATCCAATGCGAGCGGGTCTATTGCTGGGACCGCTGTGTGGGGTCATACTCATTGGTGGCTATTTCATTACACGTGGCATGGTGATGCTATTTGGTTTGAAACATTTTGCCAATGATATTAAATCCACCTCGGCTAGCAATAAAATCCATTTGATTATCATGCGAATGGGTATTTGTGCATTGCTGACGCTAATTTTTATACTGGTGGCCATTGCCTGCCATTTAACCGAATTTCGACACTCTGAGGAGTGGGCTGAAAGCTTTCGACGTTATATCATGTGAGTAGAATACCCTTAAAATAGTATCCAACTCAACTTTTTCTTTCCAGCTGCCGCATTTCATCCGTTTTCGATGAGAACAGTTCCTGCAAAATCGAAAATCGTCCAAGTGTGGGCATTCTCCAGCTGCATTTATTATGCCTCTTTAGCTCGGGCATTGTCATGTCCACCTGGTGCTGGACACCATCCTCCATTGAAACCTGGAAGCGTTATATAAGAAAGTAAGCTACTTAAACAAAAAAAACATGTTAATCAATATTAAGCCATTTTCCCTTATTCTTATATAGAAAGTGCGGTAAGGAGGTGGTGGAGGACGTTAAAATGCCCAAGCACAAAGTCATTGCTCAAACCTGGGCCAAGCGCAAGGACTTTGAGGACAAGGGACGCCTGTCCATAACACTTTACAACACCCACACGGATCCCGTTGGTCTCAATTTTGATGTAAATGATCTAAACTCATCGGAAACAAATGAAATTAGCTCCACCTGGGTGCATTATTTGCCGCAATGTGTCAAGCGTCGCATGGCTTTAACGGGTGCGGCGGCCACCGGTACAGCCAACTCCTCCAGTCAGGGACCTCGAAAGAACTCGTTGGATTCCGAAATAAGTGTAAGTGTGCGTCATGTTTCAGTGGAATCACGTCGCAATTCGGTAGACTCTCAGGTCTCTGTCAAAATTGCCGAAATGAAGACCAAAGTCGCTTCTCGCACGCGTGGCAAACATCATCATGGTCATGGCCACGCTTCGAGCCATAAAAGAACTCAAAGAAGACGAGATTACACAGCAGCCGGTAGAACCAACAAGTATAGCACCATGGGTCGTCGTGAAAGTAGCACTTCGGTAGAGTCCCAGGTGATAGCGCTGAAGAAGACCACCTATCCCAATGCTAGTCACAAAGTGGGCGTATTTGCTCACAGCAGCAGCAGCACCAAGCAGCGTCGCTCAGCCAATGCCGGCCTGGATCCCTCAGTGCTTAATGACTTTCTGCAAAAGAATGGAAAATTAATTTTTCCATTTTTGCAAAATCAAGGCATGACCACTTCCTCCGATGAGGAGGAAAACTCACGTGCCTCTCTCAAAATAAAAGATCTTAATGTGATTGTTAAGCATGAGCTAAGCGAGTACGAGAACGAGAACGAAGGTCCCAAGATTGAAGAGTTGCCGCCCACCAAAAATCAGGCTGCGCTGGAGAATTTCCTCAAAACCATGCAAAAATCAAATGAATCAAATAATGCCCAAAATCGTCATTCCCGCAATTCCACACGCAGTCGACAATCACGCAAATCTCGCAAGGAAGCAGCGGCCCGGCCACATTACCCGAAAAGTTTGGCCAATGAAATGCTGCCACTAGATTACAAGCGCGACTATAACAACGACTCGCTGAGTTGCTCTTCTGTGGAATTGGACATTGCCTTGGATATGGGCAGTCTAATGCATAGTTCCTATTCGGGTATGTCCATGGGCAAGCCTCAATCTCGTAACAGTAAAACCAGCTGTGATGTTGGCATACAAGCCAATCCATTTGACATTTCCAACAACTATGGCAATGAAGAGCTGCAGCAGGCCATGCGTCTTCTAAACGCGGCCAGTCGTCAGCGTAATGAGGAGGCAGCCATGGAGGAGGCAGCAACTGAAATGCAATCCCTATTGGGTAATGGCCAACGACATCACAAGGAACCGACTTTTATGAGTGAGTCTGATAAACTGAAAATGCTACTGCTGCCTTCCAAATAGGTAAGGGATGTCCTAATATCCAACAGACTTACTTAACCCAATGCATTTACTTAAGATTTCGAACACATAATAATTATTTTTAACTACTTGAGAGAGATATAGTACCATATGTATGTCCTTCAGAGAAGGAATGAAATTTTTATTTTTATAAAATTGGGTAGAAAACTGGCGGGCTGAATACTAAATATCCAGAGATAATCACCCACTTACATAGTATCAATAGTATCAAACAGGGAATAAAACCGAAACAAATTTCGGTTTCGATCAAATTGCTCTAAAGCTTATTTTAACTGTATGGGGAAACGGACAAGCAACCTATGTCCGTGTTCCTTGATATAACCGCAACCAAAATTTTGATATTGGCAACCGATACCGAACATCGTTTCGGTTTTACTTCCTGGTATCAAATCAACTTGAGCCACTTCACCCTACGTTTAATACTTAATAAGCCAGTTTAGCTGTCAGTAACTGCGGCGTGGACTATTGATTTCGCTAGGTAATCGCTAGACTCAACCGACACTTGAACTCTGATCTTTTAGCCTCTAATGCCTCAACCTATAACACAGGCCAACAAAATGACCACTTTTGTGGGGTGCAGCCATCCTTTTATTAAATTCTGTTCCAGTTTTGTGCACTGATTCCAAAACTGGTTTCGATTTTTGTCCATCAGCTCTTGTTTTCAAGATTTCGCAGAAAATGCATTTTGCAGTATTTTTGGCTTTCAACAAATTATGGAGGTTACACCGAGCAAAAATATCTGTATTTATGAGTTTTATGCAACAGTATACATATTAATGCAGCCTAAAAAAATCATAGGAGCAGCATCAGCAAACCTAAAAGCGTCGAAATAGGCCATTGAAAAGTAATTTTCATCAAATTATGGCAAATTTTTCAAACTTAATCGTCGTGTACAAGCCATTGCGGTGGTTAAAGTTTAATTACAAACACTTTAGCAAGTAGTCTAAGGGCTCTTCTATTTTCACAAATTTTGTTGTATTTAAATCAGCTGGATGGACAAAGTTACAGCCTGTTAATCTCGAAAAAATGAATTAAAATTTATGGCAGGACAACTAGATTGATACATAAAATGTGTAAAGGAAATATTAAAAGACTACGTGATCTAACATAGACCTTACATTAAATGTCAATCAAATGTACAATAACATTTAGGCAGTACTAGATTCAAACAATTCCCCCAAATTTAAATTTTCTTAACATCAAACACCCTTTCGAAAATTTCATCAAAATTTTATGAATTGGGCTACAAATGGGCCAAATGAGATCCGCACTCACCATAATCTTCGGACTCAGCCCCTTGTGACTATCATAATTTTCCAAATTTAATCAAATAACTGGCGGAAAAAGATTTCAGTGAAGAGCCTATCTGTGAAACGAATGTATATTTACCATTCTTAATATTTGGAAAAATGAGTAATGAATACAAGGTGGTGCTAATACTTGCTCTATTTCGCAAGCGAATATATTTGTGAGTCTGTCACGTGATTTGACGAGATAAGTCTTAAGTTGGAGATGCATTTTCCGCGATATCTTGAAAACAAGACCTGCTGTACAAAAACCGAAACCAGTTTTGGAATCAGTGCACAAAACTGGATCTGTGTAACCTATATAAAGCGTTTAGCTTAAATCTAATAGCTAGCGAAACAGCTAGTCTGTATCGTTTAGTGTTGGCTTTTATCTTGTTCTTTGGTTCAATAGATCAAGATGGTCGCATCGACAAATAATACATTTGCTGTTTTCACGTCAACTTGGTTATCTGTTGAATAAACTCAGACATGTAGGGTTGCTGGTTATTTTGAAAATATCTATATCGATATTTTTTTTTCGATATTGAATTAATTAATTCCGATTGCGTTCAAAATCTGGAGATCTGAGCTCCAAAATAAGGAAAAAATAAAGATTTAGGAAAGATTTCTCTTCTTCCAGTTTGCTGCTAAGTGTCAGATAAACTTACAAGTTACTCTGTTATCTGTTTTTTTCTGTGAAAGATAGCTCTATGTAGTAGATGCGAAATCGGCCCCTAAATGTATTTTGATAAATTTAACAAAAGATATGTATGTATTTCGAACTAGCAAGCTTTAGTCGGCTCGAGGTCATATTATGTTTGAACACACAAAGAAGGCTGGTCAACTTGGCTTTGTTTTTTCCTGTCTGCTTTTACACTTGTGCTGACTCTGTATTCCCAAGCAGTCATAGCAATGGTGTCCGCTGTATAAACGTTAGCATTTCATATTAAGGGGGGATTCTCCTTGTCGAGGCTGCCTTTTGGACCTTTTTTAAAAAAAATCTTATTTGAAAACGCAAAGAGTTTTTCCTATTCTGTTTTTTTTATTGTGTTTCAAACAGATTAAAGTAAACCAAAAAATTTCTGTGCTTCGATACGAGGGCTGTTCAAAAAGTTCTCGGCCGTCAAAGTGGGGGGTCCAAAAAAAAAGGTGTAGTGCTGGCGGCCATGATATCTCCAGTTACACTGAACCGATTTTGATGAAAGTAAGTGTAATCGACGCAGAATTGTCACCATTCTGGTCTGACCCTCAAAAAAAAAATTTTTGATTTTTTTTTTGACAAAATGGCGGCTATTGAAAAATGAAAATTCGATTTTGGGAACTTTATTTCATTTTTCAATGGCCTCCATTTTGTCAGAATTGGAAAACTCTTTGCGTTTTCAAATAAGATTTTTTTTAAAAAAGGTCCAAAAAAACAGACTCGACATGGAGAGTCCCCCCTTAAAGCTGTTAGCCTTTATAAATGTAGGGGCCTAAATATGCCGGGCCACTAGATTAGAAATGACGAAAGTTAAGCGATTTGAAACCGCTTGCTAATGCGGCTTCCCTTCCATATGATCTAGTAGCCAGTCTTATAATTATCACTTCACAAATGAAGTAGTCCAAGTTTAGTTCGAAGTGGAATCGGTTATACGAATATCTCTAGAGATTTCCAGGACACAATTGGATATGCATTTTTGGTGCTGGAGTTCATATGCTGAATTTTACATATTCCTATTTTTTTAATTTTAGAATTTCTTTTCCTTTATCACAGAATTTTGATTGCGACTGGGCAAATTCTTCCTCTATCTCAGGCGATGTATTCAATGTCAATTCAAATGCATTAAGGTGTGCTGATGAAGATTGCTCTTCGTTTTGAATATTTTGGGGCATAAAATGCACTTATACATTGTTAGAAATCCACTTTCGCCTATATTATTTAGAAATCCGCTTTCGCTTTATTCACCGTTAGGATGCACTTATAATCCCGCTTTAGGGTGATCGCACACGTTTTTTTCCAATTTGTCCAGCTAAGATTACAATCCAATGACCTTTTTCTTCTGATGTAACAGCTTTCCCTATTCAAGTGTAGGTTCCTTGTGGTTTCTGCCTGAAAAATCCCACAACAGTTCGGAAAATGGAACGAGAGCTGTGTCGGTAGCTCTTCAGAGAACATGCATAGACATCTGGTTAGTGAAGGACATACATAAAAACATCGGCTTTGCCGTTGCGAATAATTTCCTCAATTGTTTTCTCTCTCTATCTCTATTTTATTGATCAGAAGAAGCAGAATTACAATTACACAAATGCGAAATACGAATACTCATAGACATTAAGTTGCGAATGTATTTTTTAAATTACAATCTTACACAATCCCTTTAGCATTTAAGCATTAATTTGCATGTACGTGTTTGTGTATGTGTTTGTAAATGACTGTTGTTTCCTTAAACTAGACTTTAGATTGTACATATGTAAGAGAGTAGCCTTTGAGCGCACCACAAACAACGAAACGAACAAATTGTATTACAAAAGTGCCTACAAGTTTACAAATTATTTTTACAATATTTTTGTAACTACAAAATAAACAGATTTTAAATCCATGAAACCCATTAACTCTGTTTTATCTTTTGCTGCTGCAGCAGCTTAAATTCGGGTGCCCAAACAATATTGTTACAGTATTCGCCCAGGAAGTAGCAAACCAGATTGAAACCAACTAAAGCGGTTAGCATTAGGTAGCGCAATGGGAAGGGCAACACTTCCAGCAGGGGGTATACCCATTGACCACTGAAATAACGCACAATGTGCATCCAAATGATGTACAGCAACATAAAGGCAACATTGCTGGTGACCCCGGCAAGGCGGCTGGGATAACGTCGGAAGCAGGTAAACAGGTCCATAATTGCCAGCATGGCCACATTTGTGTGCACCACATGGTTCAGCCAGCTGCAAGATGCAGAAAACAACTTGATTACCTTTGTACACACACACAAATAAGTTTTACCTGGGGAATATGGCATCCAGTGCAGTGGGAAATATCAATTCACGATCCCAGACATAAATCAACCAAAAGGAAATGCAAACATTGTGGGCCACCGGAAAGGCAAATGCAGCAAATAAATAATCTCGAATTTGGCGCAATTTGGACTTTGGAGTAACCGTGACGGTGTTGTCGCCCACCAGATCGTTCAGCAAAGCCACACTATGGTAAATGGCCTGCAGTATGACATCTAGGAAGGTTAGATACTTAAACTTGCCACCCCAACGTGTCTTTAATTCATCTTCCTCATTCTGCAAATTTTCGGGCCAGTGGACACGAAAGTAGTGAAAGTAAATGCCATACGAGAATTGTGCGGCCGCCAGCAGGTGTACCAAAAATCGCAAGTACTTAAAAGCTCCACCGGTATAGGCATCATTGCAGGACTCCAGTTGAGCATCCTGAGCGGCTTCCTCTTCCTTAGCCGCATGATATTCGCGTATTTGTTTTCTACTTTTGGCCATTTGTAAACGGTAAACACAGCTGATAATGATGAGCTCCACAAAGCAGTTAGCAGCGCCAAAAATATTAAACCAGGGCTGGAGACTCAACTACACGCAACTACATTAAGGCGCCAATTTTCTTGAATTCAAACATTCCAACTGTTCTTCAATTTTCAAATCAAAATGCTTTTACTAAAATTAGCTTTTAATGGAGTTTTATTATAATTACGATTCTAAAATTGAAATTACAGGTTGTTTGTTTTAACGCAGGTATTCAAAGTTTTTTTTGTTGATTTCATTTTTTTATATTTTGCAATAAAAAGGCTTTCTAATTAACTCGTAACTTGTGTATAATTGCTCTCTGACCTCTTCTTCTCTGTGTGTGTGTAGGTGTGTGCTTTATATTTTAAGGTAAACTACTTGCTCTATTAATCTCAAAATTTGTAGATATTTCAAATATATATATGTATAGAATATCATAAGCAGGTTGGTTTGTGTTTTTTTGGTTTTAATGATAAAGATTTTCACATTGTAATTAGTATTAGTAAATTATAAGCGAATTTCTCAATTCATTGCTTAGTTATTTAAGTTGCTAATATTTCAACAGCCTAATTGGATTTACGCTTGGCCAATTTCACCTCCTTGGCCCAAACAATATTGTTCAAGAACTCGCCCAGCAGATACAGCGAGAACGTGAAACCAAGAACGGCCACAAAGAACAGAATGCGTTGTGGCAGCTGCAATACCTCCAAAACTGGATACACCCAGACACCCGAATAATGCTTGATAATGTGTATCCAAACTAAATAACTGACCATAAAGATGGCCAGTCCTGTGAGACCCTTACTGCGCTTGGGATAGGCGCGATATGAGGTGAAAAGCTCCAAGACGATGAAGACCACAATATTGGTATGCAGCACATGATTAAGCCAGCTGTAAAAAAATCAGAGATATATTGAAAGTTAGTAAATATTATTGGTAATCATTTAGTTTAGGTGTTTCCTTCTACGATATTTAAAAAAAATGAAAACATCATAGATGGAACACAGTTTATACAAATGCTGGATTTTTTGTGTTTTGGTTTTTGCCCACAGAATATATTGTTAAGTATTATTATTATCTGAATTGGACTGTAAATAATTGGTGCATTATCAATTGAAGATTCGTTCAGCATCTTAGCCATGTACAACTTCGAGGTGAGACTTTCTTCTAATGTCTAAGATCAGACACTTTAAGAAGCCAGGGGTACCCAGGCCTTATGCGCACGCTGCATTAGGATAGGCGAAGGATTGGCCTTGTGATTTGTTAATCGTCATGGTAAATGCAAGACGCATCGGAAATTGAATTCGAATAAACTCAAAGGGCACATCGGTTAAAATCCTTGGAAATAAGCTTTTCATTTCTCTTAATTTGTTTAGATTTTCTAATTATTTATTTTTTAAATTATTCTATATATTTCCTTAGATTGTCATGAAGACGGGTAAATAGAAGGTTTACATCGAACGGTCTAAAAAATCTCGAAATTTGCAAAATTCGTATATATGTTTAGTAAATAGACGGGTAAGTAGGAAGTGTAGCTCAAATGGTACAAAAAATCGCAAAATTTGCAAAAGGGGAGCATTAAATCTGCGTTCGTGTGTTACAGCTGGTTGTTTATCCGCTCTGAGCACGACTTTGTAGTCATCACTTGGCATGTGCACCAACGCAGTCTTGAACAGCCTGACCAATGCATAATGCTCATGAAATAGTTGCTGCAGATCATAAAGAATTACTCTTTTCATTGCTGTGTGGATCTCTTGACGCCGATTGAGTTGTTCCTCTATATTGTCCATATATTCAACAGATTGCAATGATCCAATTCGATGGTGAATCAAGAATTGAATCTTTAATGTCGGATTAAATCCGTGTTCTTGGATATGTCTGCCCCAAAAGAAATCATTTGAAAACAGCCATTGTATTTATGTCGTGATTTCACTTTGCCATCAAGGCAACACAGTCCAGGCGTTTCTCCAGCAAACTTCAATGCCACAAACAACGTCCATTGGACCAGTGCAAACTAAAGAATGCGCGCTGTAATCCATCGTGCAATCCTATGGAAACGCGTGTCGATACAAATCAACACTTGAAGCACTTCTTTTTGCGCTTCGAAATTAATTTCGTTGTTGATCTTTGAGATGAGCTCGACGATTTCTCATTGCCAACCTATTCGTTTCCCGGGCTGCCTCTCTTTGCTCTTGTGATAGAACAACACGAAATCGAGACATACCAACGCGGCGCTCCTCTCGAGCGATTTGTAGTCCTTCCTCATTGGATCGATTCTTTTGATAGTTGTTTCTGCAATTGAGTATATATATTTTAAAACCGATTGACCGAAAGCACCTATTTACCCGTCTTCAATTGACAACCATCAAGTCTTCACTATAATCTAAACTTATTATAAAATTTTGCAAATTTTGCAAACATTTATTTATATAAAATTTTGCAAATTTTGCAATCTTTTTTTTATAAAATTTTGCAAACTTTGCAAACTTTTGGTACTTTATATTTAACCGTCTATTTACCCATCTTCATGACAATCTAAACTCATATAAGAATTTTGCCAAATTTCGCGAGTTTTTTAAACCTTCTCGTTGCCAGTCTTCAATGCCAATCTGAACTAATTATAAAATTTTGAAATTTTCACCCGTCAATTTACCCGTCTTTTAGGACTGTTCGATCTAACCATTTACGCTTCTACAATTCCGATTCATCAAATCTTTATGATACCCGAAACTCATAAAATTTAACAAATTTCTCGATTTTTGTGCCGTTCAGTCTACAATCAGGTATACTATTGCTATCTATCAAATCTTTATGATAGACTGAACTCATTATATACAATTTTGTAAATTTCGCGATTTTTTGGACAGTTCGGTCTACCCGTTTGATCTACACCTCTTCTTTATTAAACTAAACTCTTATGAGAATTGTGGAAAGTTCGCGGTTTTTTGGACCATTAAAATAAAAGTTATATAGCATATTCTCAACTCCAGGTTATCCAATTTCTGTTTGCCAAGCTTTATCCGAATATAGGAATATCATTTATTCTACCAGCTTTGATCTGACTAAAACGCAGCCCAATTGATGTTATTTTTTCAAAATTTTAAAATAGAAGCCCCTATGTTTTTTTTCAAATCTTACCTGGGAAAAACAGGATCCAAAACTTTGGGGAAGACCAATTCTCGATCTATGGCATACAGTGTCCAAAACGTTACACCCACATTGATGGCCACAGGAAATGCCAAGGTAGCCATCAGCCAATCCTTAAATTGACGTATCACCGGTGGCTTCTTGGGCGCCAGTTCATTGGTACCCACAAAATCATTCACCAGAGAGACAATATAGTACAGTGCCTGTATTATCTGTAAATGGACAAAATGACGGTTACGTGAGTGCGATAATACTTAAGGGTTGCGACTTGGAATCGGTGAAGTGGAACGAATTACTGCTAAATCAATGCACAGCCAGTTGTCCCCACCACACACCCAGATTACAACTGAACTTTACACCGTGGACGCCCACCCGCCCTGCTTGTCGCTTACCGCATCCAAGAATGTAAGATATTTAAATTTGCCACCAAATGGATGATGGATCTGCTTCTCAACTGTCTTATCCACTGGAAACTCCACAAATTGATAATCATAATAGATGCCATAAGTGAATTGAACGGCTGCAGTTAGATGCATAAGCGTTCGCAGTGCCCCATAGACAGCGTTATAAATAGCGCTTCCACTTCCTTTAGCTGCTGTAGCCATTTTCTATGCAATTCGTACTCAATAGTTTTAATTGATTTTTTCACAGCAGCCGAGCGGATAAACGAAGTAAAGAATAACAAAACCGGTCGACGCACGCAATGATACTGACAGTGTCCAGTAACAACAACAACCACAACCAGAAACAGACAGCTGTTAAGGCGTTAGCACATTATGGTGGGAGTTGCCCACCCGCACACCATTTTAAGGCGCGCGCGTTTTTGAATTTGTTCGGAGATGATAAAAATATGTTGTGGTTCTGACAATTGTCAAAAAGTTTTGAAGCCAAGAGCAAACTAGATTATTTAAATATGCTGAAATGGTTTTACAGATAATGCTGAAAGTTTGGTCAGATATTAGTATAGTTTGGTAATGTTTTATAGTAATGGTAATGTTTATAGTATAGTTTGGTATTGTTTTGGTGTGGATTAGTTACGAGGAACTTATAGAGTAGTCGTGCAACAGATTTTTAATCTACAATATTTCGTGTGCAGCATGTGTTGGCTTCTGCAAGTCGAAGGCAGCGCTGTTGCCACGAAGTTTTCTCGAAATTATCCAGACCACCAAAAAGAGATCTAAGAGACTTTTGTCGCTGCTTTCGAGTAGCGAACACATAGTCAAGTTATGAGCAAAAAAAAGTTCTCTGTGGCAGCGCTGCTTTCCGCTGCACTGCAGAAGGAAAATACAACACAGGTTCCGAGTATATTACAGTCGAGCTTGATTGACTTTCTTTCTTGTTTTAGGTAACAAATCTTTGGTATGTAGCTCAAATGCGTTAAGCTCTCAACAAAAGCTCTTTCACCTTAGATATACTTCAACTTGCCTCACCCTATTGTAACACCACTCCTCTGTTATAAACCAGAACCGCCTTATCATTTTCTTACCGCACAAATAAACGTTAGGAACTTAAATTTCCCGGCAAATGGATGCATTACAGTTGTTGGCATTTGCAAATTGTGAAAGAAATAGACACCATAATTAAACTGGATCACTGCAGTCACGTGCAACATCAATTGCACAGCTCGACTAAAGGCGGGGGGCGTGGAACCTTTGGTGTTTGGTCTTGTCTTGTATTTGCCGGCCATGGTGATGATGTTGAACACACAAATGTTTGACTCGTACTGATTAGCTGGTACTAACAGCATTCGTTTGTGTATATACATATACTATATAGTATAGGTATATATAAAGTAAAGTGCTGATAAGAGCGGCAGTTGCTTATCTGCTGTGCCGTGGTGCAAAGTAGCGTGAGCTTCGATTTCGAGAAATGTGCATTGTCAGCAAAAGTAATGCTAATAAATTGAAAATGTTTCACTTTTGTTTTGTATTTATATACACTTTCTTTTACCTGGTATGTATCAGGGAAGAGAAAGAGCAGGGGGTGTTGGCTATGGTGTGGGCTTGTCTATGAATAGAAACTTATGAATGGCTGTTAAATCTGTTCGCCGCTAAAGCCAACAACTATCGATTACTACAGCGCACCGCCCCCTGTGAAGGTCAAGGCAGCAACCCCGAACATAAGCCTCTCCCCTATATCCAATTCATATGCGTCATTAAGAGGCCCAACTAATTGTATTTATGTACATACATATGTGGGTAATTATATTATCATTTTTCATTATCAAGGTGGTTTGGTTTTGGTCTTTAATTGTTCTTCTATATATTGATTGAACAGTTATATTTATATTATTGATATCCTGTTTTAAAGCAAGACCGAATCTATTAACAAAACTTAAGAAATATTTGTTGCTTTAAAAAGAAAACGTTGTAAGAAAGCTTCTAGGCATGGATACCGGGCTTCGGGTTAATTTGTAACAAGTCTGAGTCAACTTCGAGCGGGAATATATTCTCGTTTCCGAAGCTTCGAACTGACGAAATGAAGGGATCCTTGTCTACAATGGAATAGAAAGAAGGGGGAAAGCGGTATCGATGCGGAAAGCAATCAGTTTCTGCAAAGGATTAAAAAGAGAAAAAGATGATAAAGCGGGAAGAAATCCTTATATCCAGAATATTAAAGATTCCGACTCTATACACTCAGAAAATTATATTTTAAAAGATAAAAAGTAAATTTTTTTCCGAAATTTAGTAAAGTTAAATCTTAGTATACACCTCAACCAAGGAACTGTCACAACATAAGAACTCCATATAAAAAAAACGCACAAAACTTTTGGCACCAAAGGCTGCAATTTGAATCATTTTCCCCATCAATGATTGAGCGCAGTTTTCAAAGCAAATTACAAAACACCGTGAGACTTTAACCAAATGAATTTAATACTTACTGAAGTGTCAGATCTTCACAACAGTCCCGTAGCCAAGGGGTGGGACTTGAATGTTGCATGTTATTCATTCTAATTTGATTAATTTGAAGCCAATGAAACTTGTAATTTAGATAATGAACCAGCAATGTGAGCAAATCATATATGGTCATATATCATGTATGGACCACTGCAACATGCTGATCAAACAATTCCTTGTAAATGGTCTGCAGGCGGAACATCCCAACCATCCGGCCCTACAAGTCCCACTGCCCCCACGAACTAGCAGACAGGACCTGAAGACCCACCTGCCGGATGTGCTCACCTTCACCTCAAACTCTACCACTATTACGGAAACAGTAGCTATTACTGCGAGAAACGCCATCCACCAGAGTACAGAGTGACCGAAGCGATAAGCCGCCTCAAACCTAATGTTGTTCTGGGAGCAAGACCTCCCCCCATCAGCGATGCTGAAAAACAACATTGGCACAACTTCCTACCTATCTAGGATCAAACAAGCAGTGATTGATGAGTGTCCCAAATGCGGGCAATGGCCGCACGACACGAACCACCTCTTCCACTGATCAGCTTACCCTACACAGCTCACACCACTCCACCTTTGGGCAAACCCTGTCCAAGTTGCAAGATTCCTCGGACTGGACCCGGCGGACTCAAACTCGATCACAACACCTTAACCCTCTACTCTACTCACACTCCCCCCCCCCCCTCCTTCTATTTTCAAAATTTCTCTACTCTAAACTTCCCTACAAAGAAAAACAAAATTCGGGATATTTTCAATCTTTTTAATCTTGGAGTAAGCCCGTCAAGAGCTTGAAAAATCAATCTCGACTTACAGGATATTCTACACAGTTCAAGCTTTCAGGGATTGGCCCAAGCCTTTCGAACTTGTATCATTCCAAATGAGCTTACTTCAATCCCCTTCGAGATCACATGTTCATAAATAGGAGAGCGAGAGCCACAAAATTAAAGCAGCATTTTTGATTAGAGTGCGAGAGCAATCAAATTTAAGTACCATATTTGACATGCGGCAACAAGTGCTTGAGTTGGTGGTGTGCGATGAGATGCCATTCCATTCGTGCTCAGTGCGTATGGTGTTGGGTTCGAATCCCAGTTGAGCCCAAAAAGTTTTAATATTTCTTGGTTTTCAGAAGTTTTAAATAAACCAAAACTGATGTGGTCTCTTTGAAGGTGTATAAAGGATGTTCTATGGAATATGGCGGAGGAAATTGAAGAAGAGAGGTATCTTTGCTGGAATCAAATCAATATTACATATCGAGCTCAAAAATAATCTCGAACATGCTTAAAATTATCTTGCATTGGGATTAAAATGTGCTCGAATTTTTTTAAGTTTACCCCAGGATAAATGTATTCTTTTTCAGGATTAAAAAAGGCAAATCAACTTAATCTTTTTCCGGATCGGGTCAAGAATTTCCGGGATTATGTTGTTTTCATTACCGATGATTTTTTTTTTGAGTGAACATATGCGTACCTTACTCTCATCCACAGGAGCCGCTACAACAACAACCATATCATATGCATACATCTTACAATCTGGACACACTGTCCCAAAACAAAAGAATTGTCACTTTAAGTGTTTTTGTTTTGGCAGTTTCATTGTTGAGGTGTATGTATACTAAGCTTAATCTAAAAAAAATAGATGAAAGCTAACTTCGGCTCGACCGAAGTTTATATAACCTTGAAGCTTGTATAATTTATATAAATCGAACATTCTTAGCTGAGTTATGTCCCAAACTATGACCATTTGCTTGCCAGTTTGTTAAACGGCAGCTATACGATATATTCATCAGATTTTGAACAAACTTCCCAAAATTGTGTTGAAACCGATAATATTCATAACTGGAAAGCTTAAAGGCGCTACTATTGAAAACAAAATAGTTTTTTCACTAGAACTACTTTTTCGACCGATCGTTCCTATGGCAGCTATATGCTATAGTCATCCGATTTGGATTAAATTTGGCAGAATTGTGTGGTAGCATATATTATTGATCAGTAACAAGTTCTAGAGTGATAGCATTGAAAAAAAAAAGTTTCTCCCACTAAGACTTTTTTGCAGAACTATATTTTGTATGGCAGCTATACTATATAGTTGACTGAATTTCATCAAACTTGGTGGAATTGTGTAAAAACATAGAAAACTTATTAATACAAGGATTGGGCACGTTTGAGTTGAAGACGAAAAAGTTTTTCTAACTAAAACTACTTTTTCGATCGATAGTTCCTATGGCAGCTATATGCTATAGTTATCCAATCCGGCCGGTTCTGACAAATGTGCAGCGTCTTAGTACCAAAAGACTTCGTGCAAAGTTTGATTAAGATAGCTTTAAAATTGACGGAGAAGGTACCATAGAAACAGACAGACGAACAGACGGAAATGGCTTTATCAACTCAGCTCTTCATGCTGATCAAGAATATATATACTTTATGTGGTCGGAGATGCTTCCTTCTATGTATTACAAACATCTGGACAATTTTAATATACCCTCTACAAGGGTATAATAAATTTTGTAGAAAATATTTTTCGAAAATTTAGTGTGAATTTAAGGCTTTTACTCAGAACGACAGAAAATTTCTTTTAAATTTAGAAAACTTTGACCACCCTTTTTGGACCAAAGTAATAAGAGTAAAAATTCCTGAATTTTGTAAAGGATCTGTACATTCAATCTTATTAATTCTCAATCAATAGATTATGGTAAAACGTAATATAAGACCAGATATATCGATATTTAGGTTTTAGCATTGTTGCAGTTCATACGTCAACCAATTGTCCCATTGACTTGAAATTTGGCGCACTTACCCTCAAAGATAATAGCTACCATTCCTGATTCAAAATCTTCAAAAATCTTCTGTGTCAATTTTCCCAGGCTTATTCGACTATGCCATTTGTTTGGGTCTTATACAGAATTTTTGTAACAGGACGCAGACTATAATTGGTCGACTACAATTGGTCTTCAGATATTAAAGTTCAGGTCAGAATGCACTTAATTGTTTTCTATTTTCTTTCCTATAAATACCCACTGTTCCTTAAGGTTTCTTAGGTTTGGATCTAAACCAGCCCCATGCAAGCAATATACTCGTTTGGATTTGGATGGTCACTTTATTTGTACAATATTTAATTGTAATTGCATATAAATGATATTTTCTTTATTCTTTAGTTTCAATATCCATATCGCTTTCCTCATCAGAGGATTCCAAATTGATTTCTGTTAGCTCTTGCTCCTCGACACTGGCACTAGAGCTGTCTAGTTCACCTGTCTCCACTTTGGGTGCAGGCTTTAACTCTGATTCACCTACCGATGCCGCCGCCTCCTCGTCCTCCTCCTGATTGAACATGGGATTATTGAAAGCTCGTTCTCTCACCTCACCGCTTTCGGCATCATAACCAATCACAGCCAGACCACTAACAGACCCGGCAGACAATCCCCCTCCGGTTGGAACATTTTCGAAACGATTGAATAGTAAATTCCTACGCAATCTCAGTCCCAAATGACGCCATCTCCAACGACGCGGATCGTGTATCCATTGGGGTATGCGATTCAGGTAGGGATTTTCGGGCATAAAATGAGCCAAAATAATTGTGGCTACTACACCCACCAGAGCCAAACAAAAGAGGATCAACAGCACAGAAGCAAAGCTGACATTTGGATTGTACGGACGTCCAGCGATTTGGACCGTAAAATGCTGCTGTAGGGAGAGCCATTTGCTTTGATTCCGCTGCTCTAATAGGCGTATCATAAACTCCCCACTACGCCCACTATATTCACTCCGATCATTGATAATGGCCTGCATAGAGTTGCCATATTGTTCCGAGCTCACATAGTCCACATGCAACTGTAGATCCTCGGAAAGATCTTCATTAGCCAAGGCCTCTTGGATATCGGTGACTAAAGCCTTTCGATCCTCTTTTAAGCAATGTAAGCTGGGAAAAGTCACCAGAGCGCCACAAATAAAACAACACGAACCATAAGGACGCACTGGGGACAAACAGTGCGGAGTTTGACACTGATCCTCCACATTGTGACAGATGGGCTCTATGAGACGATCGAAGTCCTTATGACAGCCACACAATTCACCACGATAATACTCCACTTTCACATCCTGAGCATTATGGAAAAGAAATTGCCCCAAATCCCTGGATAAAAGTTGCTCCAAATAGTACTTGGAGATGGCGGATCCAGCCAATACCAGTTGACCCAAACGCAAATGTTCCACGTATTCCAGATCAAAGGAGAGTGCAGAAGTACCTTGGATAATCACCTGCTCATCATCACAGGGCACTCGCTCCAGTTCGGGAGTGGGAGAAGTCAAAAGGTTTGCTTTAGAATCCGCCCTCCAGGTGGTAGGATCAAACCATTTGCTGGTCTTGGGTGGCTTTAAGTAAGCCCTTCTATCTTCACTCTCACAAGCTGCCTCCTCTCGAGTTCCTAAATTAATGGTGGATTCCTCTCCCATAAGGATGGCTCCCTCTTTTGGAAATACAAATCCACCAATGGAGATCTCATTGGGTAAGGGCAAGACAGCTGGAAAACTTTCCGGAAATACTATAACATCCAAAGCACAGGGCCTGTAATCATCTATCCAAGCAGAGGGTTGCATAAATTCTGCATTTCCTTTAAACCATTTGGTGGATGCAGCCAATTCGAGAATTGTAATTAGAAAGATCAACGACAATGGCCACATGATGCCAGCAAAATGAATCTGCTTCAACTAATTTACACAAATGATGAGACAAGAGCTATGGTTTTAGGGGCGTTTGTAAGAACCTTATCGTCATATGAGCACATCGTGCTCACAGTGCACAGTGGGCCAGAAACTGAATTTTTTTGGTTAGCTAGGAAGCTGAAATTTTGACCTGATTCTGAATATGATTGAATAATTAAAAAATAAAAAAATATTAATAAATGACAAATAAAATCAAAATCCATGTTGCAACTACACTCATAAAGGCGGGATAAATTTAATTTTTTAATCTAAGAGTAAACCCAGCATATGCTTAAAAATTCAATCTCCTCTTACAGGATATTCTACTCAATTCAAGCTTTTAATGATTGGCGAAATCCCTTCGAACTTGTATCATTCAATCCCTTTCGATATCACTTGTTTGAAAACAGGGAGTTCGAGCCCGCAAAACTTTATGGTTTCGGGCTTACGGACCTAAGTTCGGGTTCGAGCCGGAGTTCTGGAATAAGTTTGTTCAGAAATCATGTACGTATGATGTTGTACGTAATAGGGATCAAATTTACCCTGCTCAATTTTGAGCGGTGTTAAGAGATAGTCCGCATTGAGATTCTTTTTGTCCGCATAGGAAATCATATTGGTTGGTAAATGAGAGCAGACAGCTGAAAAATTTGTGATATAAACGCAATCGTTCAGTCTATATACATATTCTAAATTTTTGTTTGTTCATAACTTTTAAGACAACCACAAAGGAGAATGGTCGACTGTACAGCTGTTTCAAGAACGTCCCGTTTTCATCATCAGTAGGCTTTCCCTATCTTTTGAAAGTCGACAGATGCCATCTCATGCCAGCATTGCTATGACTGTTTGGGAATTCCAAAGGCAGTACAAGTGCAAAAACTGACAAGAACAGACAACTCCGTTAACACACTTGGTAAAAGTTGATCATTAGTGAGTCTTTCAGCAAGTTTTCATTATTACTGACTCTATCGCTGGATAGAGTAGAAAAGGTGCGATAGATTGATACTTGTGTTACAGGAACAGCTAATACAACAAATTTGACATTGTTAAGTTCTTTACAATGATAGTTTTTCCAAAACTTTATAGCTTAAAGATTGCTTTTCATCTTTATCAGAAGATAATCATGGTAAACAATCAATAATTACTTTATTTTCCATTCGTAAAGATTTTATTTATTAGTTCCATTTGAATATTATACAATAAAGCAAAATGATTCTTTGCATGCTGTTTTAATTCCAATGCTTAAAAATATTAAAAAATGACAAACTTGACATTTATAGCAGCTAGAAAATAATGTAATAACACATGATTTTTTTACCGAACCGTTTTGAACTTTTTTTTGATCCGGTTCAGGTTCAAGTTCGGGAAGAAAAAATGGTTCTACTCCGGTTCATTTCCGAACCGGCTTGCATCCCTGCTCGAACAAGCTTAAAATGATTCTACTTTGGGATTAAATTGTACTCGAAATTTTTGCTTAATACTTATAATAAAATAATACTTGTAATTAGTAATTATGTAATTATAGTAGGCTTATAGTAATCTTATTAGGATTAAAAAAGATGGATCAAATCAATCTTTTTCTGATCGGGTTACGAATATCTGGGATTACCCTGCTTTCATTACCATTTGGGATTGATGTAATTAGTTTGACAGTTGCAAATTTTTCAAACACTTTCCATAGTCCCATGATCAAAAATTTTACGCAATTTTTTTCTTCTCTGTGCCAAAAGAGCACAGAATTTCGAATTTCGTTGTGCACTACCAACTCGGCGGTATTTAAAAAAAAAAATAACGCTAAGTAAATATGCAAATAATAAATTGCTGGAAATCAACAATAGAGACGAATGTGTGTCCATCCAGCAAGCATATCTCTATAAAAATGTATGTACATTGTACATGGCACACATATATACATACTTATGTATTTCACTATAATACACTATGTAGACCATCCGATCCGTGTATAATCTTTTTGTTGTTTGAATCTTCGGCTTCACGATGCAATTGTTTGGCGTGGGGAAAAAGTTTATTTTTATTTTGATTTTGCCGATATAAACAATTTTTGTACGGCGGCGCTTCAATTTGACGGAAGCCATCGGAATGAAAAACAGACCGGATGGTAAATTGTCCGAACAATGCGTGGATATTGAGACTACATAAAAACAAAGACTAAAATGTTAAGCTAATGTCGGTTGCAACGAACGTTGTATACTCTGAGGGATCATTAGAATGGATTAATATTAAATGAAGCATGCTTCATTGTGAGGGACAGTCGACATATGTACACGTTTTTGGTTTGGCTAGGTCATGCATAGGGCAATAAATTCTATATTCTTATAGTCTATTCACACCGGCCGCAGCTTCGAATAAACTGCCAAAGTCGAAGCTGCGTGATTTCGTTTTCATAGGAAATATGTAGGCTGGGTGGTCACTCAAGCTCCAGCACAACCTTTATTGGTGTAACCATATAACTCGTATATGGTTATCGTTTCCGAGTGCTTTTGGCGATATTTTGTAACAATACTAGGTATTAGTAGCTGCCATCTGATTTTGAAGCTCCGGGTTTGGTGTGAACGCACGCTGCAGGTTTTCGCAGCTTTGACAATGCCAGTGTGAAATGGCTATTAAAATCTATATCAGGTATTCAGCAAGCCGATAATCAATCAGTCAATAATACGGTTATTCTTGATCCCAGCTCTGGAGCTTGATATATCTGATATATTCCCTGAATTTTTGATATAGGGTCCCCAAAATGATCCCAAATGTTCCAAAAAGGAGACCGAACCTCGAGCCGGAGAACTTACATCTACAATTAGAAAGGTCGCCAAATTACAATTGGAGACCGGAATTTTATAAAAGTATAATCGAAATGATTGCAAACATTTTGAAGACAAAAATGTTGAATGTTGGATGTACTAAAACGAGACGAAAGTGGTCTTTAAACTTAATCAATTGAGCTAATCTTTGGACGTAATTACTAAACTATGTCTCTGGTCTTCACTCGTTTTCTTCATCTTGTTCCAAAATTCTGTCGTTCAATTTTTCACTAAATATAGTTAAAAATATTGTATCTAAGCTAGTATTTACAAGACTCTTAGGGCCGTTTTCTAATGTTCATGTTTTTGCTCAAATCAAAATCCATCTAGATTTTGCAACTATGTGGTATAATACTAGGTTGGCAGCAACTCTGCACTCGGCTGATGATTGTTTTTTTTATTGCGCGCCAATTTAAAAAATTAAAGCAAGAATTTTACAGAGAAGAAGAAGGTTTTTCTGTTGGAACGACTTGTTACTATGATGGGACATTAAGCAGTAGGTCGAAAGCTATGTTCACACATTCAAATAATTTGAACAAATTTTCATGAAAATTCGGCTATATTGTGTAACTTTCCGGACATATTTGATCAAATTATTTGCGTATGGAACCATAGTTTAAGTTTTTAATCCTGTAAAATCTTTAATCATGGCTATTTTTATCAAAATTTAGCCAAATTATTTGGATGTCTAAACTTTGCTTTTGCGAGGAACTAAAGGAATCAGAATGTGCATCTGTAATTTTAGCAATGTCTGCATGAGTTCTTGTATATTAAAGGCTCATTCAATATTTTCCATTTGCAAAAATTCATGATCCCCTTTTCCCATTTTTAATGGGAACAGGGTATAAAAAAACTTAATTTGCATTAGCATGTACATGGTTTTGAAATCAATGAGGATGAAGTAGATTGCTACGAAATTTATCTAGATGTTTAGCATTGAACATAAGCAAAGCAAATGCAGCAAATCCACCTTGATTTGCAAAAACACCAACATGAGAAAACGGCCCTTAGACATATTTAGCTGAGAACTACTATTAATCGATTAACTGCTAAATCTAATCATTTGATTTTAGAACTAAACGAACCATAAGTTCAGTTATGAAACTGAACTACTGAACTTAGGGCCCATTTCACATCTTCCACATAGAGCTATCTGTTACATAAACTAACAAATAACAGTGTAAATTGTAAGTTTATCTGATACATAGCAGTTATCTGGAAGAATATATGTCTCCAGTTTTGGAATTTTGTGTAGGAAAACATTCATAGTTATAATAATTAATTTATTATAATAACAATATCAGCTGCTGAAAGCCAGCGTGTGTCACAGGCACTCTGTCATGGTTTGCTTTGATTTATCATTAAACTGGCAAGACTCTGCTCAAAGTGAATATGCCCACGCAAGGGTATTACTAAAAACAAGTACATACAGATCTGTATACTCAGATAAAAAACACTCTATGCTCACAAGATCAAAGCAAATGAAATGAGAACGGTTTGCGGATTTGGGAGCATTAGCCAAGGGCAGGGCCAGGCCAAATCGTGCGATAATAAACTACAACTTCTTTGAATTAGCTTTGTCAAGTGCATACACGTGAGATTGGTTATTTTGTTGATTGAATAATAATAATTCACAAATTCTAGGCTAATCAACACCTGGCCCATGTCAAGTGTGTCTGGTGGCAAGAACTTTAATAAACGATCAATTGCCCAAAAATGTTTACGACATGTAAATGAGTCGTTTCACAGCTGCCGCCGTATGGCATATCGAATACAAAAAACTTTCGAACGAAGTGATCTGATAGTGACGAAAGCAAATTCTATATCCAACATTTTGTGGCATCAGATTTTGTGACGATTATTTGGAAAACATATTTCTAAATTCATGACTAAAATTATGTTTTTCAAGAAGCTTGCAGTCGAAGCAACAAGTTTCAAATTACTTAAAATGAAAGTTATATTCTCAAAAACAAAATGTATCATCTTTTTCACTGAATTTATCTTGAATCTGTTTCCAGTCAAAAGAAAAGCTTAACTTAAAATCAGGGCTTAATATCGGAACCGTTAACCGAAATAAACCGTTTTAAAACACGTACCGGTCAGATGCTTGTAACGCAGATGGTATTGCTGGAAAAGAAACTTGGTGATACAAACACATCAATTGTGTCAACAAATAATTATTTAAGACTTTTCTCGCACTCAAAAATGTTCGAAATCATGAAAACATTCTTAATTGGTGGTCAGTATCCTCCACAAAGTTCCCAGAATTGTATGAGATTTCAAAAGTCGTGCTTTCTATTCCAGCTAATCAGGTTAGAGTGGAACGCCTATTCTCTGGCGTTAAATTTATAATGAATCCGCTAATAAGTTGTATGGAAATAGAACCTTTAACCAAAACATTCATTTCGACACGTACCGGAACTGAAATTCGTTTCGGGATTTATCCCTGGTTAATAAATAAAATTCTTTAATATTTTTAAAGAACAATACAAATCTAATTTTTCAAAATCTGGCATTGTGAAAATAATAATAAAATAAATTCTCTTGATTATAAAACATATTTCCCCGGTTCTGAAAAGAGGCAAAACCGTAACCGAACCGAAAACCGGCGTCCTTCCGAAAATTCTGAACCGAACCGGAAACCACTTAGCAGAACGGTTCGGTTCGATTCAGCTCACTGGCGAGTTTTAAGAACGTAATTTTAATTTAATTTACAATAAATTTTGTAAATTCCTTAAGATAAGTCTTAACCGAATTTAGGTTAAATTAAGTCAACAGGGGAGACTATTTGTAAACCGAATTGATCCTTAGTGATGCCGGATCGATGTAGTTTTAAAGGATGACTTGTCAACCATTTTAAAACAAGTGATCCCGTACATCTCCTACAATTGTTCACAGACCTCTTAATAAACAGACATCAGACAACATCTGTTCCAATTTCCAATTGATTTGTGTGAGTATCCCATATCCTCTACGGAACGATATACTCCATACTCTGTGCGATATTAAGCTTTTGTAAGGAGCACTTATACACAGAAAAAAAAATCCAAACTATGTTAGAAGTCGGTCAAGCCCGGATTTTCCCAAACCAAGTACGAGAAGGATTGATTTCAGTGCGGATTTTTCTCGGAATTCTTATCTTCATCCCGACTTTATTTTGTTATTCGACCTCGATTTGATTGATCCAATCAAGAAGATCCGATATTGATTTAAACTCGACATCCGTACTTGATTTGATCTCGAAGTCGGCTTGGTGCAAGAATACTCGAGATTATATTGAGCTCGATATTCGAACTACATTCAATCCGAAAAAGGATTCAATAACTGCTTAGCTGTTAGAGAAATTTATGTGGATGTGTGTGTACCCATTTAGTCTGAGAGAGCTTTTTTGTCTCAGTTTTGAACTTGCTCTCGGTTTCTTTTCGCTTTGACAGTGGAATTCCATACTTATTTCAATCTCGAGTAAGGATCATTTGATTTTCAAGTAGGATCCGTACTTGAAATGAGCATTTTCGGATTCTAAAAGTACTTTCGTACTTGATTCAAGTAGAGTCTATTTCGACTCGTACTTGAAGTTTCAAACCGAAGGTCGAGATCAAATCTATTTTTTTGAGCTTGATTTGAGCTCGCCTTTTTTTTCTGTGTATAAGAATTTTAAAGATAATCAAATGTTCTTAGGAATTCAATTTCCACTTTAGAAATCATAATATATCAAAATTCAAAAACGGTAACGGGCCTTCATAAAATATATAATAAATTAAGGGTTAACCGCTAAACCAAACCGAAAAGTCGATCCAAACCGGGGTTTAAAAACTGTGTGTACCACTGAACCGAACCAGTCTTTATTTCCGAGCGGTTTACATTCCTAAATAAATACTTTTTAATCAATATAAAATGCATTCTCATACTGATCGCCTTCAGACACCTTTGTGTTGTTTTCGTTACTAGCCTGGACTGCCGTCGCCAGTGAAATATACATTAACGCCAATAAGATAATCTGTTACTCGTCAGAGTCATAAATTCTGATCCATATTTGTGTTCTCTCAACTTTTACATTTGTGGTAAGAATTTCACGCGCACCCCTGAGCAAATAAATATGCATGCTCGAATAATAATTTCCTTCCATTAAGAAATATGTGCAGCAGCAGCAGCAGCAGCAGCACAACAACATGGAAACGGCGAATGTAATGTAAAATTGTATCTGCAAGATACAGTTGTTGACCCCGCCGACGCAGTGCGATAAAAAAAAACCGAAAGAATTTCAATGGGCAGGCAAAGAAATAAACAAAAACATATGGCACTCATAAATGCTCAGTATCTGTCCGCATTTCCGTCATTTATAATGACCATGATTTACGGGGATATAAGAGAAAATTAAAAATTGGGTTGATGTCTGTCAACTTACCAGCGACCAATAGGCCCAGAATCGAATTTTCTGCGGCAACGTTTCCGGCACCAATCGACGATTCGCACTGGTCTTCAATTTATAGCTGCGGTGTATCTCGAAATTGCTATAGTACAGTCCATAGGCAAATTGTCCCAATGCACACAAGTGTATAATTGTCACAAAGACACGCGATTTATATAGCTCCACTTTGGTCATCTTGTCTAAATTTAAAGCAAAAGACCCTTTAGTTAGCACCTTAGCTTAAATCAATCAATATTTGCGCCACTGACATAAATATTTGAATAAAAATAAAGCAAAACAAAACGGAAAATTATACAAATTAAAGCTTCCCCGTGGCGGCTACTCGGGCTGTTTATAATTTACATATGTTAATAAGTTAATGGTATTTTATGGCTTTTAAAAGCAATTGTTGATTGTTAAAATATATACGCCAAAAAATCGCACGCACTTAAAAATTTTTGATTCGCTGCCTTGGCACAACTGAGCGTAGGGAAAACTGGAGTCGCACTGCTGGACCTGGAGAAATGTTGCTCATACGCCGCATTGGCTTTTTATATTTTTATATAAGTATTGTACTTGTGCTGTTGCTTCTGCTTCTGCTTCTGTTTCGGTTTCGGGTATTATTTTTTTTTTGTTATGTTTGTGTTGATTTGCGGTGCGCATGTCCAGACATGCAGTTGCGTGTTTGCTCCGGGTTCGGGCTTAGGCCTATGTTTGTGCGTTACTAAGGCACCAGGTCATACATATGTACGTACAGTATGCCAAGAAAGTGTTTTGTCACAGGAAAAAAACACATTTTTAATTTATTTTGCAAAAGAAAAAAGTGCTTTCTATAAATGGTAAAATTTTGTTCTTATTTTATTCTGATTCTGTATTGTTCTTAGAACTAATATGCAAAAGAAAGTAACCAAATGCTTTTAGTTTTAGCATTTTTAAAAATATAAATCAAGTAATATCCTATTTGAAAGTGTCAAGGAAATGTTCTGACAAAATGTCAAAACTCATATATTCTCAGTACAAGAGTTCAAATGGAAATAAAAATTAATGATTCAAGACAAGTTTGACACTCTGAACCCGAATCTGGTTATAGATGCTCCCTATCTTTAATGAATTAGCTGTAAATTTTAAATTAAAATGTGGAAAATGGCTTATTTTACCCCGTTTTGGTACATTCGAATCTTGTTTTGAAAATTAGTTTCTCTTTATAATATAGCATCCTAGCTAGAGTACACATGTAATCATCGAAATCGATTTCGTCGGCCGCAATATAGGATGCTTTTCGCTTTAAGCATACACAGAATAAACAAGAAAAAAAGTCGGTCAAGCCCGACTGTAACATACTCTGTACCCTTAACGTCGCAGCTCGCATTTGCTCACGAGTTATACGCGCTCATCTCTAAGTTTCACCTCTCTCTCTCTCTCTCTCTCTCTCTCTCTCTCTCTCACTAAGATTGCCGTTCAATAGAATGCTGTGGTGATGGGTGGGGGGGGTGTGGGTTGTTTACTGGCCGTTTTTTGCTCATAACTTGAGTGTCGTTCATCCGATCTTTATCATTCCTTCAGCAAATCGATAAATAATTATGTTTACAAGGTAACTTTAGAAGGTACGAACGATCTATCTTCAAAACTGTAGGAGATATGACGTTTTTTCCAAATTGCGGGGGCGGGAGGGGGCGTGGCGAAAATTGAAAATAAACTTGATCTGCCTGCAAGTATAAGAAATATATGCCCCATACATGTCAAACCTCTATCTCTTACCATCTCTGAGATCTCTTCGTTCATACGGACAGACAGACGGACAGACAGACAGACGGACAGACGGACATGGCTATATCGAATCGGCTGTTGATGCTGATCAAGAATATATATACTTTATAGGGTCGGAAACGATTCCTTCTCCCTGTTACATACTTTTGCACAAACTTAATATACTCTATGTACCTTCGGTACAGAGTATAAAAATGTCGAGCTAAAATCAAGCTCAAAAAGTCCTAATAGATTCTACTTGAATGCAGCACGAAAGGATTGGAATAATCGTAAAGGCTTGTATCAATCCGAAAATGCCCATTTCAAGTTCGGAACCTACTTGAAAATCAAATAATCCCAACTCGAGTACGGAATTCCACTGCCAAACCCAAGAGAAGGAGGAGAAACCGAGTGCAAGTTCGAAACTGAAAGAGAAAAGCTCTCTCAGGCTAAATGGGTACCAGCGTTTGGAAGTATGTACCTAGGTACAAATACCTACGTACATACCTAGATATATATTTAGTGTAGCTTTTACCTTACCTCGGTATTTTCGAATACGAGTGCGTTTTACCTTACCTAGGTCTTAATTTTCTCTTACCTTGTCAATAGGTAAGGTACTAGGTACTTTGCATACGTGATTTTTTTCGCTCTGATTACATAATAGCCAAGATGATGCCGCGTTCTGCCATATTGAAATGAAAAGTATCCGGGACCAGTTTGTGGCTTTAACTGGACGTCCGGTAAATATCACGTGTTCAAAAACTATACGTGCTCCCATTTTGCCTTTCGAATAAGTTTTGCGATTTTTAGACCAATTTTGTACTGGAAACCGGTGATCAACTTAAAGATGCTCTTATAAAGGAAGTTTTATCTTCAAGCGTGGCAAAGACCTTTGTTTTAAATTGAAGTGGATTCCAAATAAACCTGGAATATTTGGATTTAACCCCTTACAGTTAGCATTTATTACTAATATAAATTGATGAAGCATGCTTTTTAATTTAAAAGTACCTTTTTGTACCTTAACCTAGGTACTGGAAATTCCGGATACCTTTTACCTTAGGTTTAATTTTTAACATTAACATTACATACTACCAGTTATAGCACTTCCAGCATCAGAAGGTAGCTGCTTTAGGTGCTGTAGATCGATGGGTCAAGTCTATTGAAGAGACTGCAATAGAGACCAGCCTCCATTGTAATGTTGTTTGTGTGCTGTTTTTATCTAATGACCTCGAGCCGGCTAGAACTTGCTGGTTTGATAATGGAAAAGGTCGCTTAAAAAGTAGTATGTGTCAAAACACTTTCTTAACATACTGTAAGTAGATATGTATGAATGAATCAGCCGTAAAGCTTCCTAAAATAGCCTACGACAGTCAGTTGTGTGCAATAGAGATAACAATGATTGTTTTATTAAGATAATATTTTAGTTAAATGCGTCAAAACTACCAAAGATGCAGATAAGGGAACAAAGCGGTGAGAGTGAAATGTAAATTCGAATATGAGCGGGTAGAAATATCGATAGGCAAGCGGTGAACAAACGGTACAAATTTCAAAGCTATGGATATCGATAAGTGAGACCACATTTGCTTCTGTACGGTATTTTTATTTTGACAACAAAGCCCCCCGCCCGCCTTCACCATCCTATCAAACCCAACGGAATATGAATCGGAATCGGAGCAGTGCTAGGTCATGTCGTAACCAACAAAATAAGCAAAAAAAATTAAAAATTAGACACACACCCACACACACAACAGGCGAATCCAAACAGAAATAGAAGGCACCATGTCGGTACCATCAAAAATCACACTGGGACTGGCGGCGGCAATTTCCACTGCCATAATAGGTTATGTCCACTATAAACAGTCTGCAGACCGGTAAGATGTGAAACGATGAATTAAATATGTGACTAAACGTTTAACCCGAATCTAGCCTAAAACTTCACGAGGGTGTGCTACGTGACATTGAGCAGCAGCAACGGCGTAAACATGAGAATACCTACACGCTGCAGAAACAGATTGATATGACCAAGCAACTAAAGGCCATGCAGGCAACCACAGATCAGCAGGACTCACTAGAGAAGGAGACAGATGATCATGAGCATGAGCACCAGACCTCCATGGAATATAATCAAAGCCCCAACAAATGATGCAGTTTAGCAGCCGCACATGCACATCCAATATGCAAATTATTCGTATAGAAGATTACATTTATGTATATAGATGAGACAAGGCTTAGAAAATTTCTTGGCAGGGCCGACGGTTCAGGATACTACTACCCACCCGAAATTCCTTCAAGTGGTTGTACATTTAGGCTAGAAATCCACACAATCGCTAGTTTTATGTTAGAAAAGTTAACGGGATTGTCTAGAAATGGTAGAAAATAGAAAGATGAGAGTTTGGATACAAAGAAAAACTGCACCATTTAAGTTAAACTCCTAGATAAGTATCCCCTTCTTGTCCCATAATACCTCTCGATAGCATCACAAATGAAAAAGGTAGTTTAAGGGTGACTTCAGTGAAGAGATGGTCCTGTTGGAAGGTTCTTCTTTTTGTATATATTATTACTCAATTTTTATTATAATTATGAATGTGTGTATAAGTAATTACAATTCTAATTAGCGGGGGGGTTTGTACATAGGTGGTGGAACACCCCGTTCATCTAAATAAAAAAATAAACAAAATCAAAGATAATGAAAAGATGTGGTTGAGAGAAATCCAATTTACACGATACTTGGCATTAGCCGACGACCGTTCACACTAGCAAAAGATTACAAGAATTACGAAAAGTCGTCCAGAAGTTTAATATCGTCCACCTCCTCCTCCGCCGCCGCCGCCTCCTCCTCCACCACCACCACCACCGCCGCCGCGACCACCACCACGATCGCTACCTATTCCGGTGCCACTGGCTCCTCCCCGATCAGTGCCACCACCAATACCGCGCTCCTCACGTCGTCGCCGCGGTGAACGTGACCGGCTGCGGGATCGTCGTCTTGGTCCCGAACGTGATCGAGAGCGGGCACGTCGCCGACGCGAATACAAATATCTTCTCAACTCTCTTGAGATAGGTTTCAAGTGCATAAAGTTACAAAACCCGGAGCGTGTACACTCGCCCATCTCGTACTGTCTGCAGCAGGCCTCGCGGAAATCGGTGACGGGAGACAGTTCCGAGTAGACCGGACGACCGCCAAACCAACGGTTATTCAAGTCGTTTGCCGCCTTTTCGGCATCCGCCTCATTTCGGAACTTGATGTAGACATTGCCCACCAAATGGTCACCCAAATTGTCACACACATTCATTTCCTCGATTTCGCCGTACTTGTCCTCGCACTCCACAAACACATCCTCAAAGAAATTGTCATAATGCTCTTGCATCTCCTCGTCGGAGACATTGGCCACCAAATGGGAGCCATCTGCCGATTTGGCCGAGTTCTGCGGGTTGACGTACAGATTCTGGAGTAAAACTGTTTGCGAAAATGTCGGTTTATTATGAATGCGGGAACACCGATCTCCATGACGGCAGGCACCGATTTTAAAATAAAACGAACAGTTGACCCTGCAATGGCGAAAAGCACATTTGTGTGAAATTAACCAGTCCGACCACGACCACACCGCTGTGCTTCAGCTACTCACTTGTCCTTTTCCGTGCCAAAAATGGATGCCAAATACTCGGCCATTGCGGTTAGTTTGAGCTGCGCGAAAAGTGTGTGGCCTGTGTTTAAGCAACACTAGGAGTTATTTAACTTCCGCTTCCAAACGATTGCCTTGCTTATGTTTGTTTATTTGTTTAATTGTTAACTTTATTTATAAATTTTCAGCAGCCGCACGCAAAAAAAAGCAGCGTCTGGTTGTATTTTCTAGGGTTGTCGAAAAGTACTCGATACGGTCATAGTGACAGGGTTGCCTTGCTGGCGAGCGTGCTGTCAAAGAAAACTATCGACTACTATCGGTTCATTTTGACAAATACTAGAGGTGGTCGAGCAATATAAACATTAAGTAAGGGTAGTCGGTGGTGTTATTATGATAAATATTATATTTTGTGTCAGCCCTAAATGTTAAGGCGGGATTCTCTCTTTATAATTTAAGTACAAGAAAATGAAACCTACAGTTTTACTGTAGAGAAAAATATGTTTCATAAGCAAAAATCTTCCAAAAATAAGTGTTAGGCGCTTCCAAAATGTCTTTGGTGTAATCAATAATCGAAATTTCGATTTTTGACAAAATGGCGGCTTCGTAAACAAAAAAATAGAATTTTGACCAAAATTGCCACGTAAAATTTAAAAAAAATTTGAAAAAGCTATCCGACATTTTATTCCTTCGATTAATAACTGTGGAATATATCTAAGAAGGTTGTGTTAAAATTTTAAATCGATCGGTTCAGCTGCTTTCGAGTAATCATGGTCACCGACTTTGAAAACAGTTTTGAAAAAAATGCAAAAAATAAAATTTGCGAATTTTTGAAAATTGTAGCTGCGTAAATATAAGGCAGATGCAATAAATTCGATATTAATATATATCCACCAATAACAATTGCAACGTTTACTAAACTTCTAATATCTTCTAATAAAATTTGCACTCATTTTAATAAAGGAGAAACTATCGAAAAGATATCGTGAGTCGGTGCCGAATACCCTCTATGTAGTTACATTTCCACGTAGAACAATCGAGTGTCTATTCGATACTTTGCAGGTAAATTGTAATCGGTTTGTCTGTTGAACTCGACAGCCCTGGAGATTTCATTTCTAGAAAAGTCGGCATTTTTTGCATTTTCAGCAGCAATTCTCAAGGAAAAACGGCGTGTTTCACATCCAAGACAAAGCACTAGTTGAAAATAATTAATAAATAGTATGGACAAGGTGAGTGAGGGGCGGCAATGAAGAAAATGCATTCCTATATGCAACATTTGTTGCTTTTTTGTGTGTGTGTTAAAGGTAAATGAACTCAAGGAAAAGGGCAACACGGCTCTGAGTGCTGAGAAATTTGAGGAGGCCGTTGCAGCATACACAGAAGCCATTGCCCTGGATGGTAAAAACCATGTTCTGTTCAGTAATCGATCGGCGGCTTATGCCAAGGCTGGCAAATTTGCCGAAGCCCTTGACGATGCGGAGAAGACCATCGAATTGAATCCCACCTGGCCGAAGGGTTACTCACGTAAGGGGGCCGCAGCAGCTGGTCTGCATGACTATATGAAGGCATTTGAGGCCTTCAATGAGGGTAAGTGTAAGGTGGTTGGTTGAATCATCTTTTGGAGAGAGACCCCCGCCAACATAACCTCAATTCAACTCTCATCTCTTGCTCTCTTTCTCTCTTCCTCTCTGGGGTAGGCTTGAAGCATGATCCGCACAATGCCATATTGCTGCAGGGTCGCCAAGAGATCACTGGCTCCGTGTTGAGGTATATGCAATCGCAGGGCGATATTCCCATGGACATTGATCCCCAGATGCCCCCAACTCGTGGAAGACGAACTGCCTCACCCCCCTCAAGGAAACCCTCTGAGCCCGCAGAGCCCCGAGTCGAGGTTATGTCTGAAGATGAGCGCAAAAAGTACTTTGCCAAAATTGAAAAGGAACAGGGCAATGCTGCCTACAAGAAGAAAGATTTCGATACTGCCATCCAGCACTATAATGCAGCCATCGAGCACAATCCCAATGACATTACCTTCTACAACAACCTTGCTGCTGTCTACTTTGAACGCAAAGAGTACGAGGAATGCATCAAGCAATGCGAAAAGGGCATTGAAATTGGTCGTGAGAATCGTGCCGATTTCAAATTGATTGCCAAATCGTTTGCCCGCATTGGCAACACTTATCGCAAGCTTGAGAATTACAAACAGGCCAAGATCTACTTTGAAAAGGCCATGTCCGAGCATCGTACACCGGAGATAAAGACATCGCTGAGCGAGGTTGAGGCCAAAATCAAGGAGGAAGAGCGTCGTGCCTACATTGATCCCGTAAAGGCTGAGGAGGAGAAGGAACTGGGTAATAGCTACTTCAAGAAGGGTGACTACAGCAATGCGGTCAAGCATTATTCCGAGGCCATCAAGCGCAACCCGGATGATCCCAAATTGTATAGTAATCGTGCTGCCTGCTATACAAAATTGGCTGCCTTTGATTTGGGTTTGAAAGATTGCGAAACGTGCATTAAACTTGATGAGAAATTCATTAAGGGTTACATACGAAAGGGCAAAATTCTGCAGGTAAGTGAGAAAGGGCCAATGGGTCTTCCTCATCAAAATATCTCATATTTCATATGTTAAACTTTAACTTTTTCCAGGGCATGCAACAAACTTCTAAAGCTTCCACTGCATACCAAAAGGCCCTCGAACTCGATCCCAATAATGCTGAGGCAATTGAAGGCTATCGCCAATGCTCAATGAATTTCCAACGTAATCCCCAAGAAGTGCTTAAGAATGCCATGTCCGATCCAGAAATTCAACAAATTCTTAAAGATCCAGCCATGCGCATGATTCTAGAACAAATGCAAAACGATCCAAATGCAGTCAAAGAGTAAGTATAGCAACCAGCCAAACTAGCAAAATCTTTTAATTATTTACCTATTTTCTCTTACAGGCACTTGCAAAATCCAGCTATAGCCGATAAGATCATGAAATTGCTAGAGTCTGGCATTATACAAATACATTAGGATTTGGGTACGCGTTCCATAAACAAACAAACAAACAAACAACAACAACAACCTATTGCTAAAAACATTCAGGAGACACAACCAATAAATAAATATGCGCATATACACATTAAAAACTGCACCATTAAGCCGCGAGGCGTTGCCTCAAAACTAAAACTAAAATCTGTTTAAACAACAATAATAAAATAATAATAATAAATTTAACGCTAAATTACCTTACGACGATAACAAAGAGCGAAATAACGAAACTGAAAGCAACAAAAAAAAAACATTCATTATGTCTGCCTAGTTGATTTACGCAGATATCTGGAGTGTGGAACTCCAACGTCAAGGTCCTTATTTTCATACTACAATTATATGCAGTAGCTTAGCTCTAAAAATAAGTTTTTGAATGTAAAATAAAGAGTCGAGTCAAACGGATGGTAAAAATAATTATAATTATTAGAATTTCAATTGGTAAATGTTAAGCAGAGATTAACAATATACAAAATGACAAACTAAATCAGTGCCGTAGATGACTTTTTGCAACTAAATTCTAGAATTGTTTGTCTGGGGTCCTATCGGTTATAGTAAAGAAGAATTAAGATTATAGATTAGATTAGAAGAATTATCATGCTTAAAAATGGCATTAATCATCCATGGATTAGTTTTAAATCTTTATCTTTAAATCAAAATTTTAGGTTAAGCTAGGTACTCAGACGCTGACAATTTTGTCAGAGCCCATCTAAATCTAACTACAAAGCTCTGACAATCCGCTCTTGAAAATTGTCAGATCGAGTACTGAGCAACTAACAATTCGCCATGACAATGACCATGTATCTGCCAAGTCGTTTTTTTGAAAACAGCTGATAAATTGTCGATAAATTGAAATTTTGAAACTTGTTTGATAATTGTCCGAGGTACGAGCTGATCAAAGTGGGCGAGTCGAAACCAATTTAATGAAATCTTTCCAATAAAAAGCATTTCGATACCAGCAGCTGCATCACTTATGGCAAAAAAGTCCTCTGTATGCTTCTCCTGTTGATATGGCTGGTATGCCATTTGCCCAATGTATGCACACCACACGAGACTAAATCTTCGCAGCCCTCCACAGCCAACGGAACGGCCCTTCAGCCCACGGCCAAGCAGCCCTAAGCTCTTGCAGTCTCCACAGCCCATTATAGTAGTGGCTCCTCCCCCTTACTGTGGTAGCCTCCGTTGATCCCGCCGCTCCCAGCAATTTGAATCTCTCGATGCGTTTTGGGTTGTCGTTATAGCAGTATGTCTCAGTGGTCAGGTTGCGCTCCCGCAGCCCAAAAAAAGGGCACGGCTTCTACATCTTCACACAAAATGCTTCCATTGTCATTGGCATTGACAGCTGAATTTCCCCTAGTGACTTTCATTTTAAATTTTATACACTCTTATTTTATTTGAATTAGCCCGCTTATTTTTTATACAAACAGCTGACTTTTTTTATGTTGCCTGGTCAGAGCGGCTCTGGAAATTATCAAACAATTTATGCTCCGACAAAATAGTCAGCGTCTCAGTACCTAGCTTAAAGTTAAATTTTGGAAGGTAAAATATGGGAATAGAGAGTGCCGAACTGCGTTTAAGGGCCGTTTTTTCATATTCCTGTTTTTGCTCAACTCTAAATCCACCTAGATTTTGCAACTAGGTGGTTGTCTTATGTAGGTTAATTATAAATTTGGGCATTTGCTCCACGGTCACACCGGGAATTAAATTTGAAACTGAATTGAAATTATGGCGACAGTTAAATGTGGATTTGCATATGAAAAGTACTTTAGAATGTGGATTTGCATATGAAAAGTACTTTAGAATGTGGATTTGCGTATGAAAAGTACTTTAGAATGTGGATTTGCGTATGAAAAGTATTTTAGAATGTGGACTTGCGTATGAAAAGTACTTTAGAATGTGGATTTGCATATGAAAAATACTTTAGAATGTGGATTTGCATATGAAAAGTACTTTAGAATGTGGATTTGCGTATGAAAAGTACTTTAGAATGTGAATTTGCGTATAAAAAGTACTTAAGAATGTGGACTTGCATATGAATAGTACTTTAGAATGTGGATTTGCGTATAAAAAGTACTTTAGAATGTGGATTTGCGTATGAAAAGTATTTTAGAATGTGGACTTGCGTATGAAAAGTACTTTGAATGTGGATTTGCGTATGAAAAGTACTTTAGAATGTGGACTTGCATATGAAAAGTACTTTAGAATGTGAATTTGCGTATAAAAAGTACTTTAGAATGTGGATTTGCGTATGAAAAGTACTTTAGAATGTGGATTTTCGTATGAAAAGTACTTTAGAATGTGGATTTGCGTATGAAAAGTACTTTAGAATGTGGATTTGCGTATGAAAAGTATTTTAGAATGTGGACTTGCGTATGAAAAGTACTTTAGAATGTGGATTTGCTTATGAAAAGTGCTTTAGAATGTGGATTTGCGTATGAAAAGTACTTTAGAATGTAGATTTGCGTATGAAAATTACTTTAGGCACTAATTGCAGGTTGGCAGCACCGCTGCACACGGTTGTTTCTCGTTAAGTTTATTGGGCTCCAGTTCTTAAAAAAAAATTAACCTTTCGCAGAGGAGGAGTTTTTTCTAATGGAGGCGGCATAGCACATTCCATGGTATAACTAACAAGGTAGAGTTATCAGAAATTCACCATGCGAGAGGGGTACCATGATACAAAAAATAGAAGGTGGTGCAATGTCGCTTGTCAAAACAAATACTCCATTGTGACGTCACAGACTCACAGTTTTGTAGTTTTTGACATTTATCAAAACGTGAGCTGCGGTAACCAAAATGAAACTGAATTGAAATTATGGCGACAATTAAATTAAATCAAATTAAAACTAAAAAATTCAAATTTCCAACCTAAGGCTTATATGTCTGATGACGTCACAGACTAACAAAGTTATGCGCATGCGAAATGTAGCAATTGTTTGCACTACCTTGTGTTTATTATATCATGGGTACCAGTTGATATGAACATGTGAGAGCACGTTGACATCCCCTTTGCTTTTGAGTGATTTTTTAAATTCAACTGGTTGGTACCCCAAATAGAGGCAGCCTACTTTAATGACGACACCTTGGATAATTCCACCATGAGGCAGTCTACTTTAATAAATTCACCCTGTATAATTACACCATGGTATAGAATGACCGCACTGGTTCCGATAGTTGCCACCGGAACTGGTTCCGTGTCCACAATCGCTATCGCTTAGCACCCCTGCTTATCGATAGCCGATAACAATATTGTATCTCAGCACCGCACGATTTCTTTCCCATAAAAAAAAGATGGTGTGCTGCTTCTGCTTCTTGTGGCTATTATAACTTATTTTTGTCGTCCAAAAGTGCCGTATAAAATGTTTTAAACAATTCACACAGCCGACCAGGCCATAATCTTTGCACCACATTAACCGAAATTGCAAGAAATTGTAACCAAAAGCAACACGGACCAGCCAAAAAACCAACGTTGTGCCAGTGTCTCTTGTATTAGTATTAGTGTCCCCCACCCCCCTCCTCCCCGCCATTCCCCATCCCGTATCGTATCAGTTGAATCGCGAAATCCAGAATAGAAAGATGTGTGCTCGGTAGTGAAACTTTGTTGTTGGCAGCGACAAATTAACGAAAAAAAAAATAAATATAATAAAAGGAAGTCCAAATTCAAATATTTGGAAATAATCTTTAAAGGAATTTGGTTGGAGAAAAAAGCAATCAAAAGTGAGTATTTTAGGGTTGCCAAAGATGGAAATTTAAATGCGTTTTGGGGCCGCTTGACAACAAGCAACAGCGACAGCGACGTTCGTAAGGCCGGGACGCTAATAATGCATATTGGCTAGTTGGATGGGGTGTAAGGGGGTTGTGATGGAAGCGAAAGCAAATAGTTCGCTGTGTGCGTGTGTGTGTGTGTGTAAAAAAAAATGTTTAAATTCGTTGCGGCTGCAGAGCTGGAAAATTGGATTTGCTATTTGTTTGGGTTTTTTTTCAACTTAAAATTATTAACAAATATGGAACCAATTTTGAACCCCTAAGATCAACTTCAAAGCCGAATCACTTTTATGTAAATTTCTATTAAAATTGTAAACCAGTTTTCCGTTTTACAAATTTAATTATAGGCTTTTAGCTTTGTACCTTAAAACCAGAGTGTAAATTATATTTGATTTATTGAAAGATTTTTCCAACTTTTCCTATCAATTCTCTGAGTAGAGTATCAGATATTTCTTTAGAGAACTTGCTGAGCCTCCGGACTTGGCTAAATGGTTTCTCCAGATCCAGAGGACTTCTCCTTTGCAGTCTGCAGTGGCCCGTGTAGAGACCTGTCAGAATCCTGAGAGTATTCTTTCCTTGTTGGGTTAACTTTTGGAACCTTTTGAGAGGTTGTGGTTCGCTATTAATGCTTTTGCATGTCTCATCCCCCTGGAGTTTAGCCAGTATTCTCGTATTCCTTTTTAAAGAGCCCTTTTATGGTGTGTTGCCCTATGCCGCAGTAGGGTTCCGAACCTACCATTGCGGTGGTTGAACCATTGCGTGCCAATTGTTATGTCCCGATATCCATCTTTGTCTCTAAGACTAGCTTAGAAGTGAACTTGTTGCTGCTAAGCGCATTTAGCCGGGCTATCTGAAAGGATAGCTATTTTTCTATTATGGTAGTTATTTTCAATATTAAGGTCTGCACCGCAGCAGATTGCACATACTTCGGCTTGAAATATGCTTGTAAATTCTCCCCTTGCTTCAGCAAGCATCGGTCCCACTACCATGAGGTATAGCCTTCGGAGTATGCCATGCCCCACGATTTTCCGCCTATGCTCCTGCTTGTGAATAGTGTCCTAGTTCACTTAATGAGTGAATGCTCTAAGTGCTAATGCCCAGGGCATGCGAGTGTTTCTAAAAGCTCATCCACAAGTCGGCTTCATAACAGTGGGGGGAGACCTCCTCCCTGAGGGCATCCTCTAGTTGTGGTTACTGTGATGGTTTCTTCACCTTCCACTGCAGAGGCTTCTCTGCATCGTAGAAGTGAATCTATCCATCTGCCAATTGTGGGGCATATTCCTCTTCTGAGTGGGGCATTTATGACAGCACGATGTGTTCTTTACAGCAAATCCAAGAAATCATTCGTAAAATTACAAAAAAAAATGTTGAAAAATCGTCATGTTTTTCCCTTTTTATACCCATTACTATTCCATATTCAAAATGGGTAAAAGGGGGTCATGAAGTTGTGCAAATTTATGTAACAGCTAGAAAGAAGCATCTCCGACCCCATAAAGTATACATATTCTTGATCACCATCAACAGACGAGTCGATTTACCCCTGTCCATCCGTCGTTCTATTCGTCTGTCTGTATGAGCACCTAGATCTTAGAGCTAGAGCAACCAAATTTGAAATATAGACTCTATATCGGATAATAAATAGCAGAGTTAAAAAAGTGTTGCAAACTTTTTCTTTCTCTAAGTAAAGGATATATCCGAAGACTTACACTTACGCTCTCGTTTACTTTAAATGTGTTCGACACCTTGGAAAACCCCATATACGGACAGGGAACCAGTGTTGCCAACGTCTCTAAACAAAAAAAGAACGGTTGAACCCAGAAAAAAAGACAGAAAACGTACAGATTTTTTTAAAAGGCTAAAAAACAGGACAAGCTATGTTTCCTTATTAATATAATAAAATTTAATGAATATCAAAAAGTTGATAGTTGGCGACCTTTCTAAATTGTAGAAAATTGAGTTAAGCCGGCTTGAGGTCAAATGGAGCACACAGATGTATATGCTGTTTTTTCGGTTATTTCGGTTGCTAACCATCTTTAAATAAAAAAATTTTATACGTCTGTGCCGTCTGACGTGGAGTTTCGAATATATTTATTTTCGTCTAATTTATATCGGGAGTGTTATTATCAGCATCAATTTCAATCAAACTATCAGAAATTCGATAATTTGAGCCACATGTTGGGCACCAAACATTGCTAGTTCCGCCTCCTGACGACAAGCTATGTTGAAAGTCGCTAAAACGAAATGTTTGTTTTCCTTGTGCGAAGGGCACTGCATTTGGCATGTGTTTTTTTGAGTGGCCATTTGCGCGGACCTGGTCAATCTTTGGATTTAAACTGCAGTTGCAGTATTTGCAGTATGCCTCCGGATCTGGATCATTGGTATTCCAAGGACATCCAATTCTTTTATTCAGGTTCTCTTAACCAAGATTCGAGAAATTTTGAATTGTAATCGTCTTTCGGCATGTTGAAACTTTAAAGTGCAGTGAACCGATATTCGATTCTTCTAACTTTGATTACACACAAATAAAACAGGGCTGCATCGCTTTGAAAAATGCTTATCGAAGCCGGAATATCAAAATGAAATTGATAAACTGTATGAGCGCCTTAGAACAAGTAAAAAAGGATGAATAAAGGATAAAATGAAATACAAATGGCATTTTTTCCGGATAGGAGACGATTTAAAACATTTCCGGAAATCGCAGTTTCAAAAAGAACAGATCTGTCCGCAAAAAGGACAAATTGGCAACACTGCAGGGAACGCAATAATCCTAATCAAAAAATAATCATTTTCAAACCGTTGATAAACCAGATTTGTTTTGTAAATTACAAAACTTTTGCGGAAGTAAAAATGAGAACATGGCAAGCAAGCAAATTTTTATGAAAAGTTGGCTAAATATCCATGGTTGCAAATATTGCAGGACTTAAAACTAAAACAATGGTTCCATACTTATATAAATCAGCGTTGGTCAACGAGAGCGAGGCCAAAAAGTGAGAGTGTATTGGTGTGTGAAAAAAAGCACCTTGAATTGCTTCGACCTGACAGCATCAAAGGCTAGCCAGCGACTTAAAGGATCTTTGCTCTCTTCTCCTTAGCTTCGGCATGAGTTTGGCTCTACATACGTGTAAATAACGAAATGTCTTCGCCCCCCAGGGGGTTCTTGTGACCATCGCTGGACTAAAGGCCTGTTTACTATCTTGACCTCAGTGTATGTGTAAATGGCGAAATGTCTTTGGACCCTGGGAGGTACCGGTGACCATTGCTGATATAAATTGATCAAATATGTACGAAAAGCTCCCTCATTTGGCATATTTAGACAAATTTTCATCAAAATTTGGGCAAACGATTTTCCCGTGGGACCTAAGCTTTAGGCAAGGTAGCTAATACCATTTTTTGTGGCCTATGCAAAAACCTAATTTCTCAATTTTAAAACATTTTTCTAAACTGAAAATTCAGGGCAGGTTGGATTGAATTGAAAACTAGGGATCAGGATGGAATGGAATTTAAAATTTTGGTTCGGGATAGAAATTGATTAGGGATCGTACCCATTTGCAATGGTTTTTATAAGCAGAAAGGGGTGATTGACTACAGTTAAGTAAGAACAAGGAATTCAATGCTTCCTATTTTAATTTTTTGGGCGAATTTTTAAAATTTTTGTTAGTAGCAGCCGTTTCCATATCATTTGATGGCTGAAAAATTCAATTTTTAGATTAATACCAATAATTTTACAAGTTCTTGTAAAGTTTGAAAACCATTTTTATCCAGTAAAGACTCTACTTAAAAGTTTCCAAGCTCTTTGAATGGACCGTTTAAGAACCGTCTTCCTTATGATCCCTTCTAAAGCGTGGAATCCATTTTAAACACGGTTCTTTACTGAATTCTTTAAAGAAACATACAATTTGCGTTTCATTATGGTCCTACCTGGTAAACACCTTGACTTTGCTTTCGGACTAGGTATTATCGAAATTTGATCACATAAGCGGTGCAATCTTCAGAACTAATACATAAATAACAATGAAAATCTATTCTGCATACTTGAGACCTCACCTTGTAAAATGCTTTAGAACATGACGAATACTTTTTGTGACCACTGCACAGACAAATATATGTATCTACATTGATTCCTTATCAATATGTGTATATATATATATATATATATATTATTTTCTGTCAGACAAATATAATCCACTTTTCATTTTTTTTTTTTTTTTTCACTGTCTAATTAATATTCTGTCAAGACCCCATTAATTACCTCTTCCGAGGCAATAGGGAAACATTGCTTCGCATTTTCTTTGAAATCTCTTAAATTGACTTTTGTTTTCTTTTTCGTCTCTAGTGCAACCCTCACCGCTGCATTATTCCACAATGCGGCCACAGGCCCCTGGGTCGCTGGTCGACCCCAATGAAGATGAGCTACGAATTGCTCCCTGGTATTTTGGCCGTATTACCCGGGAGGAGGCCAAAAATATTTTACATGGCAAACCGGATGGTAGTTTTCTGGTGCGTGATGCTTTATCCAAAAAGGGCGAATACACTTTAACCCTGATGAAGGATGGAAACGAGAAGCTAATCAAAATTTGCCAGATGAACGGCAAATATGGCTTTATTGAGAAATACCTTTTCAATTCGGTGGTGGAGATGATCAACTACTACAAAGTGAACTCGCTCATGATGTACAACAAGACGTTGGACATTACGTTAAGTAATCCCATTATCCGTTCGTACGAGGAGGAGGATGCCCAGCCGCATGGTGATTTGCGATTGCTCAGCGATGAGTTTATACGCGTCTCACAGATGCTGCAGCAACAGGAGCAAATGCTGGACCAGAAGAAGACCTCATTCAATGCCATCCGGGAGGAGTTGCAGGAGAAGAAACTGCATCAAAACGTTTTCGCCAATGGCGAGAAAATGTTTCGCAGTCAAATAAAACTGATCGAAGTGTTTTTCAAAAGCCCAACCGTCAATAGTACAGCGGGAGCGGGAGGGACGGGTGCACCGGCGTCAGCAAGTGCTGTCGGATCCGCCTCATCCTCATGTCCAACGAACAATGCCGCTGCCCGCCAGCAGGACCAAGAGCATCTTCAGGATACTCTGGCGCGTATGAATGAACACCTTGAGGAGCTGCATGCCAAATCGCAGCAACTCAATCATTACATCGAGAACAAAAAGGAGGAGGAACTGCTGCTCGAACGGCAAATCAATGCGGCCAAGCCGGAGCTGCAAGTGCTACAGATACGCAAGGACAAGTTCATTGAGTAAGTACATGAAATTGACGTCATTTCGCAAATTTTGTAAGGGGTGGAATTGGACGGCTATTGCAGCAGCTAAGGAATTTTAATGCAAAATGTTTTGGCTCATTTTACACGCGGTTCGCCAGCGACAACAATTCTGACTCGTCAGCTTAGTCGGTCGGCAGCTCGTCTGCCGCTCTGACCGATACCGACCGATAATAATAGAATAATTTTGTTACTTGCTTTGGCTTTGGGGGCCAAATTGGCCACGCCAGCATGCCCGCTTTGGTCTACGTGCCCGCGTGTAAGCCAGTGGATAAGTTTTCCGCGAAATTCAGTCGGCCCTTTTTTCTGTTTGTTTTTGTTTTTACAACTCTTCTTCTGTTTTGTTTTTTTTTTTTTTGGTTGGGACTCTCATGGTCATAATTCTCCTGGGGGGTAGTATGTATGATAAAGTAACCGCAAACTGAACTGGGTAAAACCAGTATTATATGCATTGCATATATACATATATATATCTTGTATATTTATATATATATATGTACATTCTTATCAGCTAGACGGCATTGATTAAGATTTCTATTTCTAAAGAGCTATATAGCCTGTCATGTATAAAATATATATATACATATTTGTATATCGGAAGGCCTACTTAAATGCTTATCAAAATTGCAAAGAAAAACTGGTTGTAGTTTCTAGAAAAATTGCATTGCAAAACTGATTGACATCTCTGGATGATTATAGATTATGCTAATGATAAAACATTGCGCAACTCTGTTCTCTACTTCACTTACGTGGAACCACAAAACTTTTACGAATATGCAATTTCGAACAAGGCTTGTAGCACAAGGCTTGAATAAAAAATAGATGGGTCGTACCTTTAAGACATATTTAGTAAACAGATTTACTTATCGATCCATCAAAGGATTTATAAAGATCGGATGATTGATAGCTAAGTTACAGATACCGAGTATCAGACATGCTTCCATTTCTACTTTCGCAAAAGTTTTGCGATTTCAAACCGGTTTTCCGACCAAATTTGTTCTCCAAACGCAAAACTTTTGCGAAAGTGAAATTGGGAGCACGGCTGCACACTGTTTTCTTTTTGGCATAAACTCTAGTTGTTAAGAGATTTACCCAAAATTTGGTTTGTACGCATATTTTGAACCCCAAAACCAATATTTTGTATAGCTACCTTATAACCAGTCTGGTAGATTTGCTAGAACTTCGTTGTTTCTTATGCTACTGAGCTGAAATTTGGTTTGTACTCGTATTTGAAGCTGCTAGTACGGGTTACGAAATCGGGTTCGATTTGGATCATTATTTCACATAGCTGCCATATAGCCGATCTGGCCGATTAGCGCCAACTTTGTTGTTATTAACGCTATTAAACTGAAGTTTGTGTATTTGAAGCTCCTAATACGACTTACAATATCTGGTTCGGTTTGGACCACTATTTCATATAGCTGCCATATAACGCATCTGGCCGAATAATTCCAACATTGTAGTTTTTAACACTATTTTCGGTTTGTACTCGTAATTGAAGCATCTAATACGACTTGCAAAATCTGGTTCGGTTTGGACCACTTTTTCATATAGCTGCCATACAACCGATATGGCCGATGTGCTCCAGCTTTCTTGTTATTGACGCTATTAAACTTAAATTCGGTTTGTACTTGTATTTGAAGCTCCTAATATGACCTACAAAATCAGGTTTCGTTTGTACCACTTTTTCATATAGCTGCCATATAACCGATCTGGCCGAAGCGCACCAACTTTGTTGGTTTTTACACTAATGAACTGAGTTTCAGTTTGAACACGAATTTTAAGCTCCTTCAGCTGCTTATCAAATATGGTTAGCTGCCATATAACTAAGCTGTCCGATTTGCACCCACTTTGTTATATTTAGGCCTATTGAACTGAAATTCGGTTTGTACCATTATTTTTAGCTCTAACTAAGACTTTCAAAACATGTTTGTGTTTGATGCTACCGAGCCAAAAATTGCTTTTTTATGATTCTCTCATGTTAGATTTTAAACTTAAGCACGTATTTAGCGGCAATAAAGCTGTTCTTCTCGAAAAGGAGCAAGTTGTAGCAAAAAGTGTTAGTTACTCATTAATCTGCAAGTTTATTGTCATGATAAATGCCCTTAAAAGTATGCAAATAATATTTTCTGTAATTATTTTCCACTTGACAAGAAAATTTATAGTCAATACAGACCACCGACCTATGATACAATAACAACAAGTTAGCGTTTGACGAGCGCGAAAGTTTATTGAACCCCAGGGGCGAAATACATACGAAAACGAAGACCACACAATCGTTTTTTACATTTTTGACAGCTTTCGATAGAAGTTACGCTCTAAAGGCCTATTCTCAAATGATTATTTTCGTCACAGTATAAATATGACAGTTGTTCAAAAGTATTCATCTTGCTGAGCTGTTCAAAAGTGTTTCTATTCATATAAAGCATTGTGACGAAAATAATTTTTAGTCGATCTGAGAATAGGGCTTAAACCTGGAAATTGAAAGCGACCATGTCATGGTTAATTCATAAAACCAAAGGCAACTGAAAATATCGAAGCTTGTATTATGAGACCGGCCAGATAACAGGAAAAATGGTCAGGTAGTAGTAGTAGTTTCGTCTTTTGTATCTTATATTTGTTGAACCACAACGAAAATTTGAATTCGGTACAGGTTCAGCAATTATTTAAAAGTGTTTTGGTTTGCGGTATCAAAAAAATGTGTTATTTCCGGGTTGGAACTGACTTAGTTCAAAACCAGTTAACAACCCTGATATAATCACGTCGATGAAATCAAATCATTCGTCGTCTTAATGGCTTTCGAAACGTTTCTGCATTTTTTTCGGTTTGTGGTTTAGCTTACGCGCGCCCCCTTATATTTGTTGGTTTCGGATCAGGGTTGCCTTGCATCAATCTCAACCGTTTCATCGAGCGTGAAATATTCACAACGCAATTTGATTAGTCAGAATAAAAATACATAAATGAATTTTTTGATAAGTGAGAGCTTAAGTAGTTTATTGCTCTTTGATATTTTTGATGCTTTTGTTTGTCGAGTTTTAGATGAAAAAGTTAAAATATTAATGCGTAAAATGCGTGTACACGTACAAATGCAGCTGAGTTGTTGCTGCCTTTAATCGAGGTATTGCAATAATATTTAGATTTAAACGCTGATGTAAAGCAAAAACGCATGCGTTTTGCGAGAAGAATTGGTACACAAGAGCTTGTTTGAGCTGCAAATTGGTTCAACACCCCATTTTCGCCGTTTCATAGCGACTTTCTAGTTGGTTTGGGTTCCTTTGGTACAGCCCTCGCATTTCTATAAAAAGAAATTTTTTATCATTTGGATTTAAAAGTAAAATTTGAAAGCTACTTTAATGGTTAACCCTTATGCAACTAAGAGGTGACGATGTCATCAATTCTCTTAAGACTTACCTTTGCCTTATGTAACATTAGACATTTAGAATTAGAAGAGATGCAAAAAAAAAAAACAACAAAAACTTCAGCTGATAAGATGAAAAACGTTGCTGCGTAATGGTCATGAGAATAGAACCGAGAAATTTCACTGAAATTTGAAACCCATGGTTTTCTTAATTGGATTTTATGACATATATTGGTACACTGAGACATTACTTGTTTAAAATACCCCTTATAAATTCTCTCTATAAAGAAGTTGTTAAAAACGTTTACTTTGCTTGCGAAGTTTTTAGTGTCTTTAAATCCAAAGTATTGGTTCGAACTTTGGTTCATAGCGAGAGTATGTCTAAACCGAACCAAGACATACTGCTAAGCTGTGTTGGCAAACCGATCCGGTGTCCTTTCGAAACTTCCGTACCGCAAACCGCAAGTTAAAACAATTTAGTATTCGTATCGGGAAAGTAAAACTAATCAAGGAAGCCCTTTTTTTTAAATAAGCTTCATCCGACTTCTCTGTTTCTAGTTCTTCAGAATTTAAAAATTTTTAAAACAAATTTTTTTTGATGGAATAATAAAACCTTTTAAAATTTATTCCATGGATGGCTGGAAGTTAAATAGATACATACCAGCTTTGAGCTGTTTAGCTATCCTTGAACTTTTGGACGGCTCTTGAACATCCGACTTTAAGTAAACTAAATGTTTTTAAGGAATTCAATTTGGTAGCTAAATGCGAAAAGTCCAATTTCATATTAGGCTGCCTTCACCTTGTTTGACACATGAGACATGATACATAGTCTAGTAGTCCTGCTTTTTGTTATATTTTAAATGTGAATTGCTTGTCAAATGTATAGTAGAATCATGAAATGCAGGCCTACTAGATTATCATGTCTCATGTGTCTTAAGAATATTTTAAGTGTGAACCACCGAACCTAACAGAGGCCACGGTTCTATAAAGCTGCCTTTACACTTTTCATATATCTCTTAATTGTCGGTTCACAAAATCTCTAAAGCGAACCTGTTCCATTTCATCAAAGAAGGCTAAATTTGATTGGCTTTTACATTATCGTCAGAGTGTTTCTTTAGAGATATATGACAAGTGTAAAGGCAGCTTTTGCTTTGAATATATACCTGATATTAATTCATAGCCAGCCTTATCGCTTTATTTCCCTATTTAATCGGTGCAAAATATTTGTGGTTAATTGGTAAATTTTTGAACAAGTATTTCATTCTATTGTCGGAACTTTCTGAGGTTTTTTCTGTTAAGGTATCAAACAATAGTCAAGCTTACTGAAGTTCAATGTTTGACCTAAGCTTCCTATAATCAAACGGTTGTTTTCTTTAACCAACTTTCTGTATGACTTTCGTAAGTGTTATCTTCAAAAATGAGGTTGAGGATGCGAAATTCCAGGATTTAAACTTTTCTGAGCGGAATTAAAGTAATTTTTTTCTAACTAAACCCTTTTCTGTACGGGTTTAGGTTCTGGAAATCATAATTTTAAAATTTTCCGGTTCTGAACCTGGTTTTCTTAAACACTTATATTAAAAAAAAAAAAAAAAAATACTAATACTACTAAATCAACTAGAAATGTAAAATTCATCAATGTTTCTTAAGTTTACCTTCCAAATCATAATTTTGGTCATAATTTTAGGTTGAAAATAGCTAAAAATAAAAAAAGAGTGGCTAAAAAAGTTGCTTAAAGTTAAAACTTTAAAATTATAATTAAAATTCAAAGAGGGGGAACATTTATATTAAAAATTATAGAAAAAAAAAATTCGTATGCTTCAAAACGAGGCTGCACACCTTAAACGATACCAAAGTAGAGTAAAATGTTGATCAAAAACCTTTTACGAATCTAATTTTTCGGTTCGGTACAACAAAATTGTAGACATATTGCAAAATTGTTGTTATCTGTTCAATATTGAGCGATAAGAAGTCGAAATCGTCACGCTAGTATAATAAATTTTTATTATACGTTCTAAAAAGACATATAAAAACAGCAATAAAAACGCCAATTACAATAAGCATTGTCTTTTAGATTCTTGATTCCACGTTCAGATGATGACGAACCAAAGTGTTTCAGAAAAAAAAATAGAGAAGCGACTTAATCAAACAACAAACCATTTAAAGCTATTGCGCTGTCTTCTTAGCACCATCGAATGAATTCTCAGTGGATATAGGGCCTTGAAACTTATTTTGTCTGATCAAAAGTACAGAAATTTTGAATATAAGTCTTATAAATTGCAATTCTATTTAATTTAAACTTGTATCGAACCTAAACACTCTCGAAATCTCGAACCAAAAAATTTCCTTACATAAACCATTGGCCAATGTCGGTTTGAACCCGCGAATCTGAGTTAAAAACAATTATTATAGCATTTAACGTCTTTAGCTGGAACCTAGTAATTTAGTCCTCACCAGGTTCAACGCATATATTTTACCACAGTTGTGACAGAATCCTTGAACTAAAATAGTTAGTACTAAAATAAGCCCGGACTTGGAACCATTTCTAATGATTATGCCCTAAATCATCAGTGCCTACTTCTGTTGTACTGAAAGGAAGTTCTCTTGCATAGAATGTTCAGGTTTCAAATGGAATTATTAGGCACTATTTTGCACTACGACTCAAAAGTTACAAAATAGCTCAACAAAAAAAAATGCCAGATTTGTAGCTAATAGCTTAATCAAAAAATTAATAGCATTTTCACATTCATAATTGCTAGATCTAGCAACTAAACAGCTCAAATGGTTTTCTACACTTTTCTACATCCAATCCCGCTTAACTGTTTTTTTTCCATTAGGTAGACATGTTCATTTCTTTAGATATATCTTTCTAATTACAATCTTAAACACATTTTGCTACATAGTTATAATACCAATAACTCTTCACCTGGCAACAATCATTTTTTGCTTGGATTTCGGTGTGGCTAGCTTCGTCATCTTTCGGCTCTTCTTCTGAGGATTGCCTTAAGTTTCTAAGTACATAACGCGGACTGTGCTAGAGGTAGAGAGCTCTTTCGGTTAGATAAGGCGCGCTATCGTTATCAGGTACTGTCGTTGGCATTATCTGTTTGCCGAGTGCTTAAATTTTTTCATTTTTGCAAACCTTTTTTTTTTTACTGTTTAAATTTCTTTATTTTAATTAAAGATTAAGTGGAACCCATCTTGGGCAAACAGGAGACAGTTAACCATGTCTAGTGTCGTCATAGAGTGGGGCCAGCTCCTAGGGCACGATTAGAATCGGCACTAGGTTCATAAGGAGATAACAATTATAATAGTGGAGGAGGTCGCTAAATGTGTGCACGAGCGACAAGGCCTTGTCGATAAGAACAGACATGACAGTTAAGGGGGACATGAGGAGGGGACACCCCTTACTTACGCTTATCTATCTATGAGTTGCGACTGAGTTACTTTTACCGAGTCGATTTGCAATCGTCAAGATGATATCACTTCATCACCCCACCTTTAGCTCTCTTCCTGCATTGCAAACACAAAGAACATGGATATTATGTATATACTTGTATATTGGGCAATGTGAATCATTGTGAGTGATATGGGGGGAGGGAGACAGGCTAGCTAGCTAGCTAGCTAACCAACACCCGATCATGATGAAAACACAAGGTCTAGGCAGGCGCAGACAGCACGGCGGCAACATCACGTAGTTAGCTGTCGTCGATTTCGTTTGCAGTTGCAAATCGCAAGTAGAATCTTACAGCCAGTCCCCTAGGGAAGAGGGCGTTGTGAAAGTTTATTAGTTGAAATTAAAATCATTAGAAGTAAAGTCAAGAGTTGCGGAAAATTTTGTGAGTTAATTTTAATTCGTTTTTTTTTTTGGGCCTTGGGACTTGTTGGTCACAGTTTGATTACTGTAAAGACCAGGTACAAAAGTATGTTTTAATTTAATTCAAAACGGCACGATGGCCCAATACCAACTTGGAGGAAGAACACGTGATTTGATAAAGGCTAGCGCGGAGCTCTCACTTAGCTAAAGTGTGCAATGGCCCATTACATCAATTTATGTATATTTGTTTTTGAACTTGCAAAAATTATACTCTAAAGTCAATGTTTTCTTGTTTTCTCTGACGAATTTTAATTACAGTTACACGCGAATAGTTAAAGTGACTCTAAGGTATACAAAGAACAGCTGATTGCAATTGTAAATCATAGTGAACCTTCCAAGTTATAGCCATATATTCTTCTGAAATGTTAATGCCTTTTAACCGTCTATATAAAAGAATAAACATTTTGTAGTTGACCTTTACTAAGTGCGTAGCCTGTTTTTTAATAAAGGTGGGGTTCTTTATTGAGATTCGTCCACTTGAAAAATTCAACATCATTCTCAAAATACGAACGTTTCCTTCAAGGAAATTCCTTATTCCACTGACGAGTGACATACGTAAACAAAGCACCGCTGACTGGATTGCTCTGTTTGCAATTGTAAATCAAAGTTCGCCATCCAAATGTTAAGCAGCATGCCCTCCTGGTATTCCCAGCATGATAAAGGTAGTTTTCGGGATTCATACATAAGAAATATTACTACATTTTAACATTTAACATGGCCATGCACAACTCATGGTTGTAGTCTGTATTCAATAAAGGGGATCCGTATACCTTTTCCACTGTGTTAAGTCCCCTTCCCACTGGGCTAAAACTCTCTGCCACCTTGGCAACGGCACTGACCTATTGCTGGCGCTTTTGAATTCGATAGAAAATCTAGCCTTTTTTATGCTCTGACAATGGCTAGATAACCCGTGACAGTGACTTGATCGTGGATGATGTAGCGAATGGACTTTTATCTCTTGTAAGGAAATACAGAGAAAGAATGAGGTCATTTAGATCATCCAGCGGATGAGCACTAGAATGTGCCAGTGGAACAAGGGTAACTCGGCTGTTCGTTCACATATCGCGATACCAAGCGAACGGCGTATGTTTTCAAAGTGTCTGCCACATTCGTCCCGAATGTTGACACGAAGTAAAAAAGTTGGTCAAGCCCGACTGTAATATACTCCGCACCTGCAAGAGGGTATGCTCAGCATACAATTCGAATGCAGTAGCAGCATGAGATGCTTTTTGCACAAATCCAATATACTCTGTCTAGCTTTGGTACAAAGTATAAGAATCGGACAAAATCGTTTCAAAAATATGTGAAATGCAGAGGTCATAGGCGATGCCATGGTTTCTATCGTGGGGTCATTTTGTGTAGATCTGGAGGAGGAAAAATTAGAGTCCTTTATTTTGAAGTGCTGATACAAAACTCCACCACTGAGACAACATATTGCTATAGTGAACACCAATTATCGCATCGGGAAAGTAGAATTAGCTGGGACCTTCATCGACATAGCCAGCTTCATAGACTGAAGGTGGAGCATACTCATAGCATACGGATTTAAAGATGGCTGGTAGGTGGGGGTAGGTGTAAAAAAATTAATGTCACAACAGTAGCAACGGAAGCTATCACAGATGGCGTGTGCGAGACGGCAGCCTGGGGGGCCACCACTATAATAAGTTGTGTAGGTTGCGGTGGTTTTGGATTTTCGTTAAATTTTCTATAAAATATACTGCTTTTTTTGCCATGTTCTGCAAAGAACTTTAAACGTTAAAATTCGCATGGAAAAAAGTACGCCCTAGTGTACATGGGCAATTCAGCATACTGGGGAAACGTCATACCAGCCATAACCAGGGGAGAAGATATCGAAAAGGTTTCTAAGCCACAAGTGAGGAAGTTTCCAGCTTGCATCGAAACGCTTTTTATTGACCACATTGCATAAAATGGGTTGCTATTCGCTTTTATCTTTCATGAAATTGTTCAAATGATTTTGGTTTTGGAAAACTAGTTTTATAATTGTGTGACCCATTCTTGGAGGCAAATCTGAGAATTATCAATCAATCAAGTATCAGATTTCTTCACACCCTTTGAGAATTTATCAACTGTTTCAAGAAAACGAGTTGGCAGGGTTATGCTCATGTTTGGTTGCTGAGTAAGCCCTTTGATACTCACCTCTTAAAATACTCTCAGAGCCATATATAAGATATCGTTTGCATTTTGCTGTAATGCTTATGTATTTAAATGTTTTATGGAAAAAAGGGTTTGTAGAGTGTTACTACGATTTAATTTGGGGATACTAGTGATTTGTCCATCTATCGGTGGTAAGAACAATTGCAAATTCGGCCGTATCACAGCGTAACACTGTATATTTCTCGGTCACTTTAAAAATGTTAGCAATAAATTTACACAAAAAGCAATAAATAAGCAATGAAAATCTAGAAATGCTTTAGCTGGAATTAATCATTTATAAAAATTAAACGATTAGTTACTATTTTGAACGCCCAAAAATGATTGGGAATACAAAGTTTCTGTGATTTGGCGATTGCTACTGTTGTCGGACTTTTGCTACAAGCTTGTCTTTGGGATTCCCAAGCGGTCATAGCAATTCTGTCTCTGTCAGCTGATTGAAAATAGGCAAAGATCGCTGATGATTGAATTGAGGAAATTCATGAAATAGCTATACGATCAACTAGCCTCCTTTGTGTTGGAAAAGTTGTGAACATAAATCATAACTTATTTACCTAGAGCCTGCTAAAAGTTCTATGATTGATCATTGTGAATATTTTACTTATATTTTTCAATATTTTACACCACATTGATTTTCCACCCTTCTCTAACTCCTTTTTTTTGTTGTTACCTTTCATTTTCTGCAGGCGCCTTAAGGGTTTCAATCTCAGCGAGGAGGATCTAAATGTCATACTTGAAATGGGTTTTGATGAATGGCTGCTACATTATGAGAAGGTCTCGAATCAACCCCATCACAATGAGTCCTTGTGGTTCCTGAAAGATGCCAAGCGACGTGATGCCGAGGATCTGTTAAAGGGTGCACTGACGGGCACATTCCTCATTCGTGTACGCGATGCCGGCCACTATGCATTGTCCATAGTCTGCAAGGGTAGTATTCATCATTGCATCATCTATGAGACTGAAAGTGGATTTGGTTTTGCGGCACCGTACAATATTTATCCTACGCTTAAGAAACTGGTGGAGCACTACGCCTCGAATTCGCTGGAGGAGCACAACGATACATTGACCACCACGCTACGTATACCAGTGTTGTATTGGGAGCAAAACAAGCCCCAAATCTTGGCCCAATTGCAGGAGGAGTTGGAGTGTGAGCAGCAGCAAATGGCCCTGGAGGCGACTGGGCTAATGCCACCACCGCCAGATAATAGAAGTGCACCGATACCCACTCCAAGGGGACGTGATACAGTTGATGGCGGTGAGACGGAAACGCCACCGGCTTCCATTTAGCCTTCCACTTTTAGTACATCGCAGTAGGCGATCTCGGCTTGTTCAATCTCCTGCTGGTGTTCTATAAACTACATATTAACATAACCCTCAGGCTAGCTATCGAACTACGTTTGTCTCTCATAGGAAGCAACGCTCTAAAGCTCTATCTCTCTCTCTCTGTCCCTATCTCTCTATCTATATTATAAATATTTTTGTGTGTGATGATGGCAGTCCAACTGCCATCCGCAGAAAGCAGAAACAAGTAAATTTTGGTGATCATGTTGATGTTGTTTAACATATATACATGTTATGGTATATATAAACTATATGTGCATCGCAGGAAAGTTTTCTAAAAATGGCATTTCGCGTGATAATTGATAAGTCAAGCTATCCTCCCCCCCCTCCCCCTCAATATATAGTATACATATAACAATGGTTCTGTCCATCACGCTGTGCGTCGAGGAGTACGAAAAAAAAAACAACATTTGATCGTGTTCATGTAAATATTTAAATTAACAAAAAAGGACGGTTTTGATAACCATTTTGTGCCCCCACTTTGCCCCTGTTCCCCAACCCATTGCGCTCTAATATTTGTTGTTATATTATGAATGATTTGAAGTAGTTTTAAGTGAACATTTACGATGTGATCAGTTGATTGTTGCTAAATGGTAATATTTTTTTTCGTGTAATGCAACTGTTTTTTTTTTTACAAACCCTAAAAATAAATATACATAAACGAGTTACATACAAAGTTCAAGAGAACTCCCCCCAGCAACAAAAAACGAAAACAAAGTGCAATCAAAACTGTAAAAAAAGAAAGAAAGAAAGAAAAAACGGGAAAACAAAAGACACACACTAAATTGTCGCCCCAAAAAATTGTCAATGCCGGCTTAAGTTCTTTTTCAAAAAGAAAAGTGTGATTAGAGTAATGGGTCATAAAGTCAGTTATATGTAGGTGTTGTAGTCAGGGATGCAAACTGCTTGGATATACTTGGTTTGTGGAGTAGCTCAGGCTCACTTTGCAGACTTTTGTTGGTAGAAAAACGAAAAACAGAATCCATTTTGAAAATTTTGAAGAAGTGCTTATCGCGGCTGAGTTTAAAAAATTGTTCTAAAACCTAAAGCAGAAATTTTAAAACACAAACTAAGCTTTTGGCTAGAAAATTGTGCCTACCGTGGAGGAAAACTATTGTGTCCACATTCCAGCTTCATACCCTCATGTCAGTATTCACTTCAACAAAATTTCTGGCAAAATTAAAGCCGTGCTCTCATTTTAATTTTCGCAAAAATTGTGAAAATTTGACACCGAAAAACGGTTTGAAAACGCAAAATTTTTGCGAAAGTGAAAATAGGATCCAATTATCGTTCAAAATCGGTCAAAATCTTTAATAGATTCTTTGAAATCATTGCCAATCAATCGCATTCGAAAATAAGAACAGGCCTGTATATAAGTTCTTATAAATATGACGAAAGTAATTTTTTGAATCGAACCCTTTTCCAAACTCATAAGGTACGGTTCGTATTTGGGAGGTCTTAAGTTTTGAAAGTTCAGTTCATGGTCTAGTTCGAAGGACTCAAAAAACCCGAACCAAACCGTTTTTTCAGGTTTCGCCTTGGTCTAAAACGCATATGTCGATTTCCATATTTAGTTTCAAAAATTGAAACAAATTCAAAATTGTTAAAGCCTAAGTTAAAGTTAAATTAAATATAAAAAAAATCTTACAGTATTTTTTTCTCTTCGATAAGTTAAAAAATCAAATTTTTTTTAAGTGCAAAAATGCTCGTTTTATTAGAGCTAAAATTCGTGCAATTTGTATTATTATCATTTTTCTTCCATATACAAAAAGAAATAACAAAAATGATCAGAGCGGTTAACTAGTTTTAAAAAAAAAGTTGGCGAGTACGAAAAAGATCTTTGGTGAAGTGAAATACTTGATCAGGTGGAATGGAAAATATTTAAAAATGTTCTAAAAGTCACCAAATTTAGAAATTTTTGTATAAACGATTGCATTTTGAACTAAACTTGAATGAGTGTGTTTGTAAGGTGGCAAGAAAAGGTTTTGTTACTAGGTCCCAAGGAAGGAAAACATACGAATTACATCTACACAGAAATAAAAAGATTCATTTGGGTTGGTTAGTTTTTTCATAAGCCTTTTTTCATATCCTTTGGATGACTTATAGCTACATTTGATAAAAATCTAAGATCAATCTAACATTGACATAAAAAAAGATCCATTTGAGATGAATAGTTTTTTCATGATCCTTTTTCATATCCTTTGGATGACTTTCAGCTACATTGGATAAAAATCTAAGATCAATCTAACATTGACCTAAAAAACGATCCATTTGGGATGAATAGTTTTCCATAACCCTTTTTTCATATACTTTGGATGAAAATCTAAAATCAATCTAACATTGACCCTAAAAACGATCCTTTTGGGATGAATGGTTTTATCATTTCCCTTTTAATGTTCTTTTTCCATTTCATTGGATGAAAATCTAAGATCAATTTAACATTATATAGATATTATTAAAATACCTTTCCAAATGGATACCGAAATTATCCAAACTATCATCAACAAATATCGCTTTTTTTGTGTGTACTTGGTTTTGAACAGCCGATTTTAAATCGCTTAACTTTCGTCATCTGATCTAGTAACCCAGCATATTTTAATCACCACAATTCGAAAAATAAACGTTTATACGAAATTCTCTAAAGATTTCTGGGACACACCCAAATAATTGTAAAATTCAAACAGTTTCATATCATAACCTAAAGAAGTCGAAAGAAAGTCTCGCTAATTCTGCATCCTTGATTACAATACACAAATTTCGCTAACCGAATCCTTGAATATAAGAACTTTGTATTGATAAAACGAAAATCTGTAAGAAAATTTCGACAAGAGCCAGAAGGCGGACGGCTCGAGAGCTAGTAATTCCGAAACCCTTCTTTAAAAACGACAAGCATTAAGCCATCGACTTAAATTTGCCAAATGATCTCAATTGTGCATGTTGAATGAACCTTTATAAACAATTTCGTTTGTCTGAATTTCTCGAAAACCAAAAGGTTAAACTTATTAAACACAAACTTTTCTAGGCCCTTAGGTTCACTTTTGAGACTATTTTTAAATAAAGCTTGTATTTTGTCGTACATTTAGCGATTGGTTGTGATATACTTTTTTTTTGCCTAATTCGGGCTTAAGCCCTTAGTAAAAGTACTAAGAGTTTCTTAGTAAAAGTTCTTTATCAGACTTTAAATGTGACCCAACTCTAGTTTTCTTTTTGTATTTAAAAAAAAGAACCCACCTGTTTGAAATACTTTTTCCAAATAATTCAAATGAAGGCAATAAAAACTGTGCAATTGGAAAGAGTTACTGAAAAACTTCGGCTAGCCGGATATATTAAGTTTCCTCACTTTCTTTTTCTCACTCCCTGTGTTCTCTTGGTTCTTGCACTTCCTGTTGCATTTTACTGATAAAAAAAAAAAAAAATCACACACAGACATGCGTCTTTTCTTTTTTTTTTTTTTTTAAATGTTCTACATATTTTATATACCACGTAAATCTTAATTTAATTTATTTAATTTGTAATTTGTGTTTGAGATTTCGGCGGATCTCGTACGTTGTAGTATTTATAAGTTTTAAACATTAGTTTGTAAAATGCGTTTCTTAAAAAAAAAAACAAACACAAAAAATAAACAACAAAAAAACGATGTATTTTAAAGAAGACGATTGACGATTGATGATTGATGATGATGATGATTTTTTGCCATAAATTGTGAATTTTTTTTGGACTGCATTTCTGGCGCAGGCCAAAGAAAACAAAAACCAACAAAAAAACAAAAACAAAAACAATGAAAACGAATTGCAAATTTGTTGTATTTTTTTATATGAATATATTCTACATACATACACACATATGTGTATGTATATATTTGCTATATGTTGTAGACCTTAAGCGCTAACAAACAAAAGAAAACAAAACAAAACATTTTGTAGTAGTTTTAAAACAAAACAAAAGAAGAAATTTGGAAAAATGAAAAAAATTGTGTCTGTATGTGTATATTTGTATTTGTGTCTAAAAAAAAAAGGGAAGAATGTTCGTCAATAACACACACACACACACACATGAGAAGAAACCAATAATAATAAAACGAAAAACAACCACAAAATTCACATATAAACAAAACTTTTTTGTAACTGCACTTGTCATGGGTTTCTGCTTTCAATGAACCATTCGATTCTGCTGATTTTGGAGAAACGCGAGAGCGTACAGCAAAAACAAATCACGCGTTCGCTGCTTGGCGTGTGAATGGTCAATGCACACGAGAGCTGCCCGTGCTGGAGAATAGAGGCTTGCACTGCCTCAAACTGGCCTCTCGGCCCACTTTTTTTTTCTAGAAGCTCTTGACTAGAGTCCTATTGCAGCGGATGAGCTGATATCATTGCCCTTGGTCAGCAAATTGTTGATTCTTTGTTTTGTTTTGGTTTTTGCAAATGAGTCATATAATTCCTCTGTATTCTTATTCTATTTTTCAGCTTAAATGCATTTGGCTTTTACACAGGAAAACGAGAGTTGCATTTGAGACACCTGTTGATCTGCCATTCCATGCCTTTTTAACTTGTAATAAGACTACTGTCCCACAAATAGCTTATTCTAGTTCTGACTGGTGCTACTTTGCTGCCATGCCAAAACCCCCCCCAAGGACTTGTTATCAAAGTTCTATTTTTAGTTCTATGATTGTTTTTGTTTTGGTCACAAGGTCCATATTTTGAAAAAAATCAAATAAATCAAACCCCTGGGTACTATTTACTTCTCACGCGTATGATCAACGAACATTTCTCAAATTTTAAAGCCTCCAAGATAGTACAAAATATTTTTGGACCACATAATTTGTGGGATTTATAGACCAAATATAATTAAGATTTTTGAAAAACCACAAAGAAAAATTAAATTGTTCCAGCCATTACACTGAGAAACATTTTTCAACAAAAAAAATGTTGATACCAACGAGACACACAAAATTTTAAAGGTACTTATGGTAGTAAAAAAATACAGACTGGGTTTGGTGTGATTGGCTAAGGGTTTTATACCCTATTCCCATTAAAAGTGGCTAAAAGGAGATCATGAAGTTGTGCAATTGTATATAACAGCCAGAAGGAAGCATCTCCAATATATATAAAGTATATATATTCTTGATCAGCATCAACAGCTGAGTCGATATAGCCTTGTCCGTCTGTACTATAGTACCTAAAAGCTTGTTTTGTCACTTACATACAAATTTATACAACTTGAATTCGAAATACAAACGTTTACACACAAAATCGACTCGGCATTCAAAATAGAGACAAGTTTATAGCTTTTTATAATCGGATATGTTTCATAAGCTATGGCCTGTATCCCACAATGCCCCTGTGGATCATATATTTATCATATATGGGCATTTCCAAACTGAAGTAACGTTACGTTTGTACGAAAAAAAATGAAAATCTTAGATTTAAAAAAAAAAAATGGTTTTACATTTGGGTAGCAATTAAGTAGCTCTACAATCAGCAAAAACAATGAAATACATCGATCATAAGGAGTTAAAGATATAAGCAAAAACGGAAGTGGGTTTTGACTTCTTTTAGAAAATTCTAAAACTCTGCGAATTGGGCAAAGCTTTTTGTATACACATTTTTTTGGTTGGATTTGAAATAATACAAGTTTATTTTCCAGGTAACCTTATTCAAAAATATTTTCTCAATTTTTTTTTTATTTGCATAAGTATCTGACGTGACGTTACCTGACGTTACGTAACTAAAATTTTCTAATTATATTTATGTTGTTTTTGTTATTATATAAAGCAAAAACGTACAGTTAATTGCAATCACATAGTTTCTTATGGTGTCTTCTGTATTATTTTTAAACTCTTTGTACCCTTTGCAATTTTTTTGAGACCAAAAAACAATGCAATCTAAAGCTATTTTTATTATAAATAAAATAAATTATGAATAAATTGAATATTGGCATATATTAGTTCATTTTGATTGTTTCCCCATAAAAATATGATAAAACAAGTGTTTTAAAGCACTTTGCATTTTTTGGTCTCGGTGGACTTTTCTGTGGAAATGCAAATATCATATAATAGCTAACCCGACAGACGTTCTTCTGCCCTCCCTTATTTCATACCTTTCTTCTTTCCAGGGCAAGCGTCAAACCAATCCCCAAAGCTTAATTACAATCGGATGAACGGTATAATTTGGCAAATTTTCTTGTTTTTTGGAACATTTTTCGACCACTTTTTAAACCTAGAAACCCTGGCGGTCAAGCGTCCAACCATTCTCCAAAGTTTCATAACAATCGGATGAAAGGTTTAGGCAGGCATAAGGGACATTCAGACAGAGAGACAATCATTCATTTTTATACATACACACATCATTCATGCTTGAACAACGTTTCACATTTCTCATATTTCTTGTTAAGTCACATTTCGTATTATGTATTATTAAAACTAAAAAAAATTGTTTCTTTTTTAAAATTAATCTTGGAAAATTCTTAAAGACTACACTACATTAATGAACCTACTTGCGTTGTGTGATTTTTTGAGTAGATTCACCTTTACGCTAACGCATAATCAGAGTAGACCGTACTAATGACTTATAAATAGATTCAAGACACTCAAAATCTAGGGTCATATAGTCGTTGTTAACAGGTTTGACGCACTCAACCAGGAAATCGAAAGCGACCATGTCAGCGAATTACAATCTTGAATCCGACTGGGAATATTGAATGCGTCATTTTCTATATACATCAGTAACTCTCCATCTTGGCATTTTCTTAGGAAATATTCGGCAAAGCGTGTTTGATTCTTTTATTGGTTCTCAATCAAAATTCATTGAACCCATTTAACAGATTTCCTCTTGTACAGCATGTCTTAGTGTTATATTCCTGACTCAGCCATGGCATTTATGCCCAGTTAATCAGGAATAATTTCTTGTGTCAATCGTAGATTTGCTATTAATTTGCACTTTAGTTTAAGACTAAGCACTACCTTCTTCAGAATCGTAATCTATCGAAAAATTTCAACACTGGAATCTGCAAATATATTTAGAAACCGTGTTAAAAGATAGTGCCTTAGCTTCATTTGTTAAACATTTTTACTGGCCTCACGAATTTCTTGCTGCATTGGTAATATACATAATTTCCTCTGACACTCTTATCAATATTTCTAGCTTTTCCTTTATCCATTTCGAACGATCTTTCTCAAATTAAAAATTTATTTTCTTATGATGTTTACAAAGAGTTGTCATCTTAAATTTTCCTTTAAACGAACTTAAAAGTAGCAACTAATCGAACTTTTGTTTGTCCCCTCGTACGTATGTGATTTCGTTTTAGTTCTTTGATTGTTCACTGGGAAATATCCAACCATTTTTAGCACAATAATCCAATTTCTTAAAAAACATATCCGGTTGCTAACCAAACGGTTCCGCTATTTGTTTTTTTAGTGGGTCAAGTATCATGTAATTAATACGGATTATAATTAAACCATTTATAATTCTATTTATCTATACAATATACAATTTGTCTAAAACGGCACACTTCAAACAGAATGCTATATCTGGAGACGGATCTATCGAAACCAATCAATTATAAATCAATTTTTTGTCTGCTGTAAGAACATATTCAATTATTAAATTAAATAGTTCAAAACTTTAAACTAATATAGCTCAATAGAAACTGCGTTTATACACACACAATTTATTGTGATTAGTGCCCTTTATAGTATGCAATGCTTTTAATCAGGAATGATTTCGAATTGGATTTATTTTATATTTGGCCTAAAAAAAGATTATATTGTATACCTATTACTGGTGCGATAATCTGGATGAATTTATAGTGTGGATTATGTATGCCGCCACCGTAATTGGCTATCAATGTTTGCGTTCTATAAGGAATTTATATAAGGAAATAAAGTTTGCATACTTTGAAGGGCATTAATCATGATAAATTTGGTATGTATAAACGTAGTAAGAGCTATATATTGTAAACTAATTGTGATATAGTAAAACTTATAACAGATTTGGAATGGAGAATTTGGGTCCACATACCCAATTTGTATGGAAAAATGACAAACATCCATGGAGGCATAAAATGGTTGGATTTTGTTGCCTTGTGTAATTATGATTTCAGAGAATTTTGTTAGCTTGGCTTATATGTAAGTCTTATTCTGTCTTATCTCCGTATCAGCACTGTGTAATTTGACTGCAATATATGTTTATCCATAAAGTTCTTTCAAGTTAAACTCATTATAAAAGCTATTGTGGGTTGAATCAGACTAGACACATATTACAAAATTTTCAAGAATAATAAGTTTATAAAATAATTTAAAATTTGGTCAACATTAAACAGTATAGCGCCTCCTAATCATATCTCTCTACCTTAAATCATCAGTAATAAAAAATAGTATTGCCTATTTTAGAGCAAATAAAAAAAATCTACGAAACCTTCAGCCAAAGAGTAGGCAACCGTTTTAGTAGTAAAAAATAATTCAGTTGATTTCAAAATGTTGTTGAATTGAAACTGGCCGACTTTTTTAAGATTTAAATAAATACTACACTATACACTAAAACAATTTTAAATTATTTCAAATTGTATACCATATAATTTGGATTGTAAACTCTGCGAACCAAATGATTACTAATCAAAATTTTGAGAAATCCATTCTCAAGGTCAAATTTTATAATAGTATTTATAGTTTTTAATAATTGTATTGAAACTTTGCACTAATGAGAAATTTCGTTTCCTTTTTATTTTTTTTTATTATTTATGGTAGGTTTTTTAATATATTGGTTTTAGTGTTTTAGAATTGCAGCAGTATACTCCAATAGAGCTATTGACTTGAAGTTTAGTGTACATTCCCACCTAGATAATATCTACAATCCCTGATTCAAAATATACCCAGCCCCAAAGGAACTTCTCTAAGAATTATAAAGGTTTCCCATGGCACATTGCATATACATACACATGTACTTATATTTTTGTTTATTAATAAATTCACACTGAGTGCTGGCTATAATTAAGCAAACATTGTAATCCGACATATGTTTGCTTCTAATCGTTCATGCGCAATATTCAAATGTCTCGCCAATTCGATTGAATAATATGAAACGTGCGATTGGGGCTGCTGTTGAATGGCTTGGGGACCTAAGTAAGTTCGGGGCGTTGGCATTCCTAGAGGAAGGGGCGCGACAGCACACATGTGCCGACTTAACTGCGCAGTTTTTAAAGAATTCTAATTTCTGCTTTTTTTTGTGTATTTTCCCCCCCAACTGTTTGCCAGTTTATAAACAGATGAGTTTGCTGAAATGCCGGCCGGCAAAAGTAGCTCTCTTTCTAGTTCAATAAACTTGCCAAATAAAAAATTTAAACAACCAACGACTGTTGACTCAAGGTGAATTGGAAAGTTAAGAATCCCCGCGTTTACTACCAAAAATTGATAATGAGTTCAGCCTCAAGGTTCATTGGATGGAACAACACAATTTTTTTAGATGGCAAATTAACTTTATGTTTACTAATATCAGTTGAATCATATAATTATTGCATTTTAGGCTTAAAAACTAAAAAAAACAAAAAATATATAAAGACAACAAATTTCAGTCAATATGACTCATGGCTTCTTAAGTATCTTAAGTATCAGGGAAGGGAAATGATCTACTTAGACTTGACTTATTTGCTATATAAATGTTGGAGTTATGTGTGTAGGATCAGTAGATGAATAATACAACTAAGTTGGCAATTGATGATGATGAGGAAATTTGGGCAGTTGCTGCTTGGAATAAAGCCGGCTTCTTCTTCTTTTCTTTACAGCTCCAGTTGGAACTGTTCTTGATCTTCAATTTTCAGTGACTTGTCGGACTTCTTCACCAGTTCTGTGGGTATGGGTACACACTTGCGGAAGGGTGTACGTGGTGTACCACGCAACAGACAGCTGGGTATGTTGTTAGGGGGCGTTTGGCTTAAGGGTGAACCACGCAGATTCTTCATGAAATTCTTCTCATAGATCAGTTTGGTGCCTAAAAAAAATAGAAAAGAAATGTTTAGTTAGTATTGCATCAGACAGGTCATGACTCAGGCACTCTGATTTCTTAGTCTCTTATCATGGCTGACGCATTGTTTCATCATGCTTACCTCCAGGAGTGGTAGAGTATATCGTTCCATTAGGTGTCGATGAGTAAACCTCGGGCATTTGTATGGGATCCGTGATGACAATTTTCTTGGTTTTAGCCATGGCCATCATTGGCAGGGCATGGTTAACCGCCTGACGAGCAGTGGGTGATGCAGACATAGTTGTTAGAGAAAACTTTCCGTTTACTTTGTAACACTTTTATAATCAAATCGTCGTACGATTTTGTTTATTGTTTACACAAATTGCGTAGTTCACTGGCTTATCAGAGCTCCCTAGAGGTGAGTAGTCCGCAGTGTTTTGTTTGCTGGCTGTTTAGCTTCTGCTGCTCGATTCGCTGGCGACAGCGCAATTTATACTGTTGGCGCTCTCTCACGAGCTCTCGCTCTCTCTGTCACTCTCACTCTGAGAGCTCTCCCCCTCAACGCCTGATATTTTCTTGTTTCTTTAGAATTTCTGCGTAGTTTGACTTTATGACAAACTGGGCAGTTTTTGCAGTTGTTGTTGTTGCTGTTGTTGTTGTTGATGGCTGCAACCCCACCATCAGACACACTTCTACATGTCGTCGATAAAGGGGGAAAAGAGGCCTTGAGCTTAACAGCCAGTTGTTGTTTATATTTTTTTTTTTGCCATTTGTTATTGTTTAATTTGAATGCATACCAACCAATAATATTGGTAAACAAGCTACCTGAAGTATGAAATTCTTGAAATACAAACAAAATTTAATTTCTGAAAATTCAATATTGATAAGAAGATCATTTAAGTTGATAGTCAGGTGAGTCAGCTAGGAGTACCCCCCTCTGCACGGTACACGGCAAAAAAAGCAAATAGAATGTGTCAATAAATTTAACTAATTTTGTAATAGTAAATTAATATTAAATGGAAATGTACTAGGATTTCAACTCGTAACTCATTTTGCTTCCGGTACATACCGTAATAAGTTCTATTTTGGTTTTCAATTTATTTCGGTTGAGGTTCCGATATGGTTATCGCATGTTTATTTCGGTAAACATGTCCAAGTATATTTTCGTTAAGATAAGAAAAACTAAATAGTTTGAAAAAATCATAATAATGGGCCCATTCAGCAAATATGTCCGATCGAATGATCGATTTCCGATGGCTGATGAGTCTCTGAGGTATTCTGTGAGTTTATTACTTTTTATTAATATTTACGGATATTAAATAAAAAAATTTCCGTCGAATGCTTGCACAAATGTGGGCTTTCCAATCATACTTTTTTTTCGATTCCTTTTCAGCAATTATGATTGTTAAATCGGCAATAACTGCAATCGGCAATCATAATGCATATCGAAATTCTCTGCTAAATGGGCCTATTTATTCCATTAATTTTGTAATATTTTAGAAACTTAAAATCTAAACACAAAATTTATGTAACTTTACTTCGATTCAACATTTAATTCTAATGATTAGATCGTTTGTTTGATTGAGTCCATGAGCGTGTTAATTATAATTTACACACGGGAAAATAGATGCACGCTTTGTAGCTGGGAACTTGGTTGAAACTTTGATCAGCATTTAAGAAAATCTACTTAGAATACGTCGGCGATCTCACCACGGTTGCCATTTTTGAAGCAAACGCTCAAAAATGTATCTTTTTATTCTCGTTGGAGCACTGGAGCCTTTTCTTGTCAAATGGAACTTTTTGAGCAAAACAAAAATTTTTTCATAAGTTCAAAATTATAGCCTTAACACTAAAATTTCTTCTACCAATACTAAAATGTATCGAAATGATCCATTAGATATCAATATAAATGGGATTCTTAGTAATAGAAAAAAAGTAAGAATTTACTTAGTGCTCTATGTAAAATAAATGTGCAAAAATAGTCAAGAAATTAAAAGTTTAAAAGGCCTATTTCCAGAACGCACGAAAATAAATTTTTATGTCGATCTTCGCATGAATAGAAACACTTTTGAACTGTTTTCAAATCTGAATGCTATTGCACAGCAGTCTTATTTGTATGAAGTATTGTGCCGAAATAAATTTTTATGTCATTTGGAATCAAGCCTTTACAAATAAAGAATTTTCAAATTCGTTAAAAGATTTCGTATTTCTCTAAATCAGTGGTGTCCAAAATGCCAAAAGCCTATACCATGGAATAGGAACACATAATTCTGCCGGCGTCGCAGCCGACACACGTACAGAGAGAGGTATTTTCTCGTATTGCATAGTATATTCACACGTATTGTTTGTTCTATAAATAGCACGCTCTGCGGCTTGCTCTCTTACGATGCGCGTGTTCGGCTTTTTGTGCTCTCACGAGGCAGTAAGTAGTAAAACGTCTGACTTCGTGACGTTTCCTTCGTGACGTTTACTTCGTGTTTCGCTGCTACACACACAAGCGCAATGCTTGATTGTGTGAGTTTTGACACCACGGCTTTAAATATAAGCAAAAGCAGCTGCTACTGAGTCGCTATGCACGCAGAGACCACCAACACAGAACCAAAAAATATTCTACTAATCGACAATCATAGCAATAAAGATGATTTAAAAAAGTATGCAAAAAACCTTTTGAAGCCACATCACTTTGATTTTGTTTAAGCAAATAATGCCCCTTCTACCCGCAAATTCCGTATAGAATGGTTGGACAAGTTTTTATATATAAAAAATTAAAATGGTCAAGCATTTTGTGTAAAATGGTAAAAATTTGTTTTAATCCAAATCGGATGACTATATCTTATAGCTGCCATAGGACCGATCGGTCGGAAAATGGGTCTTAGTGAATAAAACTTTTTTGTTTTCAAGTATTTCGTTCTTAAGGTCGTTGATAATTTATATTAAAAGCTTTTAAATTAATTTGAAAAAGTTGATCGACATCGGGTGACTATATCTTATCGACCGATCGGTCGAAAACGGGTCTTAGTAAGAAATTTTAGTTTGTTTTTAATGTTAGCGTCCTTAAACTCGCTGATTACTTATTTTATATGCTTTTAAATAGATTCGCAAAATTTGGTCGAAATCGGATGACTATATCTTAAGGCTGTCATAGGACCGATCGGTCGGAAAATAAGTCTTAGTGAGAAAAACTTTTTTTGTTTTGAATTTTATCGATCTTAAATTCGGCGATTGTTAATTTGATATGTTTTTAAAAAGATTCGCGAAATTTGGTCGAAATCAGATGATTATCTGTCAGAAAATGGGATTTAGTTAGAAAAATGTTTGACTTTTTTGTAAGCGTTTTTAAACTCTGACATTTCAAAACCAGCATTTGCAAGGGTATAACAACTCCGACACAGACGAAGTTAGCTTGGCCTCCTTGATTTTCATTGCAATGGCATTTAAAAAAAAAAATTCTTACCTTCTTTTTCGAAATGGAATTTTTGATAGTTTTTTTTGGAGCATTTAAGTTTTTCCAAGTGGCAACCGTCTCTCTCACAAATATACAAACATTTATATTTCTTAAGGCATTATTTGAAAGAACAATTTCGATATACACCTTTGTCGGTGTTGCTGTGGCCCCTCCTCGGCTTGCGATCCAATGTGTGGCCCCTTGAGGGCTGTGCGAGATATTCTAAGGTAAGGGTTGAAGCCTTGGATTATAGTTGCTCAAGTCGTTGATTCAATATAGCCTCTATTTTTTTAATAAATTACAGGATATCAGTTAAAATGGAAACCTGTTCGGTATAGGTATATTGTTTTCAAGCTAGTTGATACGAGAATCAATGGTAACAAATGATCCGCATTCATTACACAAGGCAATAAAATTAAACTTTTTTCATTTTATTGAAGGGGTAGTCGTTTTTCTAGATAATTTTCGTGTGCTACAAACTAATCTGTTTTGCGCATTTGCGGAAATTAGTGTATCTTCGCTTAAAAAATCATAAAATGGTCTGGGAAACTATGTGTTGTTCCATCAGCTGAATGAACCTTGAGACAAACCCAAGGCTGACTAAACTCTTTATCAGTTTTTGATAGTTAACGCGGGGATTCTTAACTTTCCAATTCACCTTGAGTCAACAGTAGTTGATTGTTTAAATTTTTTTTGGCAAGTTTATTGAACTATTAAGAGAGCAACATTGGCCGGCCGGCATTTCGCAAATCAAATCAAGGTTTCCCACAAAATTTATATTATATATTAAAAAAGTGACTTAAGTATAATTTTGAAACCTTTTGAAAGGTCATAAATTCCTTCTGAAAGGTGATAAATTTAGAAGGTTCGAGGGACTTTGTTTCAATATTCGTAAACAGTTTTCGGTTATAAAATACAAATAATATCAGTCTCAGTTCCGGTAAGTTATTTAACCGGTTAATTGCGGCATACAGTTTTGCTATTATTGCCTGACCGAGACAAATAACATGATATCAAATTGATTTTTCAAAACTTTAATCAGTGAATATAAAAAGGAACTTTGATCTATTTTTCTCCGTCCTAGTATAATATTAATTTATCTAAAATTCTCTAATAGTTATGCTCTAATTAGTGCTGCAAACGTCTTTAAACTAGGAACCGGTTCGAAATTACGGATTTTCGATTTTTTTGGGAAGACTGAGTTGAATCTTAATTGCAGCAGATCTATTTTTTCTGCCAGACCCCTATCCAAAACTGTCGGAAAAAGAAATTTAAAAGAGTTTTGGTTCATAAAAAAATGTTGTTTATAAGTTATAAAATAATAATTGTATTGTCCAAGCATTCTAATGTCGAAGTGAAAGGGGAGCGAGAAGTATAAAGGTTTAGTACACTTTTAATTTTAATCTTTTATTAAAATTAGTTGAACTTGAATAACAGAACAATTCTGAGTCAATTCAATTCTCGATTCTCCTTAAACTCAACCAAAACATTTTAGGGGGAAACCATTTTGATCAGTCGTTTTAATTTCATGATTATTTGTGACCTGTAAAATATACATTAAATTAGAAACTTGAAAGAAAATGCAATAAATTTTCTCAGATTTTTTTTTTTTAAATGATTTCTAATTAAAGTATTGACATAATTTGTTAATTTCAACTTTAAGCAACTCATTGACATCAGAATTTGGTTGTTTTTTTGTGCACTGTATGCGTATGCAAACAACTAATTAACATAATGGCACGTTGCCGACTAGATCGTTGACGTATATATGCATACATATGTATGTATCTATGGGTGGAAAAGAATATCAATAATAAAAAAATAAGCTGAGGCACGAGCGGCGATCAACATGCGGGGGCGATTTCGTCTTGTTGACGACAACAATATTCCCAATTCCTCAAAATGGTTTTAAATGCGTTTATTTTTCAGAAGATGTTTACGTTAGCAAAAAGTATCCACAAATCGACGTAGTTTCACTCTTGGCAATCGCATTCGATGAGTTCATGTACTGGCGCCACGTGCTGAACTAATTGGGTGAAATAAACGCCCACCAGAGATTTAATGAGATTTAAAAATATTACACAAGGTCAGAACGGATGCTGCCACGTGCGTTAATTTATGATAAACAATAAATACGCTCAATTCTAAGAAAGACCTAGAGAATGAACTTAGCTGACCCAATTCTATCAATTGTGGCTGTAAATGGGTGGAATGGGTGGTATCTATGCTGGGCAGGTGACCCCGATAAGTAAGCGGTAAACAAAGAAGAACATTTCTGATGTGTCATCTAGCACGTAGCCCAAAAAACATAGAAACCTGCTGCTGCCCTACGTGCGGGTGCCGGGCACTCTCATTCTCTTTCGCCGGGCCTTATCAACCAAACAACCCCTCCGACACACAAAACCGGTACGGATTTGGTTTCACTTTTCTTCTTGTTTTTCATTATTTGGTTTGTGTACCTGCGCATTGGAAATCATGAGAGAGAGAGAGAGGATGCGGCCTTTGCTATTGCGTTGCAGCCAAAAAGGAAAATGCGTCTTGAGAAAATTTCTAAACCAACATGATGGGCAGGGGGAGGGGGCAGGCGACCGGTAAGGTAGCCGCAGCTTCTCGACAAACATGATGTGTGTGTTTTGGTTAATTTTAGGGTGGCTGATGAAATTGCACAATCCGGTTACGTGCTACAACATATTCAGATCTCATATTATTTTGAATGTTTGTTTATTTCTTAGAAAAATTTAAAATAGTTGTGAATGAAACGCAAATTCACTTTTGTATTCATGTGAGAAAAAAAAAACTAAGAGGAATGTGAACTGAAAATTGTAAACAAATTTTGAATACTCTTTTAAATGATCGGAGAGAAGATTTGTATACTCTTGGAGAGGATATACTATTTTGTATAGAGTATATATATAGTATGCAGATGCCCTTGAATTGGTATTGCGAATTAATTTTTTATATTAAATATAGAAATTCTTGATAAGATTTTATTGTGTTAGGTCGTCTTTTTACGCAGTTTTAAAGCTATCAAGTTGGTAACATGTCCGAATCGAATGACTTATAGTTGCCCTAGGAACGATCGGTGGCATTTTGATTACAATGTTAACGTATATAAACATATCAACTATAAATATTAGATGCTTTGAAATAGCTGGGTTAAAATATGAATTACTATTCCATACATAGCTGCCATGAGAACGGTCGGTGTGAAAATGCACTCAGAAAAAAAAATGACATCCTACATTTAGGCATGTCCGAGGTTAAATTTAGATCGATTTGTATGACACCATTATGAAGAAGGGTAATTTAACGGGTGAATGTCAAGCAGCCAAAGAAATCAGGAAATATTCAAAATTTTATGATTAAGACGTAATAGTTGGCAATTTAAGCCTCTTATTTAGGTGTCGGTCAATCGGTTTAAGGAAACCCAAAATTTTTAAATTTCTTACATCAGTTCAGATTGACAATAAGACGGGTAAATAGGAGGTATTTAGATTATCATAAAGACTTTTTATATACTTAACTTTAACAACTTAATTTAGATTAGATCTTTTTGTGTATCTTTGAGTTCAAGTGGTATGGGTCTGGTTATGGGTGAGTTGATTTCTGTTGAAATAATAAATGTTCAGTGTACTGATGTTGTTAAGTTTATAGAAGTTGAGGTGGTTGCTGAGTTAGTATATTTCTCTGTTGGGAAGTTCCCCAAGGAACTGTTTTTTGAGGTGTCTTATTCTTCTTTCTGCTTTTTATCATGAAGACAGGTAAAGATGAATAGGTCCAGAAAATCGAAAATTTGACTAAATTTTATAACGACTTTAGATTATCATGAAATTGTCAAGTAACCCTTTCCTCTTCGTTTTGTGTAAAATTCTAAAGGGGGGCATAGCAATGCCCGCCGGGTACCTCCTAGATATAATAAATTTGAATTGAACGGTTCAGTTAGCTCCAAAACCATGTAAAGTAACCAACCGGCGGCTTTAAAAAGGTATGTACCACTGAACCGAAACAGTGGTTATATTCGACAGCTTTGCACCCCGTATTTCTTGGGCGGGCTGTTAGTTTAGAAATATTTTCTTCATTTGTATTTCAGTTTATTGAAGGGGTGATGATGATTCTAGATCAGCGTTGGTCAACGAGAGCGAGGCCCAAAAAAAAAGATAGTGAACCAGCTTCTATCTGACCTCCCGTTTACTATCTTGGCCTCAGCGAAATGTCTTCGGCCCCTGGGGGGTACCGGTGACCATCACTGTTATAGATGGTTTTCGTGTGCTGAGCACGAATTTGATTCAAAATTCTAAATTTTCATTTACCTTGTCAAAAAGTAAGGTATAAGGTACTTTAATTTGAATGAAAATTTAATTTCAAATAATAGCCTTGTTGGGAAACTAATCTAATTTAATCATTTTTCCAATTTGGGTGTGATATAATAATATATCTAATAACTGTGTTGTTCCTTTAGACGCTTTAAGTCGAGCATTGAAATAACAAACATAAAAACATAGACTCTGCTTTGAATGGTTTCAAAATGCGATTGCTATTTAGATTCTAGCCTAGTTAGTCTGAAAGATAAAAATAAAAAATATACATTTCTGTCTTGAAATTAAAAAAGTGTATGTATGTAGAGTTTCTAGGAAACTCGAAACTCAGAATTGTTCAACTGATTATCAAGAATCTTAAATTCTTAATAAACCTTTGTTAAAATTTCGAGGAAGATTCAAAGTTTTGGTCACTTACTGAACATTAAAAAGTACATTTTTTTTACCTGGTACTGGAAATTTCGGATACCTTTTACCTTACCTAGGTATATATTTTGACATTTACCTTGTACCTTACCTAGGTAAGAAAAATTAGTACCTTTCCAATCACTGCGTATGGATTTTTAGTAAGTTGAGCTTAAAGTTAGATTCGTTTTATGTGGAACCTACACTTTTGATTTGACTCTCTTTTATGTTATCGTAAAGTAGTACATATTTATACACTTAAGTGTATTATAAATTTTCCCAGAAGTTAGCAACGCATAAAAGGAATCATCTCCGACCACATAAAGTATATATATTCTTGATCAGCATGACGAGCTGAGCTGATTGAGCATTGTCCATCCGTCTATCTGTTTCTACGCGACTAGTCCCTCAGTTTTGAAGCTATCGAGCTGAAATTTTGCACAGAGTCTTCTTTTGACTGCACGCTGCAAATAGGTCGGAACCGCCTGGAGCGGATGACTACTTCTTGTAGCTGCCATAGAAACGATCGGTCTTAAAATAGATTTTAGTGACAAAAACCTTTTTATTTTTATTGTTAGCGTTCTAAAAGTCGGTCATTATTAAAATTATATGTTTTCAAACTGATCTACGAAGATTGGTCGAAATTGCTAGCCGTTGGAAAGAGCTTTTTCAAGTGTATTGAAACCTTGGCACAGAGGAAGTTTTGCTTTCTCGTTTTCAACTTTAAAATAATCCATCCCAAACTGTTCCACGACAATTTTAAGTAAAGATGTACTATATTGAATGTATATTTTGCACTACCCATAAGTATGTAATGGATGATGTTGACAAATTTCATAGGAATTCAATATAAATGGTTAGTCCTTTGTACTGTTTTAGCATTGCATACCTTAGGCAGTTGAAAATTATGTAATTTTGAAAACATGTATTCAAAATTAAATAAAAATCGTAAAATTGTCTGGTGCAGACTTTTTTGAAGCTGTATGAAGAAATTGTACTTTACAATGATTTCATGAAGGGTTCGATCATATAAATATGTTCGTTCCCCACAAAGCGCTCCTAAAAAGGATCAAAATAGGCCTTTTATGCAACTTTAAGCTCAAATTACTAAAAATACAAACGTGATGAAAAATTTCAGTACACGAAAATCATCTAGAATGGCTACCATCTCTTCCATAAACTAATTATAAAATCACTTAAACTTCAGATAAAAACTGATCAGTTACATTATTATTATAATTATTTGTTTGTACTCTTGTTTTTTTAAAATTAAGATTGAACAAGAACAAGAACAAAACAATTTTAATTTTTTATCAGTTTTTTGAAAGATTGATTTAATTTCGTCTGTGAATTATTTATTAACCAAAAACCTCTGTCAAATGATTGATAATGCCTATTATGATGCTTGAAATTAGTTTGCATTTCATTCCGCACACCTTCAAGCCATTATAAAGTATAGAAAACAACAACAATATCAGTGCGTCGCTTCTTCGTGGCGACGCGTCGTTGACCCACATACGTGGACGGCCAAAAAAAAAGAAACAACAATTCAAATCATTTGACTTTGTTTATACAAAATATGAAAAACAAAACAGAAATTGTGTGCAAAATAACAAAAACAGAAATAAATCTGTCTATAAATGAACAAGAAAAACAGCTTAGACCTTAGGCAGTACCTCCAGTTGGTTACAGATTGCAGCCCAAAAGCGTTGAACCGATCGAGACAGCTTGACGCTCTGTTTGAGAATGGAGCAATATGCGTCATTAATTACATCAGCTGCAGATGTCTTGGATGTAAGGGGGAATTTTCAAAAGTCAGTAAGTTGAATAGCCTGATAAGGTTTTTTTCGGCAGACGTAGACGTAGAATTATACAATAAATAACTTTAAATACAAAATTGGCAAGCAGCTTCTTTCACTTTCGAGGAGAATCGAATGTGCACATATAAATGAGAAAAGTTAAGGAAAAGGGAAAAGAAATTAATGGAAATTTATTTAGCGAACTTGAAACCTTCACCAAGTACACTGAACTTTACAGCTGGCGAGAGTTCTACGAACTTAATGGAATACTACAGTCCCTCATAGAACTTGTCCAGCATTTCGTTATTCACCGAGCCAAACTTCCAGCGTTGTCGTGCATTGTTCTCCTGGCAATCATTCGTGCACACCGCCACATGGCCATCGGTCAGAATCGCCTCCAAACAGCGATGTCCATGCTTCCCGTGCACAATCCATTCCTTTTCACGATTGTAATACCAAAACTGATTGCCACCCTGATTATGGCAGTTCCACATCCAAACAGTGGCATTTGGATTTTGATCCTGAACATCCAGGCAATCGCCCTCACTGCCCAGACGCAACTCACGATCGGCTGTGAGACGGAAATCTTGATTTGCCTGTGGGTGGGTGCGGTTCTCAGCACACGAGTACATGCCCACTGCATTATTTGAGCCCTTGTTCATTGTGTCCAAGCAATATTGTGCATACTCCACATTCTGAACCGCACCGGAAGCATAGCTGGGTAATTCAACGGGTGGAAATTTGATCAAAAAGTCCGGTGCCACCTCTTTCATGTACCAATCGAAGGATTTGCATTTCAAACGCTCACGAATGGCACGTTGACGGGTCAAATCACCGGCATCGATATTTCCATAGTTAGACGGATCACGCATATAAACATACTCTTTGTACTCATCCATCCAGACCTCGGCCACGCGCTTGTGATTCTGGGAAATGGTACAAAAGAGCAAAAGTCATCTTAATTAGAATAATATATTAAAAGACGACTTTGGGATTCCCAAGCGGTTATAGCAGTGCTGTCTGGAATGAGAAGGATATAGAAAACATCCAACACCTTCGTTGCGACTGCTCTACACTTCTAAGGAAACGCATTCAGCATGGAAAAACCCATTCGTTGAAGACCTGGTTCTTTTTGTCGACTCCTCAAAATGGTTTAAATATCCACTTTACGCAGAACCTCACCGTCAACACCCAAATTAATTCAGAACTCACCCTAGCCACAAAATTGTAATTTCTGGGATTAGGTCGCGGATCCATGGGACCGCGAAATATGTGCGCCACACGTGAACAGGGAACGTCCAGCAACATTCCACCACACATCCAGATCTTAAAACTCAGCTCATACTGTTCTCCACCCCAAATGTCGAGCTGATCATCATATCCACCCAGATCCCAAAAGAAATCTGTACTAATGGCAAATAAGCCACCCATCATGACTGGACTGCGATAGGGCAAACTATTGTCCACACTATCCTCGGGTAGGACAGGCAACTGTTTGTAATAGAAACGCCAATCGAAGCCACCACGTGAACCCTCCTGATAGCCACCGCCATAGGCAAAGTTACTATGATCAATAATGTCCACAATCGGGCAGGTGGAGATCTTGGGATTAATGGCAATGGGTTCGAGCAAAGGCGGTAGCTAAGAACGTGGGGAGTGAAACTGTAAGTTTAAGAGAGCACACTTCTTCGATAATAAATATCCTACCCAATTATAATTGACTTCAATGTGGGAGTCAAAGAAAACCATAACCTCGCCAGTAGCCACCTTGGCACCAGCTATACGTGCTCCTATCAGACCACGTCTTTCCACATTTCTCACTATATCCACCAGATGGGGAAAGTTTAGGGACACATAGTCATCCAATTGCTGTTTCAGGGTCTCCCAATCACTGCCATCGTCTACGAGTATAATTTGCTGCAGCAGTTCCTTTGGTGTGCGATTGATTATGCTATAGATGCTACGAAGAAGGGCACTAAAATGCTCATTGTAGAAAATGAAGACCACACTGACCGTGGGCAGCTTGGCCAAATACTTGCGGGACTTGCAACTGCTCAAAAAGAATAAAACAAGAAACGTTAATGGTGACCCCCAATCCCCCAATTCCAGTTTACTTACGCTTCTTTTCTCACATCTGGCACCGAACGATTCACAGAGATTCTGTCTGATAACAGGCCATTGAAACCATTCTTTCGGTACAACTGCTGCTCCAGTTCTTTCTCATCCGGATTCTCAATTTCCGCAGGCAAACCATGCTCACCCAGGCCCACACGTTTTTTATCCTCCTCCATAGCTGCATAGTCATGCCAGTCCTTGCGTTCACCCTCGGGCTCTGGTAAACGAAACTGTTTAATCTCGTCCACCTTTGGCTCTGCCACCTTCTGCTCCCTTGCTAAACTGCGATCTTGAAAGGGAGGTCGTGGTGCCTTACGAGTGGGTGGTATATTCGCAGCCCTAAAAACTGGCGTTATGGGATCACCATTCGGATCAAGATCTTTTTCCTCTTCCTCATTATTCCTACGTATACGTTTCTCCACTATCATGGTGGTTACCAGTGAGATGAAGGCAATGATTAGCACAAAGAAGATCACTTTGCGTACCAAACGCTTGACATAACGTTTTTTCATAGCCATTCCGTCACCCAAGTCCGACAACTCACGTTTAACAAATGCTCCCATTTCGCGAAGCTATCCTGGGTAGTGGTAGTGGCGTGGCAAGCAAATCCATTAGTGTAATTACTAACAAGACAAGAGTCAGGGAGAGAGATAGAGATGGAAACATCAGCATTCAGGTATATTCCAGATAAGATGACAAATTTGATTTTCGTTAGTTAAGGAACATGTTTCTCCACTATCAATCAATGACGGTTGCCCTATGTTTCTGAATAACGTGCATTAACCACTCACTCAAAGCTGGAAATAGGCAGTTCATGCATGGCAAATTTAAATTCATTTCGCGCGCGTCATGCTAGCGTCATCTGTCGCAGAGAACTTGCAAGACAAGTGGCGATGACGTATCTGGCAACACTAGCTTTTGACAGCGATGCCAGATCGACTAATTACATAGCGCGTTTGAAGCGTACGTCCAAGTAGATTTTTAACATGTAACAGTTCACCCCACTCGAACGCTCTGTCAATTGTGAACTCAAATTCATGACCGATGAAGCTCATTTCCAACCTCAAGAGATTCAATAGGTACTCCTTGGTGCGGCGTTTGTGCTAAAACCGGCCAGTAACCATTACTGGGCCGTTCTTTTTCGAAGATGGCCAAACGGTTACCGTCAATCGATATGATAACCAATTTTTTGATGTAGTGCGTATAGTGCACTACTGGTTTCAACAAGATGGCGCTCCACCACACACAAGACGCGCTACAATCGATTGAGGTCTTTGCTCCCTAGCCGTTTGATGTCAAAAAATGGTAATTTTGACTTGCCGTTCATCAGATTTGACGCCTCCAGACTTCATTTTGTAGGGCAATTTGAAATCAAAGGTTTACATCAACAAGCCAAGGACCCTGGAAGACCAGAAAAACAATTTCCGCCAAGAAATAGACGCCATTCCGGCCGAAATGTAAGCCAAAACCATGAAAAACGTTGCAAAACGGTCTCAATACGCCGTTGCCGCTCAAGGCGACCATTTACGAGATTATCATATTCACTTTTTGAATAAATTGTTGAATAAATTGTTTTCTAAACAAATCTACTTGAGCACAATTAAAGGATTTTTATCACGAACAGAAAAAAATTGCGTTTCTTTGATCTTCAAAAAAAAAACATGGGTCCGTCGCATATGGCCAACCTTGTATATAAAGATATTTTAACCCCATAAGCAATACTACTCGCTCAGCAGACATATCTTCCATTTAAATGGGCTTGTTGACCTGAGCAAAATGCAATTTTTCCGTATAGATGGCAATAAGAACAGTTCAGGTGCTGAAATATGTGATTCTAGACCAGACCCGACCAGCCATAGCTACCACGAGCCGAAGTCAGTCGTGCCTTTACGCAAACGCGGGCCGAACTCACGATTGTGTGAATCGGTGAACACTGAATTGCAAGTAAAACGGCCGTAGTCTGGAGAAAGCTCTCTGGCTCACCAACACAAGCACACTTGTTTGTTCTCTCTATTTGGCCGGCACTGTTCTAGACTCTCAGCAATTGAATTGATTTGATTGAGAAGCGTTCGGAATCTTTTCCAAAGTATTGCAACTCATTTTCTCGCAGTTGTGAATGAATAAATCATTATTCGACCTTATTTTTTATAAAAACAACTGCCAAATATTGATCAAAAATAAAACTCCAGGCAGGTCCTAGGTAGGTACGTATCGTTGAGCTTCAGATTTTAGCTTCTCTATACTAACTTGCATATCAGAATCAGACACATCTTCATTCTTGCATTCTTACCAAGGTTCAGGCCAGCCTCCTGTCGGAACTGAATTATACCAAAGACTGTAGAACTCACAAATAAATGTCAGGTAAATTTTGCAAATTTTTGCAATATTTAAACAATTGCAAAGTTTAAACAATTGTTTTGGCAGACTTCTCACACACACAGCACACACATGTAAAATTGAAATTTACTTATCTTTGTGAGTTCTATAGTCTTTGTTTATACCATATACATGCAATTCTTATCCATTTTCGATTTCTGTATTACAATTTAAGCATTTCTTGATTAACTATAACAATTCGCAAGAGCGTAACCCTAGGCGGTATGTCCCTTTCTGCGTAGCTCCTTCTTAACGAACTGGCACCCAACTTTCCAAGACAGCACCGTACTTTGTGCGATCTACGTAAAAAGAAAGACGATTATCAATCATTATCATTAAACCTAGCTTGACTGCTTACCCTTAACGGGAAAATCCTCGGGATGCAGTTCTATGTAATGCCTGAACGTCGCATCACGCTTGTTCAAATACTCATTACGCTTCTGATCGAAATAGTAGCCCACGCCACCGCCAGCGGCGGCAAAAGCAATATGCCTTTGTATGCCTGTTAAAGATATTTTATAATAGTTTTTTTTACTATTTTGTTATTGTTACGTCACAGTTACTCACCCGAAAATACGGGCTTATGGAGTCCCCAATTGACAAACATGGCCAGTCCAAATCCAGCCACCGTACAGGCTAAAGGATTCCATATGGGGGAGAGAAATGAGGGCTGGCGAATGCCATTATTTGTTAACAATTCTATAGGATCGTTGACTGGCGAGGAGTTCATGTTGTTGTTCTTCTTTTGACAGCTAGGACCAGTGTGACCGTTTAGCGGTGTAGGAAAAAAGGCGAAAGAATGCTTTATATACACGAACTAGAGATGTGCGTTAAGTAAATGGTGTCGTGTTGCCAGACTACGCGCATAGTTTGGCTCTCCTTTGCTTGCCGCTAAAAATTTTGAACTTCAGAGAATTATTTGGAGTGCCATGATTTTCTGCTAACAACTTTTTAGCTTACGTTAACTTGTTATTGCATCATGAGGCTGAGTCAAATACTTATGTAGGTCGCATCCGTTATGTAGGTGTAGAGTTGCCAGCTAGTTAAAAAAAACAACTTGTCCCTGGCTTCTGTATCATTTAAATTTATTTATGTTTAAATTTTCGAATTTTTTTTTTATTAAATAATTACATTTAAAACGTTTATGTTATAAACATTGAACTGCGTTTTTTTTGCACAAAAGCAAGCAAGCTGCGCATATTTTGTAAACTTTAAGGCAAATTCTTATTAAGTTTGAGTTTTATTGAGGTTATTTCGCGGATACTGAAATTTAAGAGTCAAACACATTTCAATGAACGACAATACACCAAAAAAACACTATAGCCAAATTGGATAAGATAAGTGTCTCAAGAAGTGATGAACAGGAATCTGAAACGGAAGTCTAGTATGCCGAAAATCATTGTAAAGATCTGCACAGGTTGACTCAATGCCTTATTTGGAGCGTTTTCATCGTAAAACTATTTGATATATAAAATTTTATGAAACGTGGAAAATGCAGTTAATTATTTAGAAAAGATTAGACTCTAAAGGAAGATAAGACGATGACTAAAAAACTGATGGTTTATTTTTCCCGGATTTACGGAAAGTAAAATTAATTATTTCCATGCGTTCTACAGATCACTTTCGACCTAAAAACGAAGCAAATCGTATGGAAATTGGGTCGTTTTTGGGTTGAAAGTGATTTGTAGAACACATGGGATTATTAGTTCAGCTGAGCACGGATATCACGAAAAAACGAACATATTGGACCAGGAAATACTCATTTTTCGTCCAGATATTGAACAATTGCATACTTGCAATCTCAAAATCGGTTTGGTTCCTGTTTTTTTATTTAACCGAAACAAGTTCATTATCGGAAAAAACTTTTTTTGAAAAGATATTCGGGTTTTAAATGATTTTAGTTCAGGTTTTATCAAGAGCGAGGACAAAAAGTAATAATATAATGACGCAAATCAGCTCTGACCTACTTCATGGACCGGTGACCAGCGACTGAAAAGCTGTTTGCTCTCTTGGCACAAGTCTCGACATGCATTCGCCTCGTGTCTGTGTGAAAAGCGGTAAAAATACCGAAGAAATACTGTTGTATGCTCAATTCAAGTGAATAAATATAAAATTAAAGGCATGACAGAGCTGAAGTACCTTGGGACACTAGAATTTTCATAGAAACCATTAAGCACGTTAATGTGAACTTTACCTTATTATGAGTAAGGCAAGGGAACTAGACCCTATCGCAACGGCACAGCGTATCTTCGTTGTATGTGTTTGTTTGGTTTTTTCTTTCTATTTTTAAGGCGCAAGTAAAATGTTAATAGGCACAATTATTACACAATTTGTTTATGTTATATAGATAAGGCGTTGTCTTTAGCAAAAGCCTCTAATATACAGCTAATTTACAATTTAGTTGGTTTATAATATATATATATATAGAGATTTCTCGTGAGTTTCATTCAGAATAATAAAATAAAAACAAAACTCTCAACTCATAAGTCAAAACGGGTTTTTATTTAAAAAAAATTAAGCATTTATAACTATTGTAGTTTTTCGGCACACAAAAATAATAATAATAATGTTTTTTTGAAAACCATTACAAAAAGTCCTTGAAAAAGAAACATAAGTAAACTATATGCTAAGGATGTGTGTGTGTGTATCATGTACGTGTTTTTGTTTGTTTTTATGTTTAAGATATTTAATAATTAAATCAAATTGTTTTCAAATTGCTTGTAAATGGTAAGACTTAATTATAACAAAGATCATTGTTTGCGAAATTAAAAATAATCAATTTTTTCAATTGTTTTTCACTTCTTTTCCAGAATAACTTAAAATTAGTTAAACATAAAAAGTGGGGAGGGGGGAGGGGAGTGTGTTTGTGTGGATTTGGGGTGCGCTATGAAATTCAATATTGCATAAAGTTGTTTCAAACTTGCCCTACTACATACAATAATTTTTGTAAGTTGTGTGTGTGTGTTTTTATATAGTATAATTAATATATTTAAAGCAATTTTGCAATGACACATAAGTAGCACTTTTAATTAGAATCCAATAATCATTATTGTATACAGATCATAGAATATAATTTTTCATTTTATATGGATTGTGGATTTTGTTTTGGTTTTATGTAAGGAATGACATTCGCTTAGAAAATCATATGATAAAACTATTAGATATATAGATGTATAGTAATAGTAGTAGTATATATATATATGTATGTATTGTATATGGGCAAAAGGGCGGGTTCGAGTAGCAGAGTTTTATGCATGTGTGTATAAATACACAAATACACATTTATATATAAGGCATACAATATTAATTTTACTTCATAATAGGATAAATTGATATTTTGCAAATTATCTAATGTCGATATCATGCAGTTTTTTTAATCACTTAACGTTCTGCAACAGTTTCAGGTCCGGATGTAAACAACTTCGGTTTAGTTTACGAACGGGTATTTTAAAATATGGGAAAGTGACGAATTTTCAAAAAAATTGAAACCAAAATCGAACCAGCTTAATTTTTTGTGGCTTTGTATTTAACAGAATACAAAATTCAGAAAAATTGTCTTCGAATCTTATTTTAATATAAATCTTTCACACAATTATAAGCAAGGCAGCGACACCGTCCTGAACCGAACCCCAAAAGAACCTGTTCGGTTCGTAATTTGTGGGTCCCTCGATCAAATATTTAAACTTTAGAATCTAAACCCGTACCGAATGCTCTTGTATACAAAAAAAAAGGTTTCAAAGTAGTCAATTACTTAGAAACTTTCTGAACTTACTCAATATTATGAACGGAAAAATGTAATTTTAAAGTACTGAATCGCTTGAATTCATAGCTATAGATGCGAGCTCACATTGCAATGTCAAAAGAAATAAAGCATAAGTCAAGTCAAGGTGAGGCTAACTTACAATTTCAAAGACCATATACTTTTCAAAGACTTTGTTAGAGGACCTATGAAGATTACCAATAAGGAATGAGATCCATTTGACCAGACCCGGCCAGCCTTAGCTACCAGGAGACGAAGTCAGTCGTGTTTTTAAACAAACGCGAGCCGAACTTATGATTGTGTGAATTGGTGAACACTGAATTGCAAGTAAAACGGCTGCCCAGCAAGCAATCAGCCATGATCTCAATTCCACATCCACAAAAGTTTTGTGATTTAAAGTCCAAATCTAGTACTAAAACCGGTTTTAAGTCACAAAATTTTTGTGGAAGTGGAATTAAGAACATGGCTGAATATGTGCGATTTCTGAAACTTTTATGCCACTATTTAATGAGCATTCACCGTCATAATGTGCACAAAAAAAGAGTCCAGAATGATCTTTTTTTTATGAAAACGGTCGCACTTAATGTGTAAGTTTTCAGAGTCTTACTGACTCTTTTAAAAGTTACTTTTCTAGGCACTTGAAGGGATACTGAATCGCCTCTTGAGAGACTTTTTTTAGACGCATATTGGAGTGCAACTCCGAAAATGCTCAGACAAAAGTGCTTTTTATGAACCCGTACTTAGAGAGCGCTGACTGTGCCCCAAAAACCCTCAAATTTATGTGTTTACTCCAAAAACGCTTTTAAGCTCGGCTCTTTTCAGACACATAATTTGGAGCGCTCCGAACTTAGCTGGCTGGGTATTTGGCTGGCACTGCTTTTGACTTAACGATTTACATAGCTTGGTATCTGGACTCGATCTCCTGTGAACTATTTTAAAACCTATGAACCCAGATAAGTACAGAAACCGGTCTGGAATTATTTGAAAATGACCGCGAAGAAGTATAAATGTTTCGATATTCAGCGTGAAGGTATTGGTAAGAAATCGAATGATGGTAACACTGTATAGAGAATGGATGATGACGAGACCGAGAGTAGAACGCAGTAGATAGTAGAATATGGGCGAAGACAGACGCTGTAAATATGTAGTAGTAGAGACACAGACAGAAAGAAAAGGCCGTATCGACAAACCGTGAAGAGTCAAATCCGTATAGAGACATTTTAAAAAGAAAACCGTGTGCTAGTAAAAAACCCAAAAACCGAAAAACCCTCGTTTAGGCTTGAATGACACTTTCAATTTTTAGGGTCAATTTTAGTCACAATTTCCCGTCTATGAGGAAAAGTTGTAGGTGTACGCGAATCAAAGTATGCTTGAATTGGCCGCAAAATGTTTTTTGAGAGGCTGAGATGAAACACAGCATCGACTTTTGTCCATTAACGAAAAATTGCGATAATAATTGTCCCTAAAAATTGAAAGTGTCATTTCAGCCTTACAAGTAGAAATGTTTTTAGCAAGTAAGATAACAAATTTGTTCTCTTTTCACGTAAGCTAGCTCTGGCACGGACGCACGACACATGCGCACGCTGCGCCGATTTCGAGTTTATTTAAAGCAGGGGTGCCCAGAAAGAGCTTACGTCCGCGAGAATAGCGAAAAACGTTCGGCCACTGAGAGCGATGCGAGAGCTAACTAAGCATAAGCAACATTGTTGATGTTTTTTTTAATTTGCCACAGACATAAGAGAGAGAGATAAGAGAGTCACATATGATGTTGTTGTTACAGATCTGCACGCGCCAACAACAAAACTTTAGCTTGAAAAGAAAGAGAGAAGGTCACGCATTGTTGTGGCTTTATGTAGGCTTATGGCGCGCGTGGACCCGTATACGCCCGAGCTATTCCTTTGCGTAAAACAACAACGAGCGCGTGGCTTGCGGAATAGGTTTAGGCACCCCTGATTTAAAGTTTTAAAAATATTCTAGTAAATTCCGATAAGAAAATGGGAGATAAAATTTGGTCTAAAAAACCGGTCTCAAACACCAAAAATATTTGCGAAAGTGAAATTTGGAGCACGGCTGACATTCTGTCTTTCCCCGTTTTATGGCAGTCCAAAAATGTATGGTCTATGGATACAAGGGAGATTTTAATGTCTTGATTTGTACTTTTGCTGAATTTCATTTGCCATGACAATAATATATACAAACACGGAGCACCCAAGCCCTTAAGGAAGTTATGTAAACTTATTCGTAAGTCGAACGTCATTTTAAATAATAATAGAACAAGTCTGCACTACGTTCCCAATGTTCTTTCTCTTCATGTTCTTACCGAAACCCGACGTACTTTAGCAGAGTTTGCTAAGATTTTTCGTTCATTAAAGAACGGCGCACTCTCTTATAAATATTTCTCTGATATCGACCTAGATAGTTTGCAAAATATCAAACAATCTTTCATGTGTCAGGCTACATTTATCTTTTTTGTTGACAGGCTCATAATTTTCCTTTGTTTTTGTTTTTTTTTTTTCACTTTTTATATTTTTGCACTTGTCCTGTGTGTTCCTACGTCTTTTAGATACTTTTGCTTTTCATTTAGCTACTGGTTTTGTTTGTTTTCATTTCCATTTGTTTTTTTTTGTCTTAAACTTAGGATACCGAACTAATTGCATTATGCGGCGAACCCATTTGTGTGAGCACCTTGTCCAGCCATTGCAGCGGCCCATGTAAATGTATCTCAATCCAGCATGGCGTTGATGTAACATCCTGACGATGATATTCGGCACCCCAACCTTTTACAAAGGACATGCGTATTGTGCACATTTTCGTCAGCTCGTAAACGGCCTCGAAGCCATTGTTTACCGATTGCGAGAGAAGTTGAGCAAATTCTTGATTATTAAATATCTTGAGCGAACATCCAGGTGGTATTTTGCACACGGTGCTCGGATGGAAGCCGTGATGATAATTGCAGTTACGTGACTGCACAAAAATGGCGGAATCGGATAAACATTCGGCATAAACCTCGCCGGTCACATAGTACAGATGAACGCCTTTACCTGTTGTAATGGGAAAGAATAAGAATATGTTAAAGATTGAAGGGAATGAATAGACTTAGATGGTCTGTGACTTTTAAGAGGGGTTCGAACCTGTGGAGCGAACGTATTACAATCATCATTAGATGATTTCTAGCTTACAAATTAGACAAAAATAATCTTTAAACGTTCAAAAAATGGATCATCCTGTAAAAAATTTTGGATAAACGCGGCATGCAGAACTGTATTTTCTAAATTCAGATAATCCTTTGAGCTTATTCTCCCCCAACAGCTGGCATAAGCATGCTTTTAAAATTTCAAATAAGTTTTACATTTTCAGATCAATACGGAGTCTACCTCTAATTGGAGAATCTCACCAAACACGCGTACTACTTCTACCTATTGCCCAAGGTACTGAACCACCCGGTATTTACAAAACATTTCCCCTTTTCATCACTTACCTATATGACGACGTGTATTCTCAATCGTGCTGTTACGATTCACATTGCTCAGCTGGCCCAGACAGCAGCGATCTGAATTATTGGATGGATTCGTGAAGCCATCAACGATGACCGAATTGTTGGTGCAATGAAATACCTCTCCCACACGACAATTTAGCTCATAATAGGCAATGGAGGCCCAGAAGGCGGGCTCCGAATAGCTAACTTGCGCCACATCACCCATCTGGGCATCGAGCAGCTGATTGCCATCATTCGGATTATTGGAATTACCATCCTCGGATGGACTGTATGCTGGTGGTGGTGTGCCGGCACAACTGTCAAACGGTGAGTTCGGATTAGAGTTGACCGAACTGGGACTGCCCACGGATGTGTTGCTATTGCTGAGACTGTGTGAGTTGAAGCCACTGTTGGAGTAACTGACATTATGTGGCATACTGGGTTCGGCCACATGATTGAACTGCAGCATCGAGTGACCGGGGGCAAATTCCGAGTGACGTGGCACCAATACAGGCGGAAGTACTGGACTCTCCACACGTTTGTAATGATACGGATTAATGCAGACCTCTTTCTGTTTGGCGCTGAAAGGGTATTGGCAAAGTTCGAGCGGTTTGAGTTCGTGATGCGATTGAAGATCAGGCCAACGCCAGACACGACAGTAGATCACGTGCGGCAGACCTTTGCGATGGGAGACCTGGGAAGAGACAAGACAAGAAAGTGTTAGCTAAAGCTTGACATACATCAACGATCTCTTACCTGTAATCGGCCGTCTAGAGAGCGTGGAATGGTCACACACTTTGAAGGCTGTCCGGGTGAGGACAAGGCCCGTTCCAACTCCTCAATGGCTCCCTTGCGCTTTTTCAATTTCTTAACCAGACTGTCAACGGCCTTCTCTGCCCATTTCTCCTCCTCGTCACCCTGTTTCCAGCCAAGCAGTTTCTTCACTGCCGGCGATGTGAATGAGAATAGTGTACCCAGTGTGGACATGGCGCTGCTTGTATTGGATTCAACATCATCGGTGTCCATTCTCTGGCCGTTATTGTTATTATTGTTGTTGTTGTTGTTTTGGGGTGGAGTTACCCGATAACCGGTATAACTATCAGCGGGCGGATAGTCTGTAAAAATAAAAAGACAACAAAACATTCATCAATACATGAGCTTAGATTGCTCAGGGTAACGCCCACAACGCATAAAAAACACACAATTTACTTGGCCATGTGCCCAGAGCTTCGTTTGCATTTGATTTTTATGCGAATAAAGTCATTGGGAGGCGCACAAATCATGTTTAACTCCTCCCCTGCCAGTCGGGAAGCTGAGTCTTGGCCAAGGTCAAATTCAAATTCAAATTGATTTAGAATTCTAAAGAAAATTGTATCTAAATTTATATCTTATTAATAATAATTCTGTTTCAAGTGCAAAATATGTGTGCACCTTGACGTCACCCTCAGACATCCACACCACGCCACACATTGCGGTTGAAAGGTTCTCTTGAAAATTGGGGGGAATTACTTAAATGAATGGCTCCATTTAGCTCAGTTCTCAGAAGCCTCCTATCAAAAATGCGTATATCGATCAGGTTATAAACAAAATGCAATATAATAATAATAATGTTTCAATGAAAAAGCTGGTAAGCAGGTGAAATAAAATTGCCTTAAATTCAATATAATGATCTTTTTTTATGTGAATACGAGTGAAATTTGAAAACCATATGAGATTCTTCCATCAGCGAAGAAATATTGCATAAATAAAGCTGCCCCAATTGGATTTAGGAACACACTTGGTTCAATGACTTCATTTCCATAAATGGTACACAACTGAACCATTTGAATATCCATCAGCAATTTGATCTTTATATTTTGCGAAGAGACAAATTTGATTGTGTTTAGTTTCGATTTGACAATTAAAGCCGGGTATCCAGCACCGCGGAAACTAAAAATTCCTGGCAAACTTCATATAAAAAAAACTGTGCCAGGAATTTTTAGTTTACCTTTTCGTTGCTTGAGTATCCAGCAACATGAACGAAACCCACAGTTTCTTATCGATAGTTGGCATATCGATAGCGCGTGTGGATCGAGAGAACAGCTGATACACAGCTCAGGAATATATTGGTTACAATTATTTTGGACATGATGACCGAAAATTTGGGGGGAATGCATCTCTGTTTTTGTTATGCTGGGGAACCAGGAGAGTGCAGAGATTGGTAGGGGATGTAGCCAAGGGGACACTTATGCCATATTGCTGAGGCGGCCTAAGAAATGCCCTCCATGGACACAAAGGTCGATGGGATGTCGTAAATTGAGCCTGTTTGTCGCCATATCAGATGCAAGTCTATGCGAGTGGGCCAGTCGGTCAGGATGCATACATATTGAATTGGGCTTATAATGGCAAGCGTCCAAATCGTGGTATTTAGTTGTATGCACACATGCCAGGGACCTCACATAAGACTCTAATTTATTGAGTGCAGTGGAGCATTCCGTACCCCATACCGGGATCCCCTATTCCAGGAAAGCAAGATGATTATTTTGGATCGCAGCGAAATACCACTACGAGGCTGCAACCGTAGCTACTGCCCGAGTCACATAGTCTTTCCTGGTCAAGCGGCGGTCCAGAGACAAGCCAAGGTATTTAACCGCGGTATCCGTATATGGGAATCTTGATCCTAGAAGTCGCACTCAAGCAACTTTTGCGGGTCTCATAGCGATCGTGTTGACTCTTTGAACGATTAACGGGTATGTTCCAGCTGTTCGCCCATCGACCAAGGCCCAGGTACTGATCTGCCCTCTGAGTTGACAAAATCCTTAATATTAATGTGAATGTATTTATTGTATTTGATTGGCGACTAACCGAGAAGTCATACTACTTTGGAGATTATAGCATTTTAAAGTTGTGCAGATAACAACATGCTGCATTAATGATTTGCGCCATCGGGGCAAAGTGTCATGCTCAGCCATCGGCCTATCATCCTCTAATATAGCATAAAGTAGCACCTACTCCGCGATGCATGCTTCCCCCGGAAAATATAATTTTTATTCTCTTTACATTAATTTAAATTCAAATCATTAACAGTGCTTAACAGCTGATTAATCAGAGTGACCTTGCTCCTTTTAGGTGCATGGTCACCCTGCTTAAGTTATGTTCCACACACACAAGAAATAAATTGCAAATTCCTGGCAGGAATTTTCCGCAGTGCTGGATACAAGCCTTAAATTAAAAATAGAGGAGAGCTTACTTCGGCTCGATCAAAGTGCATATAGCCTTGCAGCTTGTATAATTTATATAAATTAAGGTTTTAAATGATTTTCGACGAACATTCTTAGCTGAGAGCTTTCCCAAACTCCCCAAAATTGTGTGGAAACTCATAATATTCATTGCTGGAAAGTATAAAGACTCTGCCATTGAAAATAGAAAAGTTTTTCTCACTAAATTTACTTTTCGACCGATCGTTCCTATGGCAGCTATATGCTATAGTCATTCGATTTGGATCAAACTTGGTAGAATTGTGTAGTAGCATATAATATTGAACAGTAACAAGTTTATGAGAGATAGCATTGAAAACAAAAAAGCTTTTCCTACTAAGAATTTTTTTTGAGACCTGTCTTTTGTATTACAGCTATCCTATATATAGTTGTCCGATTTTCATAGAGCTTAGTAGAATTATGTGAAAGCATTGAAAATTGATAAATACGAGGTTGGGGGACGTTTGCGCTGAAGACAAAAAAGATTTTCTTACTAAAACTATTTTTTCGACCGATCGAACTATGGCAGCTATATGCTATACTCATCCATTTTGGATCAAACTTATCAGAATTATGTGGAAGCATAAAATATTAATAAATATTAAGTATGAGAGTGATATCATTGAAAAGAAAAAAGTTTTTCTTACTCAGACTTTTTTTCAGAACTATCTTTTGTATGGCAGCTATACTATATACATACAGCGGTGTCACAGAAACCTCTAGAGATTTCATCTTCGATTGGTTTGCAAATCGCTCGAAAATTTCGTCGGTGGCACAGAACTTCAAGAGATTTCATTTTCTTATTTGAAAAACTAGTTAGAACAGAAGCTGTTCCAATTGAACTATTATCTCTAAAAACAGGGCTGCATCTCTCGCAAAAAAATGTCCCTTTTTTTAGTTAAGGCTTAATTTGATGTTCAAGTGATATTTATTGATTGTGTTATATGTTTTATGATGCATTTTTAAATTATAGTTCAAATTAATATATTGTGTTCGATTACATAGATGGCGACCAAGCTGTAGATGGCGTCACTTGAGGTGGCTGCTTTTGACAAATACTAAAGACTTTGGTAGGTTTTGAGAATAATTATTAAAACGCAAATTGCAATGTTTAAACTAATCAAATAATTTATTCATTTGATGCAACATATCCAGAAAAATGATATTGTTTACATTTCCAAAACCAATTTTACTTGTCAAAATTGTTTGGGTGGTGAATTTTGCTAAATCTCCTGACAAAACACGAGAGACTTAAAACCAACCGAAAGAGATTTCTGTGACACCGAGAATTGGTTTTGAGTTGGAATTTGGTTGGAAGAGATTTCTGTGACACCAATGATTGTTGTCAGATTTTCATCAAACTTGGTGAAATTATAAAAAGGCATAGAAAACTAATAAATGCAAAGTTGGAGGACGTTTGCATTGAAAACAAAAAAATGTTTCTCACAAAAACTAGTTTTCCGACCGATCGTTCCTTTGCTTCCTTTGCAGCTATCCGGCCGGTTCCATTTGTCGGAACATGTTTCTACTAAAAGTCTTCGTGCTAAGTTTGGTCACGATAGCTTTAAAACTGACGAAGGAAAAAGCATAAAAACAGACGGACATGGCTAAATCAACTCAGCTCGTCATGCTGATCAATAATATATATACTTTATGTGGTCGTAGATGCTTCCTTCTATGCGTTACAAACATCTGGACAATTTTAATATACCCTCTGGGGGTATAAATATAAAAATAAAACAGAAATTTTGAATAGTGAATGATATATTTATTTGAAGCGAAACATCAATGCCTGCCTGCACATCTAAAATCCCACATCATGAGTTCAAATGCTTAATAACTATTTGCTATGCCAACATTTGTAAATTTTTGATTTGTCAAAATAATAAGTAGTTTGAAGTCTGAAAGGAGCACCCAATAAAGATGACAAATTTTGCCAAACCAAAGGTTTATGACTTATGATGTAGGATGTTAAATGTGCTCAGTGTAATAAGCCTATTAAAGATTATTTCATGTAAATGTGCCCCGCAGCTACGCCTGAGGTGGTCCAAAACATAGTTTAGTGAGGTCAAATCACATGATCTTGGCGGCTAATGGATTGCGTCTCGTTGAAACCACATTTTAACCCAATCCAATTGCATTTTCGACAAAAAAAAAGTCTGTAATCATCGCGTGGTACTTTGCTCCATTGACTGTAACGTTGCTATTTTCATTACGGTCCAATGATGCCGTCGACCCACAAACCGCACCAAACAGTGCATATTCAGTGTGCATTGACAGCTCTTGAACTGCCTGTGGCTGCACTTCAAACCAAATTCGGGAATTCTATTTGTAGATTTGTCGCTGAAGCCAATTTTTCCGATACATTAAAAGTTCTTTTTATCAATTCAATGATTTGCAAGCTCGTTGCAACAAACGTTGGTTAGTCTTTTCATGGTGAAATGGCAAACCTTACTGAGAATTTTTGGCGTTGCCACATGTTACCAATCACGCGTGAGATGTCAAAAAATGTACACTAAAACTCCAAATAACTAAAAAACACACCCTCAACGTCTGGTTATTTTCTGGCAACATAAAATAAGTACAACAGTATATTTTAATTCAATGGCAACACTACATCATACTTGTCCAGCAACAGTCCAAATCAAGATTGAAAACTGTCTTTCTAGCTGATCGCCGGCTCAGGGCTTGAAAAATTTGCAGAAGCTATGATCCAACTTGGACCAAATTTAAAGGCGAAATCAATGTTTCCTCATCCAACAACATCAAGAAGTGTTCGGCATTTATATATAAACTATAAAAACATTCATTAAAGATGATTAAACATTGCACAAAAACCCAGCGCCCCCAAAAGGTTGGTCTTTGACAGCAATGGATTAAATTTGTTAACAGTTCTGAAGTTAAGTTCTTAGCAGTTACTTTGGGACCACACTTGATCTCTAATCCCAGCAAGTATTATTTGACATGTAACATCATTCTTATCAGTAAATTAATTAGCTGTCTCCCCTCTTGCATTATTTATTCGCTACTCTGTCAATTCCATTTCGATTGATTGATTTCGATTCTATTGTTCGCGAAAATAACGAGTGGTTTACATTTGATTGTTTGTTGTAACAGTAGTTGGTTGGTCATTGACCATTTTTCGATGATGATGTCTTTATTGTACTTCGATGTATTTCAAAATCAATTTTTTTTTTTAAGTTAAAACCGGAAGAACATGAGCCTTGAAAAAGACTAGCATGTCCAACACGTGCGCCTTGAGAAAGGCATACGTGGAACCCTCCTTCGAACGATGCGATCAGTTTCAAGCTTCCCCAGCGACTGTGAAAGGGTATGACGGTTGTAAAAAAAAATTTAAACTAGAGGTGTCATCATCAATCGATTATTATCGATTTTTCCAAACAAAATTTTGGAATGCAAAGTTGGAATACAATTTTCACATTTTTTTTTTTAAAATAATCAAATTTGTATTTTTAAATTTAAATAAACTTTAGTATATTCGCTTCAGTGCGTATTTCCGATTATAATCGGAGCAAACAAACTTGTAAAATATATTAACAACAGTTAATGTGTGTTTTTTTTTAGGATATGAGATCCTTGACTTACATTATAAATATTACCGCTTTACAACCGCTGAGTTTGCGTTTTCTTTTCTAAAAGAAATGCAAATTAAAGTTTAAATCCATTAAAAATATGCACAAATATTATACCAAAGCTTTCTAGGTGAATCTGAAAACACAGTTCGGTCTATTTTTACGTCTGGCATAGTCCATATGGAGTGGTTCGTGGGTGAATATAAATTGGTGCTCCAATTGGCTTGAGAGAAGCTTGGCCCTGGCCCTCCTGGAGGTGCTGTTTGAGCCAAATTTACTTTTACTTTACTCCAATTCGCGGTTTTTTGTCTGTCGAGTACCATCTCTTAGGGACATGCAATAGGCCATTATAACATCATAAAAAACGATTTTAATAAAAATCTACCGTGCGCTTTTAAAGTTATTTAAGAATTAAGGTTTAACTTTTTCTGGAGGTACCCTAACCAATTGCCCGATTGAAGGGAATTTTTTATATTGCGTTCCCAATGACCCTGTCCACATTTGCTGAGTTTTCCAGATTTTTATCTTAACCCCTTAAAATCTAAGATAAAATTGTTGTCGTTGTGTGTTGCAAGTACAAAAGTATCCATAAAACGCGAACCGAGGCTTTATTTGAAAAACTGGGTATGAGGTGATGCTTACAGAGGTCCCTTTTATCATAATTTAAGGGTCCCATGCCGGGTTTTTTTTTAGTGTTGTACTGTGTAATAGTTACAGCCCTAATTGTGTTAGCCATTGTATTCAACAATGTTCATATGATGCTACGTTCAATGGATTAATGAATACATGGAAATATTCTTCAAATATTAAGTGAACGCGTACATTGGTTCCAAAGATACCAATCGGTTCTTGGTTCCAAATAAACTTTATCCCAAAAAGCATCAATCACGGATCGAATGTTTTTCTGAATATTGGCAACTTTTAATATTTGGTGAGAAAATTGAATGAAAACATGTTTGGAAATGGAAAAACTGTCTATCCAGAATGTATTTTCAAATTTCTGTGAAAATCATTTCCTCGTTTCCACTGCTTTTGCTTGTGTGTAACGCCACAGTAACCACATCTCATAATTAGCACAATAAGATAACCAAATGGTTTACAACTTGTCAGCACCACAAAAGTGGTCCCCCACCCCATCTCTCTCTATACCTTTTCTCTGCCCCTGCTTCATCGGTTGTAACGGTAAAGACAACAATTCAATTTCAATTATGACATTTCAATGTTAACCTCTCCCAGTTGGGTACAACTGCAACTATGTAAAATGTAAAATGCAAAAAAACTCGCTTCGAAAAGTGTCAAAAATTACATTTAATTAAATCTTGAAAGAGAAAAAAAAGTGACAAAATCTAATTGAAAGAAAATTTGTAGTAGCAATTAATTTGTGCAGGTTTGTAACACAAAATGGCAAACGGGCGGCTCGCCAAAGTAAATCCAATTTCAAAACCAATTAAACGTCGACAATAAATCAACAAGTGCAACACTTGGGACAACTAAGAGACAACACCTCTAGACAACATGGCGCATATTTCTTTGGCCAAATTAGTTGTTGCGTGAATTAATTTCGGGCGTTGCCCGAAACCACTTTTATAATTGCCCCAAAGTCACCCAGAGCCTGAGGCTCACACAGTTTTCCAGAGAACTAGCGCGAGAGTGACACTTGGCAGGGTGTCCCCCATGTAATTATCGCAATTTTTATGTTGTTAGGCATATATCGAGCAGCACAAAACAATATTTGTCCAGCTGGGGAGCTAGATTTTAACCAAGTTTGTGTGTGTGTGTGTGTGTGGATATGGAATTCGATTGATTGTGGGGTTTGTTGTTTGCTTGAGCATACAATTTGGTTATTATTTATTACTTTTATTTTGATAATGCCCTGTGGCGTGTTTAATCAGAGCTTTTGACGTGCAATTCAAATGCAGGTGGGTCTTAAGTTAAGCGGTTTTCAAAAGGGGAGCGAGTTGATTGCTTAAGATGGGGTTCAAACTATATGGGGTGAAGTGGATTAAATGAAATTATTTGTACTAAAATTTAAGTAAGTTTCTTAGAATAACATACAACAAAAACAAAATTTTAATCCCCAACCAATATTTACTTCAAAAACGTCAAAGGACTTTGGTATTCACTGGGAAAATACTTAATGTTGGGATTCAAACAGCACAGTAATTATTGTCCCTATACACGAGAGACTTTACGTAGCCCCACAGAAACTGGTCTAGTGGGGTCAAATCACATGATCTTGGCGGTTAATGGACTGGTCTAAAACGATATTAATTGCTCACCAATTTCGCCAATCAATTGTGGCACCGTCTTGTTGAAATCACATTTTCATTATTTTTTATAGAGTACCGTCCACCGATGCCGGCCGACAAACCGCACCAAGAAGTGCATTGGCAGCTCTTGAACTGCCTCTGGCTGCTCTTCAGACCAAATTCGGCAATTCTGTTAGTTGACGTACCCATTGAGCCAAGAATTAGCTTCGTCGTTGTAGACAATTTTCACATTTCTCACAGATCACAAATTTTGATAATTAAATTCAATGATTTGCAAGCGCTCTCCGTTGAAATTGCAAACCTTACTGAGCATTTTTGGCGTTGCTACATGCTACAAACCGAATAGCATAAAAATCACTCTTTACATTAACCTGTCTATATTTCTATAAGCAAAGCTGTAATTTGTCCAAATTTGTTAAGTATTATCTGCTATCTGTAAAGTTTGACTTTCATAGAGCGTGTTTGTTTACGCAAGTTTCTGCACTCCAAATACGCTACACGTGCCAGATTTTGTGACTTGAACACTACACTTTTCTGTAGGTAGAATTTCGACTGGTTCGGTTTCGTTGGTTCACAGAGATCTTACATGGTGTTTTGAGCTAATTGTACAGCGATTTCGGTTTCGGTTTCGTGGGTCACGCTTAATAGACAATCACTTTTATTTTCAAAATTAAATTTATTTATAACATTTCAACAAATTCAAAGTATTAATACGGTTATGCAGACGCCGTCATAAGTGCCCCAAGGCATACAATAATGTGCAAAAACATAACTAACTGCATAATAATCGAGAAAAATATGCCGTACACACATTAGGAAAGTCACGCAAAGCAATTCACAACTTCCAAGAAGGATGGTAATGCAGGCGGTAAGAAATATCTTGCTTATTAAGCTTGGTTTATTTATTTGTGTGCTTTTTCTAGTCAACAAGAAAAATAGGTTGTCTCTATAGCTATTTTAAGAGCCTTCCCATTGGTTAACTTAACTTTTTTACAAAACTATCATGATCTAACACGTCTCTGTCAACCCAATTCCAACCCAAAATCCAAGTCTCGGAGTCTCTGAAATTTCTTAAGGTTGTTTTAAATATTGCATTTTATTTTTGGAGAACATGATTTGTATTTGAATTATAATTTAAGTCATAACTAGAAAATGGGTACATTTTTTTGCAAGAGATGCTACCCTACTTGATCTCAAACCTTCCCATTATCCCATTATCTTTAACACAAACCTTCTAACTAGATTTTCAAATAAGTAACATAAATCTCTCTGTCATGACGACGGATTTTTCGAACGTTTTGCAAAGCAAACGAGGTTTTTCCAGGAAACCCACTAATGTGACTTTTTGAGTGACAGGGAGGTTCCTGAAACAGCTGTATAGTCTACCAGACTCCTTTGTGGTGTGTGTGGGTCCTTTTTTTTTTGAACAACCTATCTTGAACTGTAGTCAGCTAAATATTTATCCTAAGTTTTTCTTTTTCGGTAATTGGTGTGCTTCTACATTTATGATAGGACATTGTTTTAGCTTGCGCTGTTGCGTTTATAAGCATGAATAAGCGATTATGTTTTTGTTTATACAAGGCCTCTGATTTATACCTAGAGCAATTTTTTCCGTTATATATCCACCAATATTCGAGTCATACGAGTCATTATAGATGGTATAGAGCTATTAGATAACACTAACATTTGGTTTTCTTTCGTCTTTTCTGTTCTTCAAGTTGATTGAAAACGTTATTTAAAACGGCAAAATGATTTTTTAAGGCCTTTTCTCAGATATCATAATGATTCTTATAAATAAGACAGTGTTTAAATTGCTTCTGTCAATTCGACAAAGTTACAAAATTTTTGCTTTTCACGGAATGGCCTTTTTTTAACTTATTAATGTGAACTCTTGCTTCTGCTTTTGATGAAAACCGAAGTCGCAGCCAAATGAAAATCAAAAAAAGATTATTGAGAAAAATAAAAGCAGCAGCAGCCGTCGCTTTACGATTTAGATTTTGGTTTTACTGATGATTTTGTTCAGTGCCGTAAGTCGAAGCAGCAGCATGTGTGACGACGGCAGCGCTGTCGCCACAATATTTTCTTGGAATTTACCAGCCCACCAAAATTAAAGCAACGCAATATTAGCCGAGCCGACTAACGGTAAATCATTCATTGTGTGTGTTGAGAGAGGACAAAATAAAAATGGAAAAGCAGAAAAGAGATGCGAGTGACTTCTGACGCGCTTGCACTACCGTCGACTTCTGAAAGCAAACACGTGCTGCAGCTTCGACTTACGCCACTGAACAAAAGCAAAATCAAAATGAAAATCAGATATGATGAAGCGACGACTGCTGCTGCTGTTTGCTTTTTCTCAATAATCATTTTTTGCTTTTAGCGAAAACAGAAGCAAAGCAGACGAAATGAAACTTATTGCTGTTTTTGAAACACTGTTCAAAAACATTCAGATTTTAAAGCTGTTGAAAAGTGTTTCTATTAATGTGATGTACTAGCTGTATACCCGTCGACGCTCGGGACTTATGAATTGTACTGATATGATTTTTATAAGAGCTTTTATATTTAAGATTGAACTGGATAAAAGTGGCTATTAACATTTTAGCAAGATTTATATTGGAAAAGTATCAAACACAATAGTTCATGTTCCACTTTTTCACTAGTTAACTCTGGTTCTAATGCGATTTTTAACCAGTATAATGTTTAACACTTTCATTATCAACCTACAGCCCAATTTATCAGAGCAAAACTTTATAAATTTCTGAGATATATGTAGCTCTGAACCATTTTTGAACCGGTTTAGCTGGCTGGTTTGGAACAGGGAAAATATCTAACTTTATATTACCAACCTACACAACAAATTTCCAGTTCATAGTTAAAATAATTTCTGAGTTGTGGCTTTAAACCAGCGGTGGGCATGAATTTGAGTTTGGTTGCAGCTCAACCACAACAACAGAAAAAACAACCGTTATCAGAGAGTCTCGATCGCCCAAAATGCAGCAGCTGCGCCGTCTGTGTGAGCTTCTTGTTGGCGCCGTGAAAGAAAATGTAACATAGAAGCACAATTTGCTGCGTCGACATCTTATCACTCAGATATTTGTCAGCAGTTCACTGTCATATTGGCTCTTTGAGTAATTTTTTGACTCTCCGAGTTGTTTTTGTGTCCGTCTCCCTCTAACCACCGTGTTTTCCTATGTCGACAATAATTTTGAGTAACAGATTTTGTAGTCACAATGAAGTATCTTCTTGTCACAATCGAGTTAACATCACTCACAAAAGAGAGGCTTTTCTAATTGTGCTTCTATGTTAAATTTTTTGTTTGGCGCCGTTCTGCGATTCGCATTGACTTTGTTGTTGTTAACAATTTGAAGCGAATTAATTTGCGACGCAGTTTATTATGAGACTGACTGGCGCCAATTGCCGAAAAAAAAAATCTCGGAGCAATGGGAGCAAGGGTTTGCCCACCACTGCTCTAAACCACCCATTTGAACCATTTTTGACAGCTTTCGAAAAGGTTCACGAACTGTAGACATAACCTATGACTCTTTCCTGATCGACATGAACAAACGTGAAGATCGGTCTTTTAAGGAGGAAACATACAAACATACATTCACTTTCATATTCTGAGAACAGGGCTTTAGATTGCAAATTAAATTGTATGAATTCTATATGAAACAATATAAAATTAAAATCGATTTCTGCATACATAAACGCATTCATAAACTATTTTTTAAAACCCTAATGCGATTGCCTTGTTCTTCATGATTCATGATCCATCAGCAATCAGCAGTCATAAACTTGCACGATTGGTGCTGATCAATAAAATATTACAACCCCACCCAAAACTAGCACACAACAGTATAGTGCGTCTTCGTTTAAGACTTCTCAGAAAACCATCACCATCATCATCATCATCATCTGCATTGATCAGCCGATCATAACTCAAAACGAGGTAAGCAGCAAGTACTTGCTGCATTCGTTGACAAACATACATATGTACATTCAACCATACGTATGTCAGGCACGCATTCGCGCATGCGTATCATACATTTCCCATCAATAATCAATCATAAATGAGGCAATAACAATAAAGCGTAAATCAGAGAGCACACACACATATTTATGCCAGGTAGAACAGGAAAAGAGGGGCACAAAAATGCAGTAGCCGCCAACTTATCGCAAGCGGCTTCCGTTGCCATTGAAAATAAAGAAAAACGGCAAAAAAGGGACCTCTGGACATGTGTTTAAAAATAAACAAATCATGGCCCAACAGCCAAAGAAAATTCGAATACAAACGTACACATGCTGGAAGCCGTGGAGAGTTCACGTTCGCTGCTGTTGCTACTGTTGTTGTTGTTGTTGTTGACGTTTATGGCAAAGATTGCAGATATTATGTTATTTATTTATATTGCACGCACAAACACACACACACACAATCATATGTGTACACACGCACAAGAGTCCAATGATGCACAAATCAAAATCAGCAACAGCATCAAAATGTTATTCGTATTTAAATTCGACCCTCCACGACGAACGTTTTGCCTTTCGAACAGAATGCAACGAATTACATTTCCGATTATTTGTTGTTTATTCAAATATTTCAATTGTTATCTTTTAATTTATGAAATATGACTTTTTTAAAAATATAATTCAATAATGTTATTGTGCGGGAAAGTACGCCAACAAAAGAAAACAGAGAGAACGGAACCGAGCGTCAACATCAACTGCACGAAGCAAACGATCAACGACGAATGTTCCGAACAAGTTGAAAAACTGAGTGTGCCGAGACAAGAGTGTTGACTGACTGACTGAACACTGCAATTGGAGTGAGTGAGTGTGTGTGTGTGTGTGCGTGGGTACCAGGGTTGGAAAAACGGCGGAGGAAAACTTTATACAAGTTGATACAAATGTATGTAGATGTTGAAAATAGCTGTAAAACAGTCCTACTGAAGGAATAACATTGAAACCAGAACCGTTAACCCAAATTTATGTTTAAAACCATAACCCTGAACCAATATTTAACATTTTTTGAGAAGCAACCAGAAACACTAACGAAAATACATTTTGGTTTTAATTATTTGTCATCTGTTTCAAGGCTGCAAAACTCTAAAAATTTGCGGAAGTTTCGTTCCGGGTGCTCCAAGGTTGAGTTCGGGTACCGGTTACTAAACTTGTCAAGCCAAAGGTTTGGGTTCGAACATAGCTTCTTCTTACAATAGCATTTTGAAGATCATTTTAGCAAGAATCACCATGATGAGTCTTTTTCGAGCCATTTTGATGAGTAAAAAAGAAATAAATTTCATGTGCGATTTAAGAAAAACTTAAAAATGACTCGTGCATTTGCTCATAATGTGTTTTATTAAACAAATAACTGGAAAAAGTCTCGCAAATGACTCGAAAATGAGTCGAAACTGATCAGAAAAACGCGTTTAAAAACGAGTCTTACAAGTACCATGTTATTCCGACAAAAGTATCATTTATGATCAGAAAACGAGCACATGTATCAGGTCTGTTCGGATTTTCACTTTCAACAAAAATTATCGAATTCGAATTCGTTAAATGTGCTGTTGTATCAAATTGATTGGGTTAATCAGATTAAAAAGTTATAATTTGTATCCCTCGAATAGAGAGTAAGTAGAAACTATAAGATTGATACGGATTTCTGGATTGTTTAATAGAAAAGAGAACATGTAAAATATTCGAATTCACTTTAGTGAAAACCGGAACATGGCAGTATGACTATTTTGTTTAGACTGAGGACTCGAAAAAGACTCGAATGTGATCAGAAATTTCATAAAATGCTGGCTGGGATAGCAGCTTCTTTATAAGATAAATTATTTTCTTTTTTCTATTTTTTTTGTAAATCGTATAAAATTAAGATCTTTTCGGCTGTATTTTTTAAAGCAGAAGCAATCCTCCAAGTTATTTGATTCTTGTATTGTCATCTTAAAACTTGACTTTTGGTTCAATTCCCTTCTGAAAGACGAAATATCCCGAATTCGTCTATAATCTTCGTGGCGTCTTCTGTTTTTTAAGCAAATGTATAATATCTGAAAAACCAACCGACCCGAAGTTCACAGTGTAGTCGAGTGGGAGAGGTATATTCCCAGCATCCACTTGACAGGAAGGGAATAATAAGTAACTGAGCATTTTTGAGTCAGTGCATATAAAAGCATACAGTTTTAATTCGAAATGCTAGAGTTTATACGAAAATCTCTTGAGAGATCTCCCAATAAAGTAGCTTTTTTTAAAAAAAAACTCATTTCTTCTTTTCATTTGGATTCTTATTCCCCTGAGGTTTTTATTAAACGCTCCTTCAATACATTCAGCATCTTCTCTGTTCCATCTTTTATATGGGTAGATGCGTAAACAATGAATATCTTGTACACTTATCAACTGATTTAACTGAGAAGACATGTTTTTGAAACATCATTTCAAGACAATTTTTGGAATTAAACTTTTAATACCAAATCATTGCTATACCAGACGAAAAATAAGAAACGAGTTCTCGAGTTCCAAAATTGATATAGAAAATTTTAGTTTTAATTTAATATTTTGGTTTTTCATCATACTTGTTGGTGTGTGCACTGACAATGTAAAAAAGATCCGGTTTAGATCCGGTTTGTTGTTAGGGATACAAAAATTCTATGGTGGACCTCAAAACAGCAAAATAAAACAAGAAAGAAAGTCGGTCAAGCCCGACTATAACATACTCTGTACCCGTTACACATCGAAACATTTGCTCAGGAGTCAAACTGTATGCCTGAGTTAACACCCGCGCGCACAACGCGGTGCGACATTCTCTAAGTTTCTCTCTCTCTCTCTCTCTCTCTCTCGCACTAAGATTGCCTGTGTTGAACGGTTAGGGTATGTTGCTGTGGTTGTTGAGTGGGGTGGGTGGTGGGTGTTAACTGATCGTTTTTTGCTCATAACTTGAGTATCGTTCATCCGATCTTTATCATTCCTTCAGCAAATCGATAAATAATTTTAAGAACTAGATATCTCTAGAAAGTACGAACCATCTATCATCAAAACTGTAGGAGATATGACGTTTTTTCCAAATTGCGGGGGCGTGAGGGGGCGTGGCAAAAATTGAAAATAAACTTGATCTGCGTGCAGACAATAGGAGTCTACATTTCAAATTTGGTTGCTCTAGCTCTTCTAGTCTCTGAGATCTAGGTGTTCATACAGACAGACGGACAGACGGACAGACGGACAGACGGACAGACGGACATGGCTATATCGACTCGGCTGTTGATGCTGATCAAGAATATATATACTTTATATGGTCGGAAATGATTCCTTCTGCCTGTTACATACATTTGCACGACTTTAGTAGACCCTTTTACTCTACGAGTAACGGGTATAAAAATCCGGTTTGTTGTATCCCTAAAAAATTCTATGGTGGACCTCAAAAAACAGCAAAATAAAAAAAGTAGTTCTTAGCAATCCCAAAGTTAGTATCTGTTGTATAATTAATAATTATGAAAACCAAAAAATTTTATTTTAATTTTTTAAAGCGAGCGACAGTAAATAAAAAATTACTCATACGACACGTTCACATAAATAAAATTTTGTACAACAAAATCTTTAGTACATTTCATTTCGTGTCCTCTGTGCTGATTACAATAAACTCTACCGAATAATTAACTCTGAAGCTTCTCTTCCTACTATCAAAATTTATATTTTAACTTATTTAGCCCGTAGTTAACATTACTTTAATGTTCTTCCTTCGTGATTTCGTGTCACACGTTAGTGGCTGCGCCTCTCGGTCGGTTGGGCGGGAGGTGGGCTGCTATTTTGCCTGGGGTTCGCGCGTAACAAGCTTTGGATTGGTGTCGCATGGGCCACTTGAACGTACTGCGCATTGTACGTCAACGTCCATCACTTTTAAAAAAAGTCATCTTTTGAAATTTAAAAAGGCAACAAAGTTTTTTTTTTTAATATGGTAGTCAATATGTTTGGCTTATTTGAGCCCAATTTTTAATAATACCCGTTCCTTAAGACTCGGCTATTAAGCTTTTGTTTTTTTTTTACGCTTGCAACTATGACCTTTATATTATCACACTGAGGAGGCCCGCTCTAATGTAAATATGTCAAGTTTATTTTAGAGTTCAGCCTTGCCTACTCAAAATTAGACTTGGATAACTTCTAGAAACTTAGAGCTTTAAGATTCTTATATTTATTGTATAAAATGCTGCAGGCCGGTTTAGAACCAAACCCCGCAGAACCGGTTCGGTTCGGATGTTCTGGGTCCCCACACTGTTTAAAGATTTTATTAAGATTTTAAATCAGTTTTTTGATATCTTAGAGGGAAAAATAATATTGTATATAACTGGATCAGTCGGTGCTTTATCTACAGAAGATCCGTTGTGTAAATCAAATTCAAACTAGAAATATTACCACATTGAGAAGGGATATAAAGCAAAATTTAAGTTGAAAAATTGATTTACAAACCTCACATATGTATTTATATAGCGAAAGGACCAGCGACTTTAATTGATACCAATAATCAAGGCTGTAAACCGCTCTAGAACCAAACCATATACATTTACACCCACCAGAACTGAACTCAAACCGAAGCTATGTTCTCTTTAAAAAAAATTAATATTTTCGAATAAAACGAATATTTATAATGCCGATTGGGTTACTTCGCAGCCCTGTTTTCTACTACTAACCGCTGATTGACATACTTGTGTGTGTGTGTGTGTGTGTAAAAAAGCCACAACTAAAGCAGCAGTGAGGTGGTGGTGCACATGCATACAAATACAAACAAAACTTTTTTGTTTTAAACAAAATCAAATGCTCTATCTGTAATGGGGCGCCTGCACGTGAACACAAACGTGTGTGCTGTGTGTGTGAGTGTGTGTTGTATGCAGGCGGTCGTTGTCCAACAAACACTGAGCGTCCCACAATCGAACCGTAAACATCACAACCCAACCAAACCGCAGACAAGTGAACGAGTGAGTTTTTCAATTCTTAATGTAAGAATCGATGCTTGGCAAATCAGCTGCTAAGCACGTTCCAGGAAACATATGTGCGGGACGCCACTCTGAATGTTGCCTTGGTGTTCTTTATAGCGTGTTTAACACTACTAAATGCGAATTCATTGCCAACATGGGTAACATTACACAGTTGTCGTAAAAAAAAAAAAGAGGGGAAAACTACAACTGAAACTGGCCACCCCCAAACAGCAAACACATAATTATGTAGGCAAAACAACAATAAAATTTTATGCATGCAAATTACACACGCATATGTATGTACATATGAGCCCTGTACTCCCTCCCTTCAATTAGCCACGTGCCAAAGTGCAAACTTCAAATGTTGCAAACAGAAAAATCCTTTTGCAATTCTAATTGCAAATAATTGCAGCGTTAATTACAGAAGCTCACGCAGCATTTATAGCCAGTTTTTGTCATGTAATTGAGCTGTCAACACACACACGCAGACAGCAGGAAAAGCCTTTGAGACTAACTAACCAAAAATTTACAGGGGGGGAGGAGAGGTCCAATTAAATTAAAACTGAAAGGGTTAAAATACATAAACATAGTTTTATAATACACTCGAAACATGTGACAGAAAGCGAAATTATAGTCAAGAGCAGGAGCGCTTGTGGGCCCAAATGGCAAACCAAAAAGGGGACGATCAAGAGATTGTTGAAGAATAAATAAGCTTAATAAAAAAAACAGTCAAAGTGAACAAAAGTGTATGATCTTTACAAAGTGTGAAAAAGTGACAAAGCGCAGTAAGAAGAATTGATTCTACTAGATTCAATATTTGAAACAACTCGGTTGACATCTAATGGATTTGGTAAATCTAGGAGATTTCCAAATTGTTATTAAATATTATTATTATTTCATTGCTCAAAATGAAATCGCGAAAGAAGAAAAAAAATTTTTTTTCAAAAAAAAGCAGACGGTATATTTGAATTAAATATACAAGGCATATTGCAGTTTGGTGATGGAAAAATTATCCGGAAGAATTCAGCCACAAACATCTTAAAGAATGAGTCCGGATGACTGTCTCAGTCATATTAGGAGAATCTCAATATAGTCTGCAGTTCATGCTAGGGTCCAGCAGTCAAAGATCTCTAGCACTATATAAAGCCCAAGACTGGGAGAGCATAGCAAGCGATTTTTCAGTATGAGGGGTTTCGTAAGTTGTATTGGCGCAGTTGATGTTACAACAAAAGAAAGTTTTTTGAAAAAAAAAATTTTATGTTCACAAATAGTTTTAAGCAATCATTTCAAAATTCGCCCAATGAAGAATGCAGAATCCACATATTCAGAATTGATGTTGTCTGCAGCGGATGTCCAGAAAAGATATATTTGTTCATAATCAACTGATGATGAGTCCTAGACAAAGCAACCGCTTCCGACAGTGTCAAAAAGGCAATTAAAACTAGCAGTTATGAACATTGAGTGTTACCTTGACGTTTCAAAATACCAAAAAATTAACAAAAATGCTAGATTTGTAACATTTTTTCGCGTTTTGGGGATTTTCTTGATAACTTTTAAAAGTATGCGGCGAATTCGTCGGTTTCGCTCAACAATAAGTTGTGTCTAGAAATTGAGTGTGTCATCCCAGCGTAACTAACACTTGTGAGGCTGGAGCTGCTAAAACGATTCGAGCTATTTGCTTAAGATAATTGATTTTCATAATAAATATTCAAATATTTAAAAATATCTTCATCCTTAGGTAAACTCTTTACCCCATCAAACAATTCGGTGCAATTAGCAATTGATATTTAACTTTTTAATGCAATTGAATCCCTATTAATGAGTTGTTTTGCAAGTATTTCCACCTCGACTCCACCTATCGAGTTCTATGAATTATCCGTTATACTTTCATTAACGGTTTGGATTTTATTGTATATTGACATTAAATGAGTTTTAGCTATCTTTGTTTCTTCTTCTGATAGCAAGGTTTGATACCTGGGATATAAGAACACGCATATTTCACACACAATTTCTATTTCAAGCCCATCTTGATTAGAGATAAAAAGATCTTTAATATCCTTTAAGCCCCAGTAATCGTTTGAACATTATGTATGTTGACCCCTAACAGGTAACACAATCAAGAGTTGGCTTTTTAAAATTTTGCGCCTTTAGCAAATTTAATAAGGTTAGTGTTCTTAGTTTTTTCACAACAACTCGTGCCGTTTCACGTATTTTCGTTATATTTTTTAGCAAATTGCTGAGATTGGGCTCACTATTCGCTAGTAAGTCAATAACTAGCTGAAGTGAACCGAGCCCAACCATTTTATTTTCAGTTGTTGGTTCGGTTCAGCATTTTTTAAAACACACCGGTTCGTTTTACGGTTCGGTTCACGAGCGCAAAAAAGCAGTTTGGTTCGATTCAGAACCAGTTTGCATCCCTGATAAAAACACTAACTGACGAAATGTTTGATATTTTAACAAATAGTCTACATCATTCTTATTCTCTAGAACTGTACTAGGTGCACAATGATGAGCCAGTCAAAGTGTTAGTCGTTCGATTTTTTTTTTTGCTTTTGAACATAAGATTTGAATAGGACTTATGGCTAGAGCTGGAGAGGAAAGATGTTATTCGTAGGAATCCGACATTCTGATTTCTGTATATTTCCTCCTCCTCAAGGACTCAATCCGTTCCTGTAGCCCACAAGTAGCCCTACTTGCCCCGTCATTGTCGACGCCTGTACATGCAACAATTGTTGCGTGTTCAACTGCCAATCAATGCCAATGACTGACGCAGTCGACCAACAACGAACTACCGACACCGACCACACCACCACAACAACAGCGGAACAGAAGAGCAGAGCAGCAGCAGCAGTAGCAGTAGCATCATCAGCATCCATGCGCGCTCCTTGCTTTTCTTAAATAGCCATAAATATGTGGAGTATGCGCGACTACTTACTTCATCGCTGGGCTGGGTCTGCTTGCGGGTTAAACGTGCCGACTGCAGTGTGGCGCCTAATGCGTGTGCGCCAAAACAAAACGTGAAGAATTCTTAGAAAAGGCATCGCTTCTGTACAGTAGTCCGTCGCCAGTTGAAGAGAAAACTTTGTATGGGAGAGCGGATTAAATGGCACAAACATGGCTAATTACATGTATTTAACACGCACACACACAACAGGCAGGCCTATACAGAGAGGAGGGACCAGAAGGAACGTCGCTGGCAGTTGGTAACGCGACACAAACAATGACAAGTACCAACAATTATGGTCAAAATGTTGCAGTTGAACATTGTCACTAGAGACAGAAGGCCAAGAAAGTACAACAAGAAGTAAAGACCGTCACTTAATGATGACGATGATCATCGTTATTAGCTGGACGATACCCTGGAAAAGGTGGGGATTAAAGACTTATAGGCAGGTGAAGAAAATGAAATCTTTCAAAGTTCTGTGAAGTACCAATTTCTGAGTCATTCCGATAAAAACACCAACTATTGCGACTCGAAATATCTCAATCAGCTACCCCCTTCCGGTGTGAAAACAAATTGATGGGCTTACTTTAAGTTTACTCTTGGAGTATCAAATAGTCGTACCCTCTCTGCCAACTTTTAATAATAATACCCAATACTTTGATGTATATCTTTTTGTACATTATTTAAATAGGAGCGGCTATTTTGCAACTCCGGCATTGTCAATGCAAAAATTTATTAGATTTTAAATGCAATAATTATTAGTTTTTTATATGGACAATGAAGCGCCAAGTGGCCGCAACATGTGCGCTTACTGAATGCTTGAGCAGCCGTCCAACCACAACCCATCCCCATTTTAGGCTTAAGCCACTTGTGTGGCGTAGCTGCAATTCTTGTGGCGTTTAATATGCAAGTGGCAAAGACGTACAGTAGCTCTCAAACTGTAAACTCAAGTTATGGACTAATTCATTCAAGAGGAGTTTGCTCTGTGTGTGTGTGTGTGTGTGTGTGTGGGTGTTGACTCTGCGCCTGCCTGCCCCGCGCACCATTCCCCCCATCGGGTTCCCATCGAACGTACCACACTCTGACAGTTTAGCGACAGAGATTTATGCGCTGTAATTTCCCACTTTATTACAGTTTAAAGTTGCGTTTTCATAAGTTTTTGGCGCAGTTTGTCTCTTTTAGTTGCCATTTGCTTCAGTGTTTGAGGTATAGGGTAATAATGGTATTGTGGGTTATTCAATTGAAAGTGTCATATTGTTAAGCAGATAATTTCATTCCGCTTTCAATCTTGAGTATTATTTCGACATAGTGTGCAATTCTAGTAGTTCGAGGGATTTTGGTCAAATAAAAAATGTATCATGCGTTGGTTTGAAGCCTACTATCAGGTACATTTTTGCCCATTGTATCATTCTCCATCCTTATCTCACAATATATTACCACAATTTTTGATATCAGTGCAAGATTCCAAGAAAAATGTGATTAATTCATTGTGCTTTTTTTGTATTTTTATTTTTAGGCACAATTTAGCACTAAAGGCCTATTTCCAGAACGCACGAAAATACATTTTTATGTCAAACTTCACATGAGTAGAAACACTTTTGGAATGTTTTGAAATCTAAATTACGTAGGCCTTTAAGGCCTATTTCCAGAACGCACGAAAATAAATTATTATGTCGAATTTCACATGAATAGGAACACTTTTGAAGTCACATTTGTGTGAAGTATTGTGCCGAAATAAATTTGTATGTCATCTGGAATCCAACAGAACAATTCACAGAGCAAGAGATACAGAACTACTCACAGAGCAAGACAGACGGAACAGCTCACGGAGCAAGACACACAGAACAACTCCCAGAGCAAGACAGGCAGAACCACTCTCTGAACAAAAGAGACTGATCAGCTCCTAGAACAACTCAGAGCAAGATAGACGGAACTAAATAGACTGAACAAGACTCACTGTTCAAAAATGAACAAATGAAGAAGAAAATGTTCACTTGTTCAGTTTAAAGAACTATTCAATTTTGTTCACTCACTCATGAACAATCCAACCTATTAGGCATCTCTCATCTTACGTCTTCGACTGAAATTCGAACGAGTTTGTTCCCGTGGACGAAACATGGATCCATAATAACACACAAGAGACAGTTTATTAGGTTGAACGTGGTAGCATTAACAAAGTGCAACACTGAATCAAACGGCAGTTTTGAAGACCTATAAAACCTATTATGGGGCAAACCAAAATGACTAAAACTCTAGAATAAATGTGCAGAGCTTGCCCATCAATTATTCAAAAAGTTACCGACTTATCATATTACCCACCTAGCATTTGGAAGATCATATGGTGATTCCTCACCTTGGTGAGTCTTTTTCGAGCCCATTTGATGATTGAAAAGAGACTAATTTCATGTGCGATTTAAGGAAGACTCAAAAATGACTCGTGCATTTGCTCAAAATGTGATTCATTAAAAAACGACTCGAAAAAGATTCGCAATTGACTCGAAAATGAGTCGAAACTGATCAGAAAAACGGGTTTAAAACGACTCTACTTGAAGAGTCGCGGCTAGGGTACCATTTTCTCCCGACAAAAGTATCATTTATGATCAGAAAACGAACGCATTTATGACTCTTTTAATCAGGCTGAGGACTCGAAAAAGACTCGAGTGTGATCAGAAATTTCATAAAATGCTTGCTGGGTAGTAAAGGCTGGTTTCCAAATGAGATACATACTTTATTCAAACAAGAATGCTGTTCAAAAGCATTCAGATTTTAGAATAGTTCAAAACAGTTCAGGTGAAGTTCGACATAAAAATTAATTTTCCTGCGTTCTAGAATCCAGCTTTTGAGGAATTAAAAAAAAATCTATGTTGCTTTTATTTTTGTTTTAATCTCATTACATGAAATACGGTACCAAATCCATTTTCTGATCATGATAATCACCCAAAGAATTGGATTAAAGGGCGGTGTCCACTTGGCGCAAAACGAGCGTGAAATGAAAAACTCCATACAATAAAAAAAAACTGCTGCGTAACGTTTTCGTATGGCCATTTCCTATTCGGTGTCCACTTGACGCGAAAGTAGACTACGTATTGCCATTACGTTCTCTTACCAATCTATGTACTATTGTATTGATTAATGAAAAATGGCCGATTTACGATTTGTGATTTATGATTTATTTACCTGCTGGAATACAGTGATTGCCTATTGGGATTGGAAAATATGACAATCCTGTTTGCTGAATAGAAATCGAACAAAACGTATGATTGGTTAATGATTGCTGGGCCAGCCTACCTTTGTGCAGACATTCATATGAAATTTTGTATTTAACACATATATAAATATTGAAGATTTTGTGTGAGTGTTTTCCATTGATCAAAAGTACTAAGGCCACAGAATATCTTATATCTCCCATCAATTCCATTCAGCAGAGACTTATCAGCAATCGCAAATCGTAAAACGGTAATCGCTAATCGGAATTATCTGCTGAATACGCCCAATGACTTATTTTAGTTTTGCATACTGAATTATACAAAAATATCAATTCGTATTTTGACTTCAGAAAAATTGAAATTCTATAGAAAATCCAAATGCTTCGACTCTTTCGTCTCGTTCTTGTTGAAACACAAATGAAACTAGCGGTTTACAAAATCGGTATTTATGTCACAAAGTGTAAATTTGCCTACCGAATGAATCACGTTTCGAGCTCTAAAGCAGGGGACGGCACGTCCCTATCTTCTGTGCATACGATAACTCTCTGCGGCAGCGACGTCGACACACCGACAGTATATGAGCTTATACTGATCTCTTTCGCAACAACAAAGCAGTGCGAAAAAGCACACACACGCAACGCCAATATGAGCATGTGCGTTTTGCCGACCCCTGCTCTTAAGGAACAGTGACCTACCAAATGTTTAATATTGTTCAATCATAGAGTACATTCTCATTCGACTTTCAATTGATTAATTTCCAACTTATTTACAAATTTCAATTTGATTTAAGCCAATTTTCAGCTTAGTCTCAAAGCCACAACCATTGCTGATAAGTATCTACACTCAACTCCAGGCACTTTTTAATAAAGTTGTTTCGTTCATTCAAATCACAACAATCAGAAAGAAAATCCCTATTGCTGCGCGCGTCAGGGTCTAAAAATAAGTTCAAATTCGTGTTGACAATTTTTGTTTTCATTTTTGTATTTGTCATTTTATTACCATTGCGCGAACGGATTATCGCGACAAGAAGATCAACAAAAAAAAAGAGCAATATTTATATGGATATCAAAAAATAACAAGAGGGGTGCCGCCCACTGACAAAAAAAAAAAAAAGAAATAAAAACAAAAAGCGTAAATCACGCTTTCGACAGATCTAAAAATAGTTGAAGGCGATAAGCCCAGCAGCGGGATTGCAGGGGGATGGGGTGGCTGACATGCAAGCACTCAAATTTGCATGTTGCACACAAAACTAAAACTGCGCATAAATCCAATTAATAACATAATTATTTGGCAAGTAACAAAAAACCATTTGAAGCTCATTTACAAAATCGTTGGCAAAACTCCACAAGTGGTGCGTAGGAAGACAACTCAGCCGGTTATGGTTCTCCATATGCAAATTTGCCACATGCAGTTTTATTTTCTGTGTGTGTTTTTTTTTTGGTATGTCCAAATTGAAATATTGACTTTGCGCACTTAATTTTTGCGGGCTGGCAAATTTGAATTGGCAATCAATTCTCATGCAAGTTGGTGGGTGGGTGGTGGGGTGGGTAAACTCTAAATAAACAATATGCAACATAAATTAGAATAACAGTTAAGAAATCGTAGAGAAACTACGTTTCGGTCGGTGGCGTGGGTGCAAAAACTTTAAACTTTAAACAACAAATATGTCAAAACATATCGGGGGCGTCACCTCTTCTCAGACTTACCACACTGGCCATAATTTTGAAGAGAAACTTCTTGCGGCGCGTAACTTAAAAGTGATTTATGGTGCCTGCCTTTTGAAAAGTTATTATACGCTCCTAGCTGGAGGGAAGGTAGAGAAAAATTGGTTTGAAAATTAAAAATATTTAAATTTTTTAATAACACATAAGTCTAAATGAGTATTAACAAATGAAATTGATGTCTACAAAACATAAAACATATGCTTATACTTGCATTTATTTTGCGTTTATGCAAATTAGTAAAACTTACAATAAATACTATGCTTTTTGCGTTTGTGGAGTTATCAAAAATCTTTTGATTCATGATTCAAAATATAAGATTGGGATTCCCCTTAATTGTGAGACTCTAATGGTTTGTCCAGATAAGCAGCGTCGCACTTTCAAAAGGCCTCTTGGCTTTTATTATTCAGGAAGAAACAAGGAAACACGGAAAATGTGACTGTCTTTCTATGAGATAATTTGAGTTTTTTATATAATAAAGAGAACTTCTTCAAATGAATGCTGATCAAATATGTAACTACTTCCGTCTTTCAAGTCATAACTTTCAATAATCTTCATATTTAACAAATTAATCGATAGAACTTAAGGCTATATTTTAGTTTTAAGCAAGGCTGAAAACCGCAGCTAAATCGGTTCGGGTTTTCTGTGTCCCTCGAACCAGACCATGAAAAGAACCCTCTAAGTTTTGAACCTTCCAAACCGCACCACCTCTTTTTGGAGAATGGTTCGGCGGTTCAACGAATGACTCAAGACAATTTTTCAAGAAAACTTTAAAGGCCTATAACTCAGATGAGATAAAAATTTAGTTCGGCACGATAATTCACATAAATAGAAACAATTTTGAACAGTTTGAGATCTGATTGCTTTTGAACGGCAGTCCTATTTATACGAAATATAGTGCCGAACTAAAATTTTATCTAATCTGAGTATAGGCCTTAAGTATATTTTGATCGAATGAAAAAAATTGAGCCTAGTAGTCGCAATTGTTTTGGTACACTTATTGAACACACTCGTTCTCGAGAACCATTGAACGCATCCATTCCAATTTGACGGCTATTTGACAAGTGACATTGCATCAAAAGTTTTTGGCGTCAGTTGTTTGCAATCATGGAATGGGGCTCGCTGGGGGTGAAATCTGTGCGAACGCCACAAGCCATCAAAGCCGTGAAAGATCGAATTCGTCGAAATCCACTGCACAAGCAGAAAATCATGTCTAGTCAGATGAATATCAGCATGGACAGCCTGACGCGCGCCTCATAAAACGTGACTTGGGACTGAGTGCATACAAGAGACACACCGACCACCTGCTCACAACAGCATTGAAACAAAAACGCAAGACAAAATCGAAAGCATTGCGTCGCCAGTACGCGAACAATGCTTACACACGAATTCTGTTTACTGACGAGAAGAGGAATCGTTCAACAAACAGAACTGTCGTCAAAATAAGCGTCCGAACTCATTCCGAGAGTTCCGAGAGTTCAGAGAGGTCACCATCCGGCTTGTGTGATGGTTTGATGGGTAGTCGCCTATGATGGGGTCACCAAGCTCCATTTATGTTAAAAAGGAGTCAAAATCATCGGCAAAAGTGTATCAATCCGACGTTTTGGAGACGGTTGTGAAGCCTCTTAGCACGATATTATTTGCAAACAAGCCGTAGACCTTTCAACAAGACTCCGCTCAAGCTCACAAGTCAAAAACGACTCAAACAAGGCTAAAAAACATTGTACCAAACTTCATTTCTACGGATGATTGTCCTGCTGATAGCCCAGGCCTGAATCCATTGGACTACAAACTGTGGTCCGTTCTCGTTCTATGGCTTGCTCTCTTCGACATCCAAATATTGAGTCTTTGAAGCGGGCCCTTGTCCGAGCAGTGGACAATTTCTCAATGCATGAGGTGCGCACTGCGGTCGATGAGTGTCCAGAAAGACTTCGACGTTGCTGGAAGGTGTAAAGCGGCCATTTCAAATAAGTTGTTCTACGATTTGTAGCCAAAAAGAACAATAAAGAATTGAAAAATATTCATTCTTTTTCATTTTATGACCAAAAAAACGTGTATCAAAACAATATCGAGTACTTGGTATTATGCTGAATTGGTGCGTTATCAATTTACGAATTTGAGATGGCATAAGACATTTTGTCTATAGCAAAACAAAGCTCGTTATAAAAGGGTAGGCTAGCTTTGCATATTAAGAACCAGAAATTTTTGAAAGCCAATAATGAATAAGGTCCATTCTACAATTGATTGACGTTTTTAATTGCTTAGTAAATTGAACTCTTTCTTATTCTTTTCAGAGGTTAGCGTGGTATTATAATGTGGGTCCAAAAAAAACGACAAGAAAATTCTCCCACAACCAAGTACACGCTTTGCAGACGAGTTGTTACACTCAGAAGCGAAACTGTACAGGTACAATTTTTAGGTTCCAAACTATCGGTTCTTGGAATTTAAAATTATCGGAGTTCGGAGTTTGAATCCGGTTTGATGGCCTGGTTTAAGCTTTTAAGTCCTGCAAAATCTGCAATAATGGCTCTTCATCAAAAAATTTTCAAATTATTTGCCTGTGTGAACTTAGCTTAAGGGGGTCTTCTAGTTTAGACGGCCGAATTTTGCCTTATTTTTAAAAAGTCGTGAAAAGATTTTTTAATTCTGTTTTTTTGTATTTGGTAGGGCAATTAATTGAAATAAATTTAAAATTTAAAAAAAGTGAATTTATGGTGCGGTTAAGAAGTTCTCGGCCTCCTAAGAAGGGTCTCCAAAAAAAAGTATGTCCAATGTTCGCACGATTGCGGAAGTACATAAACTGCATCCGAAAAAAAAATAAAAGACGAGGAATTCGTTGGTATAAATGACTTTATCGTGTGAACCTCCAGAAAGAAAAAAAAATGTAGAATTGGCAGCCATTTGAAAATGAAATCTCTTATCATCTATTATCTATTATCAAAAAAAATAGTAAAATAAATTTGTTCGGGGATGATCGAGGTTCACACGTTAATTCTCGTTTGGTCGTTTGGCGCTTATTTCATCAAAATCGGTCGAGAAAAACTTGAATTATCGTGCGAACATGTTTGAAAAACATGGTTATTTTTAATAGATATCGAACAAGGATTTAATGCATATGAATGTTACCTTTTAACGAATAAAAGAATTATCTAAATCGGTTTAACAGTTATCGAGAAATTTCGGTCAAAGTGCGTAAAGATATGGTAAAAAAAAAATCTCATTAAATTTTCAAGTAAAATTTTTTTTTCAAAAGCAACTTTTTAAAAATAAGAAACATTTTATAACTTTAATTAAAGCCTTTTGTTAAAAAAAGAATAAACGTCGAATTTTCAACAATACGAGGGTCGATGAAAATTTTGTTCCTTGTTTACGGTTGTAAAACATATTGTCGGATCTGTTTGAAAGTTTTACAGGATGTTTTTAAGACCCTAATAAAGCGTTTAATATAATAAAAAAAAAATCGAAAAAAAATTTCTAAACTAGAAGACCCTAAATCTTCTAAGTAAGACTAAGATGATTCGTTTTCCGATTCGTTTTTTTTTTTGGTTAAGTTTCGAGAAACTCTCAGGTTCATTTATTTTTCTCATGTCGTTCGGTTCAAGGTTTCGGTTCGCAGTAAAATTCCGGGTTAATATTATAAACTGTTCTCTTAATATTAATGCTCACTGTGGCCCAATCAGTCAAAACTGCAAAAGCGAAAGAAAAACACACCTACAAAATGTGTAACGCACAAAAGTGGAAATTGAGTGCACACACACATTTGGCCTGCATCTTGGGTGTGTTGCGCTTCAGTTACCTTCGACAATAGGAAAACTGCAATACGCTAAGCCAAGAGCGCCTAACCAAGTGCTCAAATTGATTTCAAATGCCTGTTTGCTTACACTCTCCAAACTGATTGCAAACGAATGGTGATGTACTGTTAAACTAAGCAGCGTCTTGAACAGACTGTCATACAGAACGCACAAAGGTCAAATGGTATTTAACTGGTTGAAAATGGTTGCTGCAGGGACAATTCTCTCCCGCCTATGACGTCTGGCATTATACTGGTTGCAAATGGCTACTGCCGGCGACAATTATCACCTGCCTATGACATGGCCCCTGTGTAAAATGGACTTCAATACATTGATTTGGACTGCTACATTTCTGGTTCTAAACTAGACACTTTCCTTCCAGGCAGGGTGCACACGGCTCGGCTCGAAAAGGTTTGCGCGCGCCCTCTCCCTGTCGCTGCTTTTGCTGATAACAACAAAGAAAGAAAGAAGCGCAACAAAATCGTAGCGTAGCGTAGATAAGCGACCCAATACCAATACAAGCAAAATTATTAAATGCAGCTGTATGGGAAGCATGGAAAAAAGCTAAATAAATAAATAAAATAAATAAATTTTAGAGAAACTGCGTCTTGTCTTGGGTGTATTCTTTTTTTTGTGAATGGGAGTGGAGAAGAGAGGTAAGAGAGTTATAGATCTGATAACAGAGTGCAGGGCTGCAGAGCAACATTCAATATTTTGTGTTTAAATTGGAATATTATTTAAATTATTGACTTGGCATAAGAAATAATAAAACTTGACTCTACAATTTAATATGCGTGGTCAATTCAACGCGTCAAATAACAATATGGAACATTTAAACCCAGAACACTAATTGATTGCAAGAAGGCATATTTCTCATCCAATGGCCAAAATAAAGACTTGGGAATTTCAGCTTAAGTTACCTAATCGAGATACCTCATGTCTTTGCAGACACAACTTTTGGGGCATCATCGTAAGCTGCACACTAAAGAGAGCACTCTCCCAAATTGCCTCACCTGTTTCTGTGATTGTCTCACTCTGTCAAATGCTTGCTTCAACAATCAAAATCACTCGCACTTCTCATTTATAGCTTAACGTACACTATTAAAAGCTTTATTTTTTAATTTCACTCAAATTAATTTCGTTTGGATTTCAGTTAAACTATTTTTATTCGTCCATTGGATGTTTGCATCCCTGGTTGTTCTATTGATAACATTTCGTGTAGTTTGAGTAACGGCACTTAAGCTGTTTAAAGCCTCAAACGATGCGCGTAGCTGCTAGACTCACCTGTGAGTCATTAAGGTAAACCAAAACAACCAATTTGGGATTAATCATCCAAGAAATGTGCAACAAACGTGACTAATCATAGGCAAGCATACAACTCCCAACTGCATTTTCAAGGTCCGCACCTGTAATAATGACAGCAACTCGAGCAGAGCAGAGGCTGCAGCATCACCGAGCGAGTTCAAGTGGGTGAAAGAAGAAGAAGCAGGAACAGCAAAAAAATATTTCATAGACCACAATTCAAGTATTTTCAAAACATAATAAACATTTTGGCTTTATTGTGGGTGTATTTATAATTGTTTGCATTATTTTCAATTAAATGGCGCGCAGGCAACATACATATGTACATACAAGCACACAGACCCACAAACTCGCACACACACTGTCTCATACATATTTATACACATACACATATTGCAGCATAAAAACTGTAATCGTAATCCCTGCAGAGCCCCAACAATAACAGCAACAACAACAACATCGATGAAGACGAGTACGAAGAAAATATTTTTTTCTCTCTCTTTCCTTCTTTCACCCCAGGGAAGACACCAAACGTAATTGCACTAGTTGTTGTTACATTTCAAGGGTAAACATTAAATTTTACTCACGCGTATTATTTAGCACTTTAAGTAGGCCGTAGTTGGCCAAATTTGTTTTTAAATATACGGAATTTGTTATTAAAATTGTTTATCATGGATGAAAATGCACACACACTAGAGATGAGATGACCAAGACTGGTCACGGGTATTGTTAAGTAACGAGTCGTAAATAGCAGGTATATAGAGGTCACAGGTCGTGACCAAATGTCACTTGCGAGTTCACGGCTAGTTGTTAATTGTAAAATATTAAAAATAAATAAGACAAATCAAAATATTTATTCTAAAACAATGTTAAAATTAAAAGTTAAGAGCGTATTTAATAATATTTTTTAAACAATTTAACATGCACCGCCACCGGTCACGGTGACTTGCTCACATTTAGGATGGGAGCGTGACGTGCTAATATTTTCGTGTCACGTGTGCCGTTTTTAAAATAATCTTATTCAAACCTTTAAGTTTTGGCCGGCTCTAGGTCTCGCCATGTTTGTACATAACCTTTAAACAGGGACACACCACACCACAAAGGAGGTTAGTTAACCGTACAGCTGTTTCATTGGTATTTCTACCAAATCATCAGCGGTCTTCACCTGGTACCACAATCAGAAAACAACAGCAAAATCAGACACAACGAAAAAACTTGGAAAACTGATGACATATTCAAGATACCGAAAAATATTGATCTATTCGAGTATCTCAAAGTTTTCAGGTAGATGCAATCAATTTAGAGTGTCCTACCAGGTACTACCTACCGCTGTTTGAGCTCTTGAATTAATGCTATGATAAAATCTGTGCATTTAAGTCGAATTTCTTACTCGACATCAGATGAAATGTTTTCCTTAAACTTTAAGCTTTAATTTTTACATTGAGAAAATCTTCTTTCAAAATATTTAAAATTTTATTTCGGAGGGTATAATTTTACCCTTTAACGCATTTAAGCCGGAATGCAGAAATAATAATTTCGTCGCTGAACATTTAATGTAAGGTTTGGGCTTTAAAACATTTTTCTTCAGTTGGAACAATGTTAAAATGAAGTTAAAGCTCAATCCACTGTTCTAATATGTATTCTGAAAACTGCTGATTCAATAGAGAGCCACCTTTAATCAGAAACTAGGTGTATTTTACACAAACAAATTCAATTTTACAATTACAAATTCTCCCACAATCGGCATTCAAAAAACTCCAGATCCAGGGGAAAATTGCTAATTCGGCAACACTGGGTATTATCTTAATTATTTATGAACAAATACCCTCATTGTAATTGTACACACTATTTGCACGCGCCCATCTCTAACTCATATTCCCTTACATTCAAGTACGACCTTACCCCAAAAAGTCTATAATGTCAAAAGTCAAATGTGGCCACACTAACTCAGTTTCGCGCTTTGTTGTTGTTGTTTTTCCGGCATTCTTTGTTCAATGCCAAATCCAAATCCAAACAAGATGAAGGAGTGTCCTTTTGGCGAAAAGTGTTACCGAAAGAATCCCATTCACTTTGGCGAATTCAGCCATAAGCATTGTGGGTGAAGTCAAAAGCTTTTGCAGAGTTGCTACACAGTGTGTTAATAATTATGTTTGTTTATCCAGTGGATGTCATCTATGAAAAAGGACTGCCCTATGATATACCCGCCAAATATTCCAACGAGCTGATTGAAATACAGCTAAAGCTTTTGGAGAAAGTTTTTCCCCAGCAAAAGCCGGCAGAAGATGCGATCGCTCCTGCTCCCAAGGCCAAGCCGGCAGCGACTTTGCCGGTTTCTAAGGCCAAGCCGGCAGTGACTGCCACTGTTGACAATCCCAGCACCAGTCGAGCCAGTTCCAAGCCGGACAACTCTAATCTGTCCAAAAAACAGAAGCTTAATGAGCGAAACATACGTGACTACATTCCAGTTGTGGTGGAAAAGGGACGCATGGCTCGGAAATTGGAACAAGCTGCTCCTTACAATATGTTCCTCACCGCCATCACCGACTCCAAGCCAACACATCAGGAAGCACTAAGTGTCACCCTCCAAGAGATTCTGGATGAAAGTCTCGGCGAGATTGAGAGCAGTGTGCAAATTAATTTCATGGTGGAAATAGGCTGGCTCCTGGGACACTATTATTTTGCTGGCATATTGTAATTTTACAACTCAACTCAAGTTTGAGCTTTAACTTGAATGTTTTTTTGAACTTTTTGTAGAGATAAACCTCTGCTGGTGTTGTATGGCGATGAGACTCCCGAACTGCAAAGCATAAGCAAAATGAAGCCACAGGTGACCGCCATTAAGGTCCAAATGCCCACACCATTTGCTACTTCGCATACCAAAATGATGCTGCTGGGCTATGCAGATGGTTCCATGCGTGTGGTAATCTCTACGGCAAATCTGTATGAGGATGATTGGCATAATCGCACTCAAGGTGTTTGGATAAGTCCACAATTGCCGGAACTGCCCGAGGAGGCGGACACTGCGTCCGGTGAATCTCCGACTGGATTTAAACGGGATCTGATGCTATATTTGGTGGAGTACAAGATAACACAGCTGCAGCCCTGGATAGCACGGATACGTAAGAGTGACTTCAGTGAGATCAAGTAAGTTACCGAAAGATTCCGTGGCTCTGATCAGTCTCACTTACTTTTCCACAGTGTGTTTTTCATTGGTTCCGTGCCCGGTGGACATCGTGAAGCTACAATTCGTGGCCATCCCTGGGGTCATGCACGACTTGGTTCGCTTTTGGCCAAGCATGCTGCACCCATTGAGGATCGCATACCGGTGATCTGTCAAAGCTCTAGCATTGGCAGTCTGGGACCAAATGTTCAATCCTGGATCCAACAGGATTTTGTCAATAGTTTGCGCAAAGATTCAGCCAAATTGGCAGGTTTGCGTCAATTGCCTGCCTTTAAGATGATTTATCCCAGTTTTGGTAATGTCTCTAGAAGTCATGATGGTATGCTGGGCGGAGGTTGCTTGCCGTATGGCAAAAATACAAACGACAAGCAGCCCTGGCTCAAGGATCATCTACAGCAATGGAAATCGGGAGATCGTTATCGTAACCAGGCCATGCCGCATATTAAAAGCTATACACGCTATAATCTAGAAGATCAGTCGGTCTATTGGTTTGTCTTGACATCGGCGAATCTGTCCAAGGCTGCCTGGGGTTCGTTTAATAAGAATTCGAATATTCAGCCCTGTCTGCGTATAGCCAACTATGAGGCAGGTGTGCTATTCCTGCCGAAATTTGTGGTAAGTGGCTGGAGAGTTTCTTTTTTTACAATTTTGAGTTTGAATTTCTCCATTTGTTTTAAAGACTGGCGAGGATACCTTTCCGCTGGGTAATAATCGGAATGGAGTGCCTGCATTTCCCTTGCCCTATGATGTGCCTTTGACGCCTTATGGGCCAGATGATACACCCTTTTTGATGGATTATCTACGGGGCTGAAAGGAAGACCTCTTTGTGATTAATGAAATGTTAAAATTGTACGGATTAAAGTGAATTATTTATCCATTTATTCTAAACATAAGCTCTACAAGCTGCAAAAGCTTGGTAGGCTTTTAACTAGAGGTGGGCGCGTGTTTTCTTTCACATGAGCGCTTCACGAAATAAAAATCTCTTTAAGCACGACTCACGCACATAATATTTGGAGCGTTTCGCGTCACGAATGATCACGCATGCATCTCTAAACAATTTATCAAGACATGCCAGTGCACTGTGGGCCACAAATCTCAGTTTTTGGCCAAAAATCTGGCATTTCTACATCATTTTTGTGAAAAAAATGTGATCTGATAAGTCGCTTATGAGTAATTAACCCAAACTGGTACTGACTTCAACTGCCCATCCCGTCGAGGATTTTAGGTCAATCTAACAGCTTTCATTGTTTTTCCATCTATTTCACCTGCTCTTTAGATTCATTACTTACAAAAAATTCAACAAATTTAAGATTTTTTCCAGTTTCTTTATATTTTTTTTTATTATTGCAATAGTATGTAGTCGAAAATAAAAAATCAAACTCCGGCAGATGTTGCATTCATAGTTTTGATTATTACTTTTTTAGTTATTGCATAAATTTTAAGAAAAATCGACTTTAAAGTTTAAACGGCTGCCATTCAAACACCATTTTGTATAAAGGATACAAATTTTACCAAAAAACAGCTTTAAGTATTTAAATCATTTCCTAATACAGTTTTATTTAGTTTGCCAAACAAAAAAGTTTGGGCTTTTGGCAAAAATTTTGGCCCTCTAGCTCATTGTGCAGTGGCAGTTCACGTCACGCGCGCACCTCTACTGTTTTCGATAACAACTTATCGAGAACAAAAAAAAAATTAAAACACCAAAACTGAAATTAAAATATACTCATCTGCCATTCATTTCTTTCATTTCTTTGTAACTTCTTGACTTTACTTTTATTTTTTAGTTGCCAATTATTCGCTGCACAGCACTGTCCATATTTCACATTTTGCAACACTGAGTAAGCAGTTAGTGATGGCAAAGGGTAGTAGTTACTCGCCCACGACTCAAACCAAAAAAAAAACCAACAATACTAAAAAATATGTGTGAAAAATATTAAATTAATTAGGTAATTTAAATAAATGTGCCAAGTAGGCAATTGTGAAATCAATAAGCTAATGCAAGTGCCAGAAGCGAGTAACGTTTTACTTGTGGGTGTTGCTTCTCAGCTTCAGTGTATGTGTGTGTGTGCGTGTTGACTGTGTGTGTGTATGTTTCCATTCAATCTCACATTCCGGCCAGAACCAGACCATGATTAATTTGTTGGACAAAACATTTGACAGTGATATACAAATCGGAAATCTCGGTCATCATATGTTTTTTTTTTTTACGCTGGCGACAGTCAACGAAGCAAACAAGAAAGTCACCTAGCCCCGGCCCCGCCCCTTCAGCTTTTCGCCAGCCAAACGAAACCAAATTAGGCAACAAACTTGGGCCTAAGTCTTGTCTCGTGTCTGGGGTTAATTAATTTTTTGCCACAATATAATCTGGTTGGCCTTTAATACCGCTTTTGGGTAAATAAACAGCCGGCCCCAGCCCCCAGTTCAGGTCCAGGCCGCCGCCAGCCAACAGAAGTGGAATCTTATCTGGCCAAATCACAATCGCTTTGTGAGAATAGTGGAGAGGAGGGTGGGAGGTTGGTGAATGGCCGGCACTTTATTTATTTTTGATTTTGTTGAATAAAATCTGAGCTTTGCGAATTGTTGGCTAGCTAAAAGATGGGAGTTACCATTCATAGCTCAACCAAAACCGCGAACCAAACCATTGTCATTTCGAAAACCCAAAACCGCAACGATTTTTGTGACGTCAATACTAAGATTTCAAGAATTATTTAATTTCGTCTATCATTTCTAAACCTCACAACTTACAAAGCGATCGCTGTGCCTCTTCCCTGAACACGAATACCTAAGGGTTTCGAAATGTATTGGAACAAAAAACTTATGTTTGTCTAAAAACCCCAGTTGAATTTTCGAAAATAAATGCAAAAATTCTTATGTTCGATCTTAAATAGGTCGGTAATTCGTAAACTTGCACAGGCTTAATATTATATTGAGCGAGAACCTTTAACCAAAACTATGAAGATCAAACTACGAATTCAAAACAGTGTCTTAAAATATCTGTAAAACCACTTAGCCGAACCAATCCTTACTTCTACTTTTTTTGATCCCTGAAAGCTAGTCGACCATTAAATCTTTTTATAAACTTCGCTTAACTCAGCTCCCAAGAAAAATTGTTTTTCGCGTCATATTAAAATATCTATAAATCTTTGGTACAGCCCACAGAAAAACACTTAAAGTAAAACAGAGCAAGCTCACAGAGCGAGACACAACTCACACAAAGAACACAGAACAACACTTAGTGCAAGACAGAGTCGGCAAAGCGAGACACAACTCTCTGAGCAAAAGAGACCGAACAGCTCTTAGAACAACTCAGAGCAAGAGCAACTCAAAGCAAGAACAACTCAGAGCAACATGGATTGAATAAGATAGACTGAACAACTGAACTGAACAAATGAACAATTGATGAAGAACATTTTGCCTTGTTCAGTTTAAAGAACAACTCAATTTTGTTTACTCACTCATGAACAACCCAACACTAATTTTTAAGTGTCAACACTTTCTTGGGTATTTAAATACCCATTAGCTTGAAATGGGTTAAGGGTATGGAACCTATTCAGAAAATTTTTTTTCGATTATTTTTATTATTCGTTTTAATGTTCTATTAGAATCTTAAAAACAGCCTGTAAAACCTCCAACCAGATTCTGACCCTTATTTTAAAAAATTTCATTTATTTTCATATTTTTTTAATAAAAATCTTCGAAAAACGTTTTCAAATGTTCGTAATTCGACCACATAAATTATATATATTCTTGATCAGCATGACGAGCTGAGTTGATATAGCCATGTCCATCTGACCGTCTGTTTCTATGCTATCTCCTCCGTTAGTTTTCGGTCGAAAAAGTTGTTTTAGTGAGAAAAAAGTCATTTGTCTTCAACGAAAACGTCCCCAAACCTCGTACTATATAAGTTTTCTATGCTTTCACATAATCCCAATAAGTTTGATGAAAATCGGACAACTATATAGTATAGCTGCCATTGAAAAGATAGTGTTTTATGGGAAAAACTTGTTTTCAATGCTATTGCTTTCCAAATTTGTTACTGATCAATATTATATGCTACCACACAATTCTGCCAATTTTGATCCAAATCGGATGACTATAGAATATAGCTGCCATAGGAACAATCGGTCGAAAAAGTAGTTCTAGTGAGACAAATTTTTTTGTTTTCAATCGTAGCGTTATGAATACTATCAGTTTCCTCACAACTTTGGGGAGTTAAGTCAAAATCTGGTGAATATGTATATCGAATAGCTGCCATATAACGAATCTGGTCAAGCAAACTGGTTTGGCTACTTGTTTTAATAGCTTTGTATCTAATATTTATTGACTATTACTTAAATGCTAACAATTATTGTACGATTGAAGATCGCGATGAGGTTGCCAGCAGCGCGGGAGCCAAGCCAGCTAGACACTGATTCGCTGACGAGTTAGGGCTAGTGATGGAAATCCACGCTATCGTCGTGACTACGATGATTAGTGTGTCCAGGGCTGCCACAGTATTCCCCCTACAGAGACCATTTGGGAACGAATGATCTTCAAGTTTTGAGTATAGTTGGGATGTATGTCCGGGGTGAGCATCTACAGGATTTGTACAAGTCCCAATGTGCGAGGAAAGCGTGCGTTTACTTCTCGCTGTGATGTTTGTGATGTCGTAGTTGAGTCGACGAACTGTTTCCGATGAGTATAGAAACTGATAAATGCGTAGTACTGAGCATGTGCACAGAGTACTGATTTGCATAGTTGCGTCGATGTTAACTTAGGTTTAGGCCGTTGCTTCCAGTGGTGGTCGACAAGCAAGTTCGATCCAAGCAGGGCTAAGGTTTCAGAGTCAATAGTACCGCCCACTCGTTGTGGGCTTTGTGTTGAGATCGAGCCCCATTTGGCGCAGTATAGTCTTTCTCATATCTAATCTGTTCCAGCAATTTGTTATATAAGTGAAATAGGAATTCGTCCATCATCAATGCTAACGCATTTCAGGCATGTTCCCCAGTGGAGACTGCAGGAAAAGCCGATAAAGTACCAGGCGAATCGTTAATCTGCTACGACTAGATAGTCTGAAATTGTGTGACAGGACTGATTGATTCATTGAGTGGCTTACAAAGTGCGTACTAAGACGGGGTTTTGGAAAATACCAACCGGAAAAGTCGGAAAAGCGTCGGAAAAGTTTGTACGGGAAATTTTTTTCACCCGATTGACTTGAAATTTAGTTTGTAAGCATAGTACGCGAAATAATTCGGCACGTTTTTTCCCGATTTTGGAAAATCCGCCCACGAGGAAAATGGCCGGAAAATTCTGCATGAAAAAAAACTATTTTTCATTCGATTAGCTTGAAACTTGGTTTGTAAGGATAGAATACGAAAACATTTAAAATGTGATTTTCCCCCTCTGGCGTGAAACTTCCCGGAAAATTCTGTAGGGAAAAAATTATTTATCATCCGATTGACTTGAAACTCGGTTTGCAAGGGTAGAATATGGAATAATTTGAAATGTGATTTTCCAATGTTGGAAAATCCGTCCCCAGGCGTGAAAATTCCCGGAAAATTCTGTAGGGAAAAAATTATTTTTCATCCGTTTGGTTTGAAACTCGGTTTGTAGGGATAGAATACGAAATAATTCGAAATGTGATTTTCCAATGTTGGAAAATCCGTCCCCAGGCGTGAAAAATCCCGGAAAATTCTGCATACAAAAACTATTTTTCATCCAATTGGCTTTAAACTCGGTTTGTAAGGATAGAATATGAATATAGTGAAATGGGGCGGTAACGATAACCATAACGATAGACCATTCTGATGGCGACGCAGCGATCTGCGACGGGTTATATGCTAGTAATATATATTTTATCATATCAAAGAGATACTATTTCCACCTAAATATATGGAATCGATCATATTATTTTGATATTTTTTCAGATGAAGGCAAAATACACGTATGATACTGAATATGGTGATCTTTTTTTCTGTATAGGCACCGGCGTCTTAGATACAAAGATAACTTCAAATTTGTTATTAAAACTGCCGAAAAAAAACGTTTTTTTGTTAACATTTTATAAATTTTTGTTAAATTTCTAGCTGACTTTCTTCTGCTGTGAGGCGTCCCATTTGGTGTTGGTTAGCTGTCGCTTGGTTATTGTGGAACAATAAACTACGCCAGCGCCATGCTTATAGACAAAAACACGGTTCACCCAAAACAACGACCAAGTGCCAAAAGTGTGAACAGAGCGTGAACGAAGAACAAGAAGTTCCGAAACTAAACGAAACCCACGATCCAAGACGACGACGACGACGACGACGTTAGCTAGTCAATCAAGTCAAGTTGCATTTATTTTGGACTGTTGATACAATCTCAACTCACTTAACGTCATCATGGGCAACAAGAATTCCTGCTGTGCTTACTCCAGTCCGCAATCGGATAGGAAATCCAAGGATATACCGCCCGTGTTTGAGGAGCGGCATCAGCTAAATCATCCGCCACATACATCACAGCATCAGTTGGATGGCCATCATCATGGTTCCACGGGTAATTATAATTTAGAAATTTGTTTTTGCATTTAATCGAACAATTTTCTCTTTCAATTTTCCAGCCGACTTTCATCATCGTCCAGGGCAGGGTGGAAGTAGCGATAATTTTGAAAATCAACAGAATTTACAGCACATCTCGGAGCGAGAGGCCCTGGAGGGTGATGAGGATCCCTCAGTGGATCCCACAGCAGCCACAATGTTCCTGGAACGTTCGAAAGTGGAGAACGGTGGCATGACACGAAAACGTTCACAACATCAAATTGCCCAGCAAGCGAGTAATATTTCTGGTGGCGGCGGAAGTACACCCGGTGGCAACAGTTGCGGTGGCGGCGGCGGCATGAAGAAGAGTTCCTCTTGCTCGACCATTTATTTGGATGACAGCACCGTCTCTCAGCCCAATCTAAAGAATACCGTCAAATGTGTCTCTCTGGCCATTTATTATCATATTAAAAATCGTCAATCGGATCGTCGTTTGAGCATTTTCGATGAGAAACTGCATCCGTTGACACATGATCCGGTACCCGAAAACTATGATACGCATAATCCTGAACATCGTCAGATTTATAAGTTTGTGCGAACATTATTCAATGCGGCCCAACTGACGGCGGAATGTGCCATCATAACGTTGGTCTATCTGGAGCGTTTGCTTACCTATGCCGAACTGGATGTGGGGCCATGCAATTGGAAACGCATGGTGTTGGGTAAGTGCTTATGCTGACGATTTGGGCCTTCACATCTCGGTGGATGTGAAGTATATGGGGGAAAGGACTAGTCCTTGTTGTTGTATAGGTAGTTGTAACGCATGGGAAGATTCGTATGATAAGCAATAAATGTAAATTATTAGAGATGAAGAAAACTAAGCTTAGCTGACTTGACCGGGTAGGTCCTTAGAGGAGTATGTACAGTGTGGTTTAGGGAACATTTATAAAGGTGCCTTGTGTCCTGCGGACCCAATCCATATCTGGGACATTCGTCCACAACGTCCTGATGATGTTCTTTACCCGACGTGCTTCTTGTACCTTACTTCTACTCCTGACCTTCTTAATGACGCTGCCGCCCAGCACTACGTTAAGCCGGTAGGTTTCGATGGCTTCAGCTACGATGGATGTTTGGGCCTTCTTCTTAGCCTCTGCGCATGCTGTGGCGGTGTGCGAGCCATCACCTTGGAGTTGGAGGACGGGTGCAAGCTCATTCCTGAGGTCGAATCGCACTGCACGTGGACGCTGAGACATATTTGGGAGGATGCAGGCATGATTTGGGTGGGATTCCTGGTGGCATCCGATTAGGTACTGTTGCGTGAGTAGTTTGTTGTGGAAACGGACTGGGAGAATGTCTGTCTCCTGGTGCAGGTGATCAGCATTTTGTGCAAACTGGAGGTTCCTCAAGAGGGTGTTACTAACTGATGGCAACCAGATGGGGGCAGCATAGTTGATCATTGATCTCCCGATCGCCTTGTAGGTTGTGGTTATGGTCTCCTTTTCCTTTCCCCATGTGCTAACTGCTTCGGCTTTCAGGGCCATAGTTCGGCTCTTTACCTTCTTTATGACATCTTTCGCTTGTTTGGCAAAGGTAAAGAGGGAGTCAAACGTAACACCCAGTATCCTGGGGTTGTTAACGGTTGGGATTCGTTGTCCGTCGATGTGAATATCGAGGAGTTGTTTGACTTCCTTTGTCCAAGTTGTAAGGAGGGTTGCGGACGATTTGGGAGCGGACAGGCTCAGGTTTCTGTCATTGAAGAAACGAGCTAGGCTGGGGAGGTAAGCGTTCAATTTTTACGTCTGCCGATATCTGGAGTTGCAGTAACAAAAGCTACTTTGGTATAAGTGGCCACTATAGAGGTATAGATAGCAATCTACATCGTCATTCTCTCGTGCTCCACACACACACATGAAATACTTGCTACTATATCAGCTAAAGTTCATAGCAAATACGGACCTAGAAAAAACAAAATATCTGTGGAACAGTTACAAATAATTCATCCAACTTTGTAAAGCAATTATAGTGTACAGTATTTAGAAGAGTCCGATTTAAAGGTAAAGTAACCAGGATAGTTCAGCTGTTGCTGAAATTATTTTGCCAAGGCACTTTGGATGTGCATCACACGCTTTGAACTTAGTTGTCACAAAAGATGCTGAACAGAGGCTATACAATTCTTCCTTAACGAAAGCAACGGCAATTTGGAATGCTGATAACAGATCCACAGTAACAGCAGATGAAGTTAAGAAAATATGTAAGCTTAAATCAGAGTTCATACTGCTCTCTTTTGAAACAACAAAGATGTGCTAAATGAGCGCGCTCTCGCGTAGCTAAACACACACACGCAACGCCAAAATGTGCATGCCGGCCCTGGCTTAAATTAATAGCTCTTTGCGCCTCAAGATGGAACAGTTTTCATGCCATCATGAAATAATGTTACTGAAATTTTCGCTAAGGCTATTGATCTTTTGCAGAAAGAATCTCGTTGTTATTGAGGACTTTTCTGCCTAATTTATTTCTAGTAATACATAAACTTAAATGCTTGAATTATTTGAAATATTGTGATCCACTTAAAGATGCTCTTAAAAAATGAGTTTTAAAACGATTTTCTTTAATTGAAAACTTGACTTCGAGCGAGACAAAGACTTTGGTTTTGTCCACTATGATACTTCCATTAAATTGAAACGAGACCTAGAGCCGGCAAAAACTCGAAGGTTAAATTGAATCATATTAAAACAACTAAATTGTAAAGTGTTTGAAAGATTGGCTTGTTGAAGCAATTATGGAAAATTTTGAAACTGTTGGCAATGAGAGTTCAAATACAAAGGATTCTGAAGACTTAAGAAACAGACAAGCAGAGCTGGCAAAAAACTGTTAACACTATCAGCGTGTCTGTGTAAAACTGTTCTGTTACAGACACAACGAAAAGAGATGCAAAAAGACACTTTCAATTCTGTTTTGCTCAATAGCTGTTTTCGCTCAACCAAAGATCGCTTTTTTTGTTTCTGTTTTGCTCATGTCTTTCACTGACCGTTTTGCCGAGAGCTGACTTCCAAAGTGTCTTCTACAAATGAAAGCGTGTTTGTGACTGGGATGCCTGGGTGTGTGTGTGTGTGAGTGTGTTTGTCTCAGTCAACGATCTTTGTACATACGTGTAGTATGGAAAAATTTATTATTATTAACGTATCAAATGAAATGCAAAAAATATTAGTTTTTGGTAATTGCTTAACGCCTAAAAACCATATTTATTTAATTATGTACAATGTCTACCCGTCTACACCGTCTACCACATGAACAAAACAAATAACACTTTTTGCTGACACGTTTTGTGTTTTGCTCATTTGAAGATAGTTTTTGCGTGAGCGCTCGCTCACGAGTGTTCCTCTCAGTTGTTATTGTCGGTCTGTCTCGTTTGTTTTGATCAACCGAAAATGCTCAACAGAAAACACATGAGGAGGGAAAAAAAGTGTTTTGCTCAGTGAGAGACCGAGTCGACTTTGTTTTTTTCTGGTTTGTCAGTGGGCTGATCGCACTGGAAAAAGTGTTGATGGTTATTTGCGAGCTCTGCAGACAAGGTGACGAAATATTCGTAGCTGTTATGTTAAAAAATCGAGATAGCATATAAGAGGCATTTTAATAGTAAAACATCATATAAAATCACAATATTTAATTTTTTCACTATTCTTTTAAAATTAAAAGTAAATTTTTTTACCTAGGTACTGGTACTTTAACCTAGGTACTGGAAATTCCGTATACCGTTTATCTTACCTAGGTATATTTATTGACATTTACCTTGTACCTTACCTAGGTAAGAAAATTGGGTGCCTTTCCAATCACTGATCGGCTCTCTGAGACAGATGACAGCTGCTCTGAGAGGCAAATGCTATCTTTCGCTTTCTCTTGTGCTTAAGAAATTTATTAACTTTCCTTCCTTCTGCTATTTCCATCCAGGTGCCATTTTACTTGCCTCCAAGGTGTGGGACGATCAAGCTGTATGGAATGTGGACTACTGCCAGATACTCAAGGACATTACAGTGGAGGATATGAACGAATTGGAACGACAATTTCTTGAGCTGCTGCAGTTCAACATCAATGTACCCTCCTCTGTCTATGCCAAATACTATTTCGATTTGCGTACACTCGCCGAGGCGAATGAACTCAATTTCCCCACAGAGCCGCTATCCAAGGAGCGAGCCCAAAAACTGGAGGCAATGTCCCGGGTGATGCAGGATAAGGTCACTGCTGAGGCTCTGAAGAATGGCATCAAGAAGTGGTCCTCCATGGACAACATCAGTCAGGGCGGTCCGCGTCGCAGCGTGGCCATATTATCGTGATTTATATTAGCCTACTAAAAAAAACAAACAAACAAATTGTATTCTGTAGTCCGTAGAGACCGAGCGGGAATCCACCCAATCTCCTACAACATTTTCGTAACATTTTTAAAATTTATTTTTGGTACTTTCGTTTCGTTTCAAAAACAAAGTTTTCCTTTTAGCCAGCACTTAATACATAAAATGAAAAGTTTTAACCACACGTCTCGAATTAAGGACCACTTTTTGATATATCTACATTTCGAAACTAAAATGTATTTGTATATTTTCTCTTGTAAGCGAAACTACCGATTGCAGTCTAAAGGATTTGGATGATTTTAAACTCAAACAGGCGCGTAACCAATTGCCAAAAAAAAAAAAGAAGAAAATAGTAGAAAATTCGTTGTATAAAAAAAAAATGCTTAAATATTGTATTAAACACAATTCCCTGTACATGTGTTACGAATTTAATTTTCTGCCCCTAAAATTTGTTTAATATTCCTTGTGATTTTTCTTTTTAATAATTTCCAATTTAGCTTTATAGTAAGAGAGAGTTATGAGAGCGAGTGAAAGAGTGTGTGAGAGATGTAGCTTCCTTAAGGCACAAACAATTTGAAAAAGGGGCGCGGCCAGGCATTAAAAATAGCAACAAAAAAAAAAGCGCAATATTTAATCCAAAAATAAAGATTTGTGAGTAAAATTTAATAATTATACTTAGACATATAAGAATACGAATTATATGCAAAAATCAACAAAATGTATTTTATTTTGTAATTTATTTTACGATAAAAGCTAAAATAAAACAAACAAGTCAAAGAGTAGATTTTCAAATAATTTTGCAAAGTTCTTAAGAGCGAAGCTCCTCTACGGACATTTGAATGAATGGGGGTTTAAAATTGTATATAAATTTTGTTACGCTTTTGTCTTTGCATATTGTATTTGCAAAGTCAGCCGCTTTTACCGTTTTCCATAGCATAGGTGTGTGCAGTGGGAGCGTGCGAAGGTGGGAAGACTGTTATCAGTGGGTTAACAGTGACTTAACAATGACTTAACAGTGATCCAGCGGTGACTTAGCAGTGACTTAACAGTGACTTAGGGATGCGAAGATGGGGTGGGGAAAAAGAGGAAAAGCAAGTTTGAATTGAATATTAATTGAAGAGTGGCTGCGATGAGGTCAAGTTATAAATTTACTGCGATAAATTATGTTTAATTAATTTCCATTATCCGTTCCCGACTTTGATATCGAATCTGCTCGCGTCCGTAAACAAGGAATTAAGAAGCAAAACCTAAATTTCATGTCCATACCAGAAACGCATGGCAATTTGAGGTTCTGAATTTAATTAAAAATCTGCGTGAATTTTTAAAGAAAATGATTTTCCTTTCAAAAATTCAGTTATACAATGAACTACAATCCTTACCAGTCTACAACAATAGATGATCCAACAACCCGAGAGAAGCACCAATAAATAAGCTAAGTCCCTAAAGGAGCTTAAAAATCGTGTTCAAACTGAAATTCATTTAAATAGCGTAAAACCCAACAAAGTTGGTGCACATCGCCCAGATCGGTTATATGGCAGCTATATGAAATATTGGTCTAAGTTTAGTGAATCCTTGCAAGCCTTCTTTGGGGTCCAAAATATGAGTACAAACCAAATTTGGGCTCAATATGTTAACAACTAGAGTATATGCCACAAAATTTGTAAAGAACAGTAGAGTTTCCTCACCTTCTTATTAATACAGCTGGTGATAGCGGCAAATCGATAGAAACTATCGATTGTTGTAGCCTATCGGGGAACAAAAACAGTCAGATTGGCAACACTGCCGCCACTGTTATGGGAAACGTATCCCGCTGCAACAAGACAAAAGAGGGGAGTGGACAAGCTGCAATTTTAAACCGCCAGCGTGAGTACCTTTGCTAAGCCCAATTGGCATTTAATTAAATTCAAATTGAACAAGTTGACGCTAGCTTCATTTGGATTGCTTAATTTACCGCGTTTTTGTGTGTTTAAATCGCCGAAAGTTGTATTCAACCAGCAAGTCAAAAAGAACAACAACAACAACGCAATCACTCTCTCGTTCTGTTTTTCTCTCGCTCTCTCTTGCCTCCACACCTCTAAACAGTGATGCCAGCTGTAATTTGTGTTAAAAAAAAAGCTAAATAAAAGCTGATTGGCTTTCGATTGGATCAGCCATTACTACAGCTGAGTACTCAAACGAACTAAACCGTCCGTTAACGGAATTTGCAGCTAATTCCGATAGGAAGGTAGTGTACGGTCCAGTGTGACTGTTCAACGCCAAAATACCACCGTTCAACTGCAAAATACCACGAAATGTGAAACGGTGACACTGCACTGTCCCCTATGATTTGCTGGCAACTATATTTTCTGCTTATAAGCACCGGAATTCAATCAGCTCTATCTGCCTGTCAAGTTAGTGGCGCCATGTGCTTTCCGACGCGCAGGAACGGATATTTGTAGTTTGTCTGAGTTTGATCCAGCGTAAGAGGCCTGTTGGAATTTTACGAGAGCTTTCCGACACCCTACTTTTAGAGCGAAGCTCTTTTACGGACGTTCGGATTGGGGACTAAAACTAGACAAATTTTAATTTGTCTAATCTTTAAACAGGTGTACTCAAGCCCCCACTTAGCATTTAAACAGCCAAATCGACAACACTGTCGTCGCCCCTCTCAACGTTCTGTTATGTTAACCACTTAACAGAGCAAGAGCATGTTGGTGTTGTAAACAAAACATATTCGCGCTTTCTGCCTCAGACGTCTCATTCAGTTCAGTTTACTTTACTCTGTACGTTAAGTTACACCACCTCTCTCACCCGCGCGGCTTTTTACGGATTCTGATTTTTCTACTACTACTGTTGCACACACCTACACACATAGCGCGAGAGAGTGTGTGTGTGTGTGTTTGTGTGTGCGCTCAACCACCACAATCAAGTAATTTCTCATATACTGGCGTCATAAGAACAAAAATTTTAGCGAAAAAAAAAAACAACTGCAACAAAATTTGTGAATTGGAAGAGGGGGATGGAGCAAGAGCATCCTCAGAAATGAAGATGGGAAAGAAAAGTGTATATTTGTGAAATTCTAAATGCAAAAAAGAAAGAAACGAAAGAAATATTAATCAAATGACTTTGCGGTCGACTTCTGATATGTGTGAGTGAGTGAGTTTGTGTGTGTGTGAAATACATACATAGAGGCAGAGTTCCCATTAACGTCATCATCGTTGTCAATTCGATTCTTATTGGCGGCGCAGGGTTGCATTTCAGTAATATTACTAACAGAATACTGAAAAGCCGCTCTGAAAGGAAATAATTGAAGCTGAAGCTACCATATGTTAGCCATAAGGTGAAGCCAATTGGAATACAAAACTCGTATTTACACAATTGGATTTTTAAAGAAATTTTCTGATTTGCCTTTATCTACATATATATATGTGGGTCTGTTATTTTGTTAAACAATTATGAAATGCACACTAATTGGCTGTAATGAAAATTTGTGAGTCTATCTCGCATCTGTCGTCCCCCTCGCGCGCTCTCCTTGTCGCTCTTTGTCGCAACCAAACAAAAATTAAAAATAAAAAGCCAAAGCAGCGCAATAATTATAACTATAACTCGAGTTTCGAGATCTCGGGGGGCATATAGAACTGTGAGCCAAAAAAGCGAAAAAAAAACTTGTATGCGACGCGCCGCCTGTACTCGCTTCGTCTCTCCTCTCGCCAGCTTGGTTGGCTCTCTGTGGCTCTCTCAGCTTTCATTTTTTTTTTTACTTGACTCGTTTCGCTTTATTTTGTACTTACGCTTTGCGATTCAATTTTATTGGTTTTCCGCTTTAGGCGGTTGGTCATAATGAGAGAGCAACAAAATAAAGCATACATATATATAGAAAAGTGCACAAGAAGCGCAAAGAAGCAAAAGATACAACTTTTTTTTTGCTATCTGCTGCTGCTGCTGCTGAGAGAGCTACCCGTTCTAGAATCTAGCAAATGCACACATTAGCAGACATTTTATAGATACAATTAATTTTTGCATTTCCCAATTGGAATTAGAATATGTTTGTTGTCTTCTTCTTCTTGCTTTCAGTTTTGCATATTGACTGCAAATTAATTTTCGCTTGATTTAGTTTTACCTTCTGCCCCGCACACACTCTCTCTCACTCTCTGTCTGTGTCGCTGCCCACTCGCTCGTCTCGGTCTGAAGGGGGAAAAACTGTACCGCGGGTCGTTTGAAATATTTCGCGTAAATATCAACACACACAGCAAACAAACTGTTGCTCATCATCATCATCATCGTGGCTTATTGTTGTTCTTCTCCTTTTTTCTTCTTTTTTTCGCAGAAAGGAATTTCATTCATATATTTTTCAACCTGCTCCTGGAGAGCCTTCAATACAAAAAACCAAGGATTGGGATTAAGCACACTTAACTTCAAATGAGGTAAGTCGTTGCTTGAGCTATGTAGCGTGACCCACTGAATTTGAATTCATGACTTGAACAATTGTAACCGACGACGACCCCTCTTACTCGAGCTGGTAGCGGGAGGGGATTCTCGGGGGTCCTAAAAAAAACTGCGACAAAATGTGGGGTCAATTTTGGCATGAAGTAACTCGCAATTCGATATGCAATTTTTACATTTTGGCCAGTGGAATGTCTTGATGGAAGAGTAATTATAATTATGCCCAAAAGTTTACAACGCACAGAAATATTCATTTCCGACCCCATAACCTATATATATTCCTGATCAGGGCGACTAGCTGAGTCGATTTAGCTTTGTCCGTCTGTGTCTACGGAACATAGTCTCTCAGTTTTAAAACTTACGAGCAGAAACTTAGCATAGAGACTTCTTTTTACTGCACGCTACTAGTATGCCGGTACCGACCGGATCGGATGACTATATCTTATAGCGGCCTTAGGAACCATCTGTCGGAAAATGGGTTTTACTGAGAAAAACTTTTTGGGTTTCCATGTTACCGTCTTTAAAATCTGCCATTATTTATATTATATGTTTTCAAACAGATTTGCAAATTTTGGTCAAAATCGGTTAACTATATCTTATGCCTGCCGTAGGACCGATCGGTCGGAAAATAGGTCTTAGTGGAAAAAACTTTTTTGTTTTAAGACTGTCGTACTTAAACTGGACGATTGTTAATTTTATATACTCAAACAGATTTGGTTGAACTTTATAATTTCAGAATTATTTAATCCATTTAAAAATTGGAATTTAATTTTGCTAAAAAAAAAAAAACGGCTTGATATTTTTCAAAGGGTGAACATTTATTGGAAAGGTTGGTTCATATCATTTATTAATTAAAAACAATTTCGGTCAAATGACCACTACGGCTGACTTGGCAGTAGCCCATTCGATCCACCCAATTTTTGAGAATATTTTCAATTGTATCGGCACGTATAGCAACTCGAATCTCGTTCGTTAACTTATCAATTGTTTCAGGATTGTTTGCATAACATTTGTCCTTGACCGCTCCCCAAAGATAATAGTCTAACGGTGTCAGATCACAGCTTCTTGGCGGCCAATTCACATCTCCATATTTGCTGATTATTCGATTTTCGAAGATAGGGCGCAGAAGATCGATTGTGGCGTGCGCTGTGTGGCACGTAGCGCCGTCTTGTTGAAACCAAATATCGTTCAAGTCTTCCGCTTCAATTTCCTCGAAGAACCAATCACTTAACATTCACCATTCACGGTCACGGTGACTCCTTCTTTATTTTCAAAGAAAAATTTACCAATGATGCCTCGAGACCAAAATCCGCACCAAACAGTGACACGTGGTGGGTGCATTGGCTTCTCGACGACGATATGCGGATTCTCTGTGCCCCAGATGCGACAATTTTGTTTAACATAACCACCATGGTGGAAATGTGCTTCATCCGAAAAGAAGATTTTTCGGTCAAATTCACCATCTTCGGCAGAACGATCTTCCGCCCAATTTGCGAACTGTAGACGATTCGGATGGTCAATTGGCTTTAGCTGCTGCACCAGTTGAACTTTGTATGGCTTCATGGCAAGGTCTTTATGCAAAATTCGCATCAAAGAAGTGCGCGTAATGTCCAATTGTTGAGAACGATGGCGAGTTGACGTCGATGGTTGTTCACGCACATTTTCAGCAACCGCAGCAATGTTTTAATGTTTAGTTTATCCACCAACATTCCAGTTTCACGAACTCGCTTCACGAATTTATCCACAAATTGAGTTTTCGGAACATTTTTTTTTTAAATGTTTTTTTTTTGCAAATTTCGCAGTTTGAGTCGAGGACTTACCATTTTGGAAATATGTTTTTAGTATTTCCCAACTTTCTTTAAGCGAACAGCGACAAATTTCGTAAATGTTAGTCGCTTTCCGAATGACATTTGACGTTTTTAAGTCAAATTATGCATAGTTTAAATTCCAAACACTAGATGGACCACCCTGTAGCTGGCTTTGCAATCAAACGTAAAACTAACTATCAACAAAAGTATAGAATTATTTCTATGAGAACGTTGAACAAGTCGGTTCAAAAATAAAACGTACAAAAGTGAAATTCATCTAAAACAAACAAGTGTTATTTATTAACATATCGACGTCGACTTCCGTATGAACTTATGTATTTCGAATTAGAATTGTTTAAGTTTATATGTGAAGTGCCAAATATGTCAGAGATTACTAGATCAGGTCGAAAGAGAATTGTAATTTTTTGACGATTTTAATCCGCTTGGTTTTCACCAGTCGATATCAAACAGTCAAAGTTTCGTAACAATATCCAGTGACCGAAGATGTTTTCGTCACTTTTAATGTAAATTTGTAGGATTTCAAATCGAAATGAGAACGTTTATACGAAATGTAAAACATACCCGAATAATATATATCAAAACCAATATTTGCAAGGCACAGACGAAGTTAGCTTAGCCTTCTCGATCTGAGTTGTTTCACATCAATAACCTTATTCCTCGTGCATTCCAAAATACTGGCGCCTATTTATTGCCAGCTCAAAACCAACATTGTCTAAAACAAAAGCTTTTGGATGCAAAACAAATGGTTTCGATTCGATAAAAATAAAGTATTGAGAGCAGGAGATGTATCCGCAGAAGCTGCCATTAGAGACTTTTGGGGAGAACGTGCCAAAGACATCACCACTGATGTCAACTAGCTCAAAGGTTCCTTATAGCCGATTTCCATTGGCATCATTTCTTATCATTTTCATTTCTTAAAATTTTGCCGTACCATTCTTGCCTTCTTTAGATGCGGCCGCAGCTCTAGTTTCGCAGCCTGAGCATTGTGTAGGATAGCCTTCGATAATTATGGATTAATAACACTAGCTTACAAAAAAAAAAAATTAAATGACCCATTTCTACTGAAACTATTTTTAAGTGGAGTTTGGATTGGTGATCTCAAAAATCAATTTCAAAAATTTTTTCGATATGTGCACTTACATTTTATGCTATATCTCAATTCATAATCGTCAGATGGTGTCAAGCAAGATATGAATTGAAAGGTCATTAAATTTTCAATAATAACGTAAAATATTTTTTTCAAATCGGTTTAGAAGTTTGAATACAATTACCAAAAATATTTAAAAAAAAATCGATTTTTTGCTCGAAAATGCAAGAAATTTCATTTTTAATCGCCTAGGAAAAATATAAAAAAATACAAAAAAATTATTTTTATTCTTTTGACTTAAGAATCGCACTTTTACAAAGATAATAAGGTGTTGATGAAGAAAATCTATGAATAAATATTGTAGCTGGATCAATTTAAGTGAAGGAACTAATAGTTAAATTTGAGTATTTTAAGTGTTTAGAATTTTTTTTTCTATTTTCTTTGTTTTTTGGTCAATATTAGAAGTGGGCGAATAGCCACATCAGAAAAAAAAATTCCAGAACAGAACAAAAGTCGAAGCAAACACTTTTTTCAACACTCAATTGCTCACAGCTCCTGTATTTATTTATAAATTTTGTTCATTGATATCTTATTTTCTTCGAAGAAGTGCGGTTCTTATGTAGAAAAAATAAAAATAGTTTTTTTGAATTTTTAAATATTTTTCCTATACTATTGGAAACGAAATTTATTGCGTTTTCGAGCAAAAAATCGATTTTTTTGAAATATTTTTTATTATTGTATAGAAACTACTAAACCGATTTGAAAATAGGGTTGTGTGCGATTATTGACCATTCAATTACCTTTCGATTGATATCTTGCTTGGCTCTATCTGACTATTATAAAGCGAGATTTGACTTAAAATGTAAGTGCACCTACCGAAAAAATGAAAAAAATTCATATTTAAAAAACGGAGCCATGAAAAAATGTTTGAAATTGATTTTTGAGATCTCCAATACAAACTACACTTAAAAATAGTTTCAGTAGAAATGGGACTTTTTGGCTGTAAACTAGTGTAATCGATATCGATCTGAGGCGGCAACATGTTACCATTCAAATTCAAGAACCAGCCGTTATTTCTCAGCTTTATTTATTCGAAATTTATTTATTTAAAATTGACTCTTTTTAGCGAAGACATTGTTCGACAAAAAAGGCTATATCTTCTAAAGTATTTCGAATGAAAAAAAATGAAAAAAAAAATCGAAAAATAAATTTTGCACATGGAGAATCCCCCCTTAAGGCTACTTGATGATGCCAACATCTTTAATACATTCATTTTAAAAGAAGTGTGACCTCATGATACTGCCAGAGCCATGGAAAGAATTATTATTGAATTCCAGCTCGCTTCAAATCAGACAACCTAAAGGCAGATATGTTGCTTTATAAATGTGAATCAACTTCCAAATGTTCAAACATCTCATCTTAGTTAGCACTGCACCATTTTGGGTGCAAATTTGGAGTTATAAAAAGTTGTGTTTGATCATTAACTGCATTATTTGACATTGGTCTGTTGTCCTGTTTCTCATTTTTTGGTCCAATTGTCGTCGTATGTTTTGTGCTTAGCTTCATGAGCATTTTCACTTCATAATGTGTCCCCGCCCAAATAAATTTTTGCCCGGGCCAACATAAGTTGAAGTTTAACGAACATACATATATGTGCTTACATATATATGTATAAATATATATATATATATATTCCTACCTCACCACATAAAAAGTGGCGCCCTTTTCTGTGTTACATCCTCTGCCACCCCATCCTCGCTCTCTCTCATTTGTGTGTGCGCTGAATTATTTGCTGGAGATCCAACAAAAAACAATCAAACAACGAGAGAAGAGCAAATGTAAGAGAGAGGGGAATTCCCCTCTCCAGGCTTAGCTTGTAAAGCTGTAACTGTAAAGCGTTTAGCTAGGACCAGGACCTATGCAAACAGCAGCAGCCCCAAACCGCACTCCCCGCTCATGCGCGTTTACTTGTTTTAACCCCACAAGTTCCCCCCATCCACACATTTTTCTTACACACACACACACACACACACACACTCTAAAAGCGTTGTCTTTAATCGATTTGTACTTCTTGATATTTACATCAGCACCACTCCTCCTCCAGTCACTCTCTTCTTTTTGCTCTCTCAACATTTCTATCAAATTGCTTGCATACTCTGTGATTGGATATCTAAATCCTGAATCCTGCCCCTCCTCTTACCAAAAAAATAAAAGTAGAAAACCAAGGCGAGGCAGGCAACAGCAGCAGCAGCAGCAGCTCACCTAGCTCCACTCCCTTTTCTGGTCTCTCTCTTCCCGCTGCCTTTTGCCTTTTACAATTTATATAAAGTTATTTCATTTGTTCTGTGTGTTGGGGCATGGGGCATGGACATGGGCATGGGGCTTGTGGTTTTTGCTAATGGGCAATTTATAGCACTTTTAATGCAAAATCAATAAACTGCCCAGCATATTTTGATGTGTGCGTGCTGCTTCAACTGTACTTGCATTACATATGTGTGTATTTATTTACATATGGATATGTGTAGGTACATATATGTAACTCGCACTCTAAAAGGCATAAATCTTATTATATTTACAAAATGTTGCAGGGACAAATTCAAACTCATTCTTTTAGCTCTGCTTTATGTCACCCAGGTCACATGCAGTTATTTCACCATCAATGAAAGGACCATCATAAATATTCCACACAGTTTTTGTTGTTCATGCTTAAAAACTGCACAGAAAAGCCAAGTGCAAGAGAATATCCTTGAAAGCGATAAGAGTTTGTATACCCTTAAAAAGTAATTATTTATTTTTCATTTAAATCGAATATTCGATAGACTATAGCTTTTGAAACGGTTCAAAATGGTACGAAACTTTTTTTTGTCGTCCCCATGCTCGAAAGATTTTAATCAGTGGGCAATGACTGTTGGGGTTACTTCAAATTATTCTAAAAGCTCATGAATGATTGATTGATTGAATCTTGATTTCGGTTCTGGACTTTCAAAGCATTAAAAACCTATCTGTGGAAATATTTTACTATAACCACGAAACCCATCTGGTCCAAATTTACATGCAATATGTCCCTGATTAATATAAATAAGATAGCCCCCTACCTGAGTTATTTTATGCAGCATCGCTCGTAGTTTATCCACTTAAAGTACTTGGATTTTGTGAACTATTTCCGGGATAGGGGACCATGCTAATCTTAAAAAAAATAATCGAGCATGATTCCTAAAGGTGTCTTAAATGCATGAAAATTTTAACAGATCTCAAATGATATAGATAGTTGCTAGTCAAATCCAGGCAGATATTATTAAAATAGCTTAGATTTTTTTTTCGCATTTCTTGACCGATTCGCAAATAGAGGGTAATGTTATATTCCTAGCTGCAAACCACTAAAAGATTGATGAAGTTTCTGTACGGAGGTCAAAACCCGTCATGAATCTAAAGGTTCGGTTCTATTGCCGGGTTTTTGAAAGTGTCGAACCCAAGGTTTTGGTTCGTTCAAACATTTTCGCTGCGATTTCAGATATGATGTACTTTATCTATAGCGAATAACGCATCCAATTTTTGTTCAAAACTTGTTCTCTTCCAAAGCCATCAAAAATTTTGACTGATGTCAGCAAATGGATGGTAGTACTTCATTTCAGTCCTTATCGAAGTCACAAAAAAAATCAAAATATGGAAAATTCAAATATAATTTGCAATGCGCGTCTTCACTGAATGAAGCAGCATGCCAATGTTCTTAATATGACAATTTTAAATCAATATTTTGAATTGAATTTCTTTCCAAAAAGAGAGGGAGTCCGGTTTGAGTTTAGGTTCAGCAGGCCATTAACTTTTAACTTCCCCTTTTTTATTCACTTGAAAAGTGTATTATAATTTGGCCCAGGAGTTTGCAACGCATAGAAGGGATCATCTCCGACCACATAAAGTATATACATATATTCTTGATCAGCATGACGATTTGTTAGTCTGTTTCTAGTCCCTCAATTTTGAAGCTATTGAGCTGAACTCAGAGTCTTCTTTTAGCTGCACGCTGCTAATATGTCGGAACCGACCGGATCGGATGACTATATCTTATAGCTACCATAGGAACCATCGGTCAAAAAATAGGTCTTAGTGAGAAAAACTTTTTTTTTTTATGTTAGCGCACTTAAACTCCTCCATTATTAATATTATATGCTTTTAAACAGATTTGCATACTTTGGTCAAAATCGGATGACTATATCTTATAGCTGTCATAGGAACCATCGGTCGGAAAATGGGTCTTACTAAGAAAATCTTTTTTGTGTTGAATGTTAGCATCCTCAAACTCCTCCATTATTAATATTATATGCTTTCAAACAGATTTGCATACTTTGGTCAAAATCGGATGACTATATGTTATAGCTGCCATAGGACTGATCGGTCGTAAAATGGGTCTTAGTGAAAAATTTTTTTTGTTTTCAAGTAAATCGTTCTTAAGGTCGGTGATTATTAATATTAAACGCTTTCAAACTAATTTGAAAAATTTGGTCGAAATCGGATGACTATATCTTAAGGCTGCCATAGGTCTGATCGGTCGGAAAATGAGTCTTAGTGAGAAAAACTTTTTTGTTTTCAATTTTATCGTTCTTAAACTCGGCGATTGTTAATTTGATATGTTTTCAAAAAGATTCGCGAAATTTTGTCGAAATCAGATGTTCATCTGTCGGAAAATGGGAATGAGTTACAAAAGTTTTTGATTTTTATGTAAGCGTTCTTAAACTCTGATATTTCAAAAACAGCATTTGCAAGGGTATAAAAACTTCGGCACAGACGGAGTTAGCTTGGCCTTCTCGTTAGAAATCTAATCGAGATGAAAGAAAAACATAGTATATTCGAAAAAGGGGAAAGCTAATGCATTTGGAAGATCATTTTAACAAGAATCGCCCTGATGAGTCTTTTTTAAGCTCTTGAAGATTAAAGAGATTGTATTCATGTCCGATTCGTGATTCGTGAAATCGTGATTTATTGAAATACGTCTAGAAAAAGACTCGCAAATGATTGGAAATATGACTCGAAATTGATAAGAAAAACGGGCTATAAACGACTCTGTAAGAAGATTCTCGGCTTGGGCACCATATTCTCCCGACCAAACTATCATTTATGACTATCAGACTCAAATGTTATCAGAAATATCATAAAATGGTGGATGTGTATGTAAAAAGTAAAGTGTAAAATGTCAAAGACCAGGCACTTTTGAAAGACACACACAGCTATGAATGATAACAATAAGAAATGTGGTCGAGTCTACTTGACGACTCACATACATAGCTTGGTAATCTGGACGCATTCTCCTGATCAAATATATGTTTACCGTTGTCTTGACCGAATCTTTGGGCAAAAATCTGTCAACTATTTAACAATCTATGATCCCAGAATCGAACCAAAGTCTTGGGTTCTATTAGTACAGGAAGCAATCCTCGAACCGAACCTTTCACTTTACCACGGGTTAGAACCTCCGGACCGAACCTTCAGCAAAAATTTTACAGGTTTGCAGCCTTGATTTGGATATTTTTATTTAAAGTGGAAGAATGGCTTGGGGACACAAAAGGGGCATCTGAAAAGTGCATTAAACGGTCTAACTAGCATAGATGACGTACCATTGGATTCATCTAATTTGGCAGAATCTAGTGTTGTTGATTGTAATTTGGCGGGCGGATGTACAGAGCAATATCCAAAAATGGGTTATCGTCTAAATAGCTGCAGCTTAGCAGACTCTGCTTAGAATCTGCGTAATATCAACTTAAGAAGTACTTTATAATAAAGAAACGCTTAAAATTGAATAGGCCAAACCACAATGAAATGGAAAAATTCAATAATTTTTTAAATAAAGATCTCTCTCACTCTTCGATTCATTCAATTTGATTTTAATTCACTTTCTTTCTTAATTTTTTTTGCAGTTGAACAATAACAAATATTGGCTGGCCAAAACAACAACCTCTTCCACCAACAACAGCATTACAGCAGCATCATTATACTCCCGACCAACAGCAACTACATGGTAAATGCCCTAGACGAACAAAAAAAAAAACAGAAAAATTAACTCAACTCAAAGTTTGTTTAACACTGACAAAGTGACAATCTACACCTACTTCTATTTTTTATCACTTGCAATTTTTTGTTTGTTGTAGTTACGATCAGCGAAAGCAGTCGACAGCAGCAACAACAACAATATGTAGGCGCCCCACAGCAACAGCAGCCACAACAACAACAACAACGGCAGCAGCAGCAGCAGCAGCTACAACAACAACAATTGAAGCCAGAACAAACACCACAAAGCTGTTAAAATCCACACACTCTCCCAGAGATTATGCAGCACGTGAGCGCTGCCAGCTCGGTTCCCTCGGTGGTCACACCGGTGGTAACTACTGGTGGTGGCACCACAATAACATTGGGCGGTGGCCCACCACCCTCATCATTGCCCAAATCAGAGATCAAAGAGGATGGCAAACCGCCTCATGGCATTGAAATGTATAAAGTGAACATTGAAGATATCTCCCAGCTGTTTACCTATCACGAAGTCTTTGGCAAAATCCATGGGGATGTTGTGAATCATCAATTGGCGGCGGCGGCACATGGTGGCCAGCTGCCACCGCCACCTCCGCTGCCGCCGCAGACGCATGCAACGAGTGCAGCGGCGGCAGCAGCCGCTGTTGCGGCCTCCACAAATAATGCGGCAGTTGCTGCAGTGATGGCGTCCGCGAACGCAGCGGCGGCGGCAGCAGCAGCAGCCTCGGCAGCGGGGGTGGGGGTCGGCGGCGTGCCCTCAACCAGTGGGGGGGGACATATAGTCACAACGACCACGACCAGCTCCTCCACGGCCAGCAGTAGTGCAGGGAGTGCGGGGGCAGGCACTACAACAACCTCAACGGGTGAGTTGCTTATGCCTAAAATGGAGGGCGGCATACACGGCGTGGACGCTGGCGGCGGCAACGGCGGCCAGTCATCCCAGGTGACCCTGGCACCCGATGGTACGCCCATTGCCACTGGGACACATGTCTGCGATATTTGTGGGAAAATGTTCCAGTTTCGCTATCAGCTAATTGTCCACCGTCGCTATCACAGCGAACGCAAGCCGTTCATGTGTCAGGTGTGCGGTCAGGGGTTTACCACCTCGCAGGATCTGACGCGGCATGGCAAAATCCACATTGGCGGTCCCATGTTTACCTGCATCGTGTGCTTCAATGTGTTCGCCAACAACACCAGCCTGGAGCGGCATATGAAACGTCACTCAACGGACAAGCCATTCGCCTGCACCATTTGCCAAAAGACATTTGCCCGCAAAGAGCATCTGGACAATCATTTTCGTTCGCATACGGGTGAAACGCCATTCCGTTGCCAGTACTGCGCCAAGACGTTTACGCGCAAGGAGCATATGGTTAATCATGTGCGCAAACACACGGGTGAGACGCCACATCGTTGCGATATTTGTAAGAAGTCCTTTACGCGCAAGGAACACTATGTTAACCACTACATGTGGCACACTGGTGAGTGTGATTTGGTCTGGGGGCGGACAAATGCGGCGAGCGGCGAGCGCCACCAAAAAAAAAAAAAAAATTAAACTAGAAATTATCCAAAAAGAAACCTTATATAGAGTACAGAAAAAAAAAGAATCAACCTACCAACTACAACTACAAAGTACAGCCATCACCACATCACACCAACCAACCAATCAAAAGAAAGAAAAAAAAAATACAAATCTTTTATATATCAATCAACCAAAATGATTTACAAAAGCACCGCAAAAATCTTATCGTGCGTTCTCCCACTACGTAATCCTCCTCTCATCGCTTGTGCTTCTTCCCTTTAAGCCTTTCATTTCCTCAGTCCACCACCTCTTACTCTATGTACTCAAAAAACTAACGACACTTCGAAACGAACGTTTTTTCTCACCCCAATTGTTTAATTTTGCAAAATCTGATAGCAAATAATATAGTAAGCTTAAGTTGAGGTTGACAGATCAAAACATAGAAACCTAGGTTTAGGTTTGAACCTTCGTTCCGAGCTTATTAGATCGATAACAAATTGTCGACTTTATTTATGATGAATGACAGGTTAAATTTAGAGATTCTAGGACTCAGTTTTCTGTGTTAGGCTGCCTTTACACTGTTGGACACATGAGACATGATGGTCTAGTAGACCTGCCTTTTGTTATGTTTTAATTGTGTAAAGCTTCATAGAAGAATCACTATGAAATGCAGGCCTACTAGATTATGATGTCTCATGTTTCAAACAGAGTAAAGGCAGCCTTATTTTCAAATCACACAAAATAAAAACTAAAATTCTTTTAAATGCCATTTTCGATCAAAAAACAAATTCAATTTCAAGCGATTTTTAGCAAGGCAGCAAAAACCTATAGAATTGGGAAGGTTCAGTCCTGTCGCTTGAAAGGGTTTTTTGTTCATGGATTCTTAGATCGTTAAGACATTTTTTGGTAAAAACATAAGACAAATTTTTGTTGGGAAGGAAGCGTCCAGCGTAGAAACTATCAATAATGTTCATCAATACCCAAAATCGACCTCACTTGTTATATTTTACATTCATACGTTCTCTACAACGGCTTAACAAAAGTGCCTGGACTCTAATATGGATAGCTAGCCACACCCCTTTATAAATATAAACATAAGGATTGATTTTGCCACTTTACATACTCGTCTTATGCTTTATTTTCTCTCAAAGTCGTTATAGGCCGAGTTTGCATATGATTTTTAAATAATAAGACTCCGATTCCGATATAGTGACTGTTAAGAGTCCAAGCAAAGAAGGTCAGGCCAGGCTCTAGGTTCGGGAGGTTAACAATTTAAAAGGTTCAGTTTGATATGGACCCGAATACCCGAACCGAACCGGTTCTCCGGGGTTCCAGCGAAGATTTCGGCTCATTTTGAAAGAACTCGCATACTTTTCAATGTTACCGGAATCGTTATCCGAATTAAACCGAACTGGAACCGATCCTAAACTTATTTTAAGAACCGAATACCAAAATTCTGTTTGCAGTACATTATTAGTACGTTCCTCAAGAAGCGTCTGCTTTCAACTCAGAAGCTAAACTAAAATAGAAAAACAAGAGATTAGCCCTTTTCGAAATAACCCTTTTTAATGAGGCATATTTTAAGACCCTAAGAAAATTGCTTCTATTACTTCAAAACATATTTATGGTCAACTTTCGAAGATTTCGAATGAACCATTACCAAATGACGAAAGCAGCACCAATAAAAGTGTATCTTATATTGTTGCAAAATTAGAGAAACATACTTAATGTACAGTGTCTTTTACCAAGTTCTTAGAATTTTATGAGATTTCTAAAGTAGTGTTTCCTCTATAGCAGGAGCTTTATTTTTTCGGTGTGATAACTAATAGTAGATCCGGTTGGAAATCGTATAGACTCAACAATCCTGCTACTCCGATCCAACCATAAGAATGCGATTTTGACTGAATGGCTGTGTTCAGCAGAACAACTTGCTCCCTGATCAAGTATAAATTTGCAATAATCTTCCTACTGAACTCGAGTGAAGCGGCATCATAATTGCCAATTTGAGGTATCATGATACAGGAGCATGTATCAAAGAAATAGTACGCTACTTTAAAGTGATACTGCACCCTCCAACAGCAGACACTATTCGATGAATAATTTTTTTCTGATACCTGCTCGTGGATCAATTATTCTGCTGAACACGCAATGAAACAAGGACGCTTGTTATTTAATGCAGTAAATGTCATCAGAAAGTGAAGGATATTCCTTATAATTTTACTGAAACGGTTGATTGGGGAAATTATGTATGATTTAGACAAAAATTTGCGTTCATTTAATGTCTTGAAAAAATATTTCTGTTCTAAAATTCACATTCGGGTACTGTATCGGAACTAGAATTGTCGATAGATATCTGAGTTTGTGTACAAACTCTGACATAATCTGACTAAAACTAGAAATCAAAATTCAAAACGACTTTTCGACTTTTCCGAATTCACATAATTAAATAATTAGTTAAAATTGATGAAAATAGACTGAGGCTGCAATTTGATAAACTTAAATTTAAATTTAAATATAGCCTTGAAGCTTATATAATTTATATAAATTAAGCATTTAAATGATTTTCATCGAACATTGGCCAAACTCAGCACTACTTTGAGAATTTGCTTGCCAGTTTGTTATATGGCAGATATACGATATATTCATCACATTTTGAACAAACTCCCCATAATTGGTGGAAACCGATAATATTCATAACTGGAAAAAGACGCCAACATTGAAAACAAAAAAGTTGTTCTCAATAGACCTACTTTTTTGACCGATCGTTCCTACGGCCGCTATATTCTATAGTCATCCGATCCGACCGGTCTTTGTACCATAAGACTTCGTGCAAAGTTTGGTTAATATAGCTTTTAAACTGACGGAGGAGATCGCATAGAAACAGACGGACATGGCTAAATCAACTCGGCTCGTCATGCTGATCAAGAGTATGTATACTTTATGTGGTCGGAGATGCTTCCTTCTATGCGTCACACACAAGGGTAATATTATTAGATTTAGCGTTCTAGAAAACTTTTGGGGCCGATTGAACGATTCCTATTATTCGATAAAACTGGACAAAATCTATTATTTTATAATCGGGTGTGTCCCAGAAATCTCTAGAGGTTTTCGTATAAACGTTAGCATTTCATATTATAGCTGTTTGACTTTATATGTAAAGGGGCACAAATATGCCGGGCTACTTGATTAGATGACGAAAGTTAAGAGATTTGAAACCGCCTACTCAAGGGCAACGAGATTTAATGCGAACGGTTTCCCTTCCATATGATCTAGTAGCCGGTCTTATTCTTTTCACTTCACAAATAAAGTAGTCCAAGTTAAGTTCGAAGTGCAATCGCTTATACGAAAATCTCGACAGATTTCCAGGACACCCCTGAATCTGATAATATGGATCATTGCTGTTATATTCATAAAACAAGCAAATCGACACTTTTGGAACCCCTGAACCGCTGAAAACCGAAATAAACATTTAGCAAAGTTTATTTTTTGACCAATAAAACAAACACATCATTATTGCTCTTCTAGGGTTCTAGAGAATCAAATTTCATGAAAATTTCACCAGAAGAGCAAACCTCTTAGTAATTTTAACTGTTTCGGTTTAGTGGTTTACTGCATATTAAATCACTGGTTTGGTTCATGACATAGTTTTTCAAGCTAACTGAACCAAGGTTTTGGTTTGGTTTAGTGTTTCGCGCTCAAGATACAAATTTTGACTTTGCGAAATGGAATTTCAATCAAGGCTGCAAAGAAGGAAGAGTTTCAAATCCATCATTAAGTCTAAGGTTCGGTTCGCGCTCTGGTTCATAAGCTTGTCCAATCTAAGGTTTCGGTTCGAAAATTGGTACATAGCTTCTTAGGTCTTTAAAAAATTGTCCTATTTTCGGCCTTATTTTATTTTGATACTTTAATTAATAGTCGCATAACCAAATTCATTATTGTTATACTTCATAACATTTTCTTCCACGGCTTTCAAAAAAATCTGATGTCTGAAATTGAAAGGTAGCCTCTACCTACGTTGGTAATGAAATTTCAAATTGACGTTGATTTCCATATTGAACTCGTGATGTAATGCACACTAAACACTACATAATGGACAGAATATTATATAAGTTCTTATAAAAGTGTCTCAAGTCGTTTTTTACACCGAATCCTTTACTAAAAAAGATACGAGAAGTAAGTTTAGAACATTCGGTTCATGATCCGGTTCGAGGTACCCAAAGAAAACCCGATCTGTTAGGATCTGTTTGTATCTCTGGCTTCCAGAGAAAGTCAGTAAAAGGTGTCGATACGATAGGTAACGTCTTTGGACTTTCTTATAAAAGTGCCGCAAGTTGTTTATTGCTCAGAATCCTTTACTAAAAACGATACGAGAAGTAAGTTAAGAATATTCGCTTCATCCGGTTCGAGGGACCCTTTCTACGGGGTTCGGTTTAGGACCTGTTTGTATCTCTGGCTTTCACAGAAAGTCAGTAAAAGGTGTTAATAGGTATTGTCTTTGGACTATAATATTTTGAAAAGAGGTTTCCCCGAACAAAAACTTTTACAGCGCCTTTCAGTTTGATTTTGCTGTACACCGCTGATTTGCTTGAAGCATAATAAGTCAAATTAAGCAGTGGTTAGTCTGAAAATAAGTCAAAATATTTACGATTTTGATTAGAAATAAAAAGTATTAAGCCTAAAAGTTACACATCATGCAAAAATTAATCAATTGAAAAAGAAAAACGTTCGTACAAATCCTCAAAAAACAAAAAAAAAGAAACACGCTCACTCGCTCATACCGCTCATTTTCCCCCCTCAGCCCATCATCGCACACACATCCTCCAAAATCATCACCAATATAGAAATGTCATGCATCATTCCACACACATCCTTCCAGTGCCTAAAGAACCCTTCTCTCCCCACCTCCAATCACATCCCAAATTTGTGTACTTGAAATGCCTGTGTAAGCTTTGTCTACGCTCTCTCTCTCGCTCTATCTCTCTCTGCTGTAAACAGGGTGCCCTTATAAAGATATATTAAAAAAAAAAACAAAAGAATAAAGTTCGTTGTTGCTGCTTGTCGATTGCCAACGTCTGTGTTAACCGCGACATACCCAAAGCTGGAGACACTCTCTTACTTACACCCAAACACAACTAAATTTAAACACATCAAAAAACCTTGACCAAGTCCAGTCTACAAAACCCGATTCTTTTGCAAGGCAAAAAAAAGAAGAGAACTTCACGTTCTGCATTAAAAGATAAACAACTGCATCCTGTAGATCAGCATAGAGTAGAAACAGAGTTGCCAGGCACACGCACACCTATTCACTTCTCACACACTCACACACATTCCACACTAAGCCTCACAAGACCACCACGCCCACGTCCATATGCCCAAGCCAGCCTCCGTTCGCTTCGGTCCAGTTTTCACACCACCACACATAAAGCGGTGCGGGGGGATATGAACTATTTTGTTTTTTCAAATTCAAAAAATTCGTTTAAAAACTGCTTGCGCCTAACCCTCGACGAACAACAAAAAAAAAAAAAAAAAAAAACCATTCCCTATACGTTGTTTTCCACCCAACCAGGTCAAACACCGCATCAGTGCGATGTGTGCGGCAAGAAATACACGCGCAAGGAGCATCTAGCCAATCATATGCGCTCCCACACCAACGAGACGCCGTTCCGTTGCGAAATCTGCGGCAAGAGCTTTAGCCGCAAGGAGCACTTCACCAATCACATACTCTGGCATACAGGTAAAGAGACAAAACAGCATCGCAAAAAACCGTACCCTAAGCACTTTCTTCTTTCCCCATTAAAAAAAAACACAAAGAGAGATTTCTTTCAACAAACAGCGTTTGGTGCTCACAAGCAGCGATAACGAACTACGTCTTTGATATGGGGGATGAGGGCGAAAGGAAACTTTGTAAAAATAAATCAAAACTGTAGCTTTTGTCCCACTCTGTCTAGAGAGACTTTTCGTAACTCTTACGCTTGTGCGAGGTATCCGAACAAGTTTAATTCATTAGTGATCTAACGATAATGATTCAAGGCATTTCGTTGAAAATCTCAAATTCTTCCACCTCTTCTTGTTACTCCCTTACGATCAAAATAATGAAAAATTACGACAATTCGTTTTTCAACATTTTTGTCTTTAACATTTTCAAACAAAAATGTAAATTTTTGAACAAATAATTTACTTAATTAATTATGTACGTCAACTGATCCCCAAAAATGCTTGAAATCTTCTCAAAAAATTCATTAGAAAACACAAATTGGAGACCCAGCATACAGACTACCGTAGAAATCAGCAGGTGCCGAACACATTTCGCTATTCACACCGATACGAGCCGAACGCATGCCAAGGTTTGTGCCAAGAGAGCGAAACAGCTTTTCAGTCTCTAGCCCGCGTAGGTCTGAGCTGGTTTACGTCGCATTATGTTCGCACACCAATGCATTCTCACTTTCTAGCCTCGCTCTTCTTGACAAACCCTGTTTTAAACCAAAGTGCCCCAAGAAGAGAGCACCAAAATGTGACTATATCTCTCTCTAGCACACAGTGATGCATGACTTCGGCAAGTGTGTTCGGCCCTCTCTCTGTTTTAAACATTTCCCTCCTCCCCCTATCTCTCCTCTCTCTCTCTCTCTGTATTTCTCTTTCGCCCCCATCCCAAATGTGTAAAAATCTAATTGAGACGATGATTACTAATCTCTAAATGTATTTTCTTACCACATCTATTTGCCATGCAAGCAGGCGAGACGCCGCATCGGTGCGACTTCTGCTCCAAGACGTTTACACGCAAGGAGCATTTGTTAAATCACGTGCGCCAGCATACGGGCGAATCACCGCATCGCTGCTCCTACTGCATGAAGACCTTCACACGCAAGGAGCATCTGGTTAATCACATACGCCAGCACACGGGTGAGACACCGTTCAAGTGCACGTACTGCACGAAAGCGTTCACGCGCAAAGATCACATGGTTAATCATGTACGGCAACATACAGGCGAATCGCCGCACAAGTGCACATACTGCACCAAGACGTTTACACGCAAGGAGCACTTGACGAATCATGTGCGCCAGCACACGGGCGACTCGCCGCATCGCTGCTCCTACTGCAAGAAGACGTTCACCCGGAAGGAGCATCTGACGAATCATGTGCGACTGCATACGGGCGACTCGCCGCACAAATGTGAATATTGCCAGAAGACGTTCACGCGGAAAGAGCATCTCAACAATCATATGCGTCAGCACTCCAGCGACAATCCGCACTGTTGCAATGTGTGCAATAAGCCGTTTACGCGCAAGGAGCATCTGATCAATCATATGTCACGCTGCCATACGGGCGATCGTCCATTTACATGCGAAACATGCGGGAAATCCTTTCCGCTTAAGGGCAATCTGTTGTTCCATCAGCGTAGCCATACGAAGGGACAGGAGTGCGAGCGCCCGTTTGCATGCGAAAAGTGCCCGAAAAATTTTATATGTAAAGGTGAGTGTTGGATGAGAGCGAGCGAGCGAGCACGCGAGCACGTGGCGTCAGCATAGTGTCCCAGATCAGTCGTAATCCCCCCATTTTACCTGTCCCCCACCCACTCCCTATATAATTATCAAGCAAGGGTATTGTGACACTTGATTAAAATTGTTCAAAATTCGAGTTCTATCCAAATCCAACTTAACTTTAGTTTTTTAAATTTTTTATCGTATTTAGGGTCGATTTTTCAATGTCTATTTAAATCTTATACAAACGTAGCTCTGTTCTCAAATGTAGTTTTAAGTTACTTTCCCATTTGGTGTGTAGAATTGTCAGTTAGAAATTGCCCTAGTTAAAGGATATGTTTTTTAGGTTTATCGTGAACTTTATTTGTAATTTTTCAATAATTTGCTACAATATACCAATGGTGCTCTATGGACACGTCTAGGGAAGAGGCTGAATCATCTGTGCGACAAAGTTGTCCCAAGTCCGTACATTGAGAAGTTATGCAGCTCATCCGTTTGTAATACGGAATCGCCGTCGTCCACAATTGAATCACTAATTGCTGGGCCCAAGTTCCTCATCAGAGAACTGCAGCGAGCTTACATGTGTATGCTCGCTCAATCACCTTTGCTACATATGCGGTACGAGTAAACTTAAAGCTCAAAGCTCGTTGACCATTTTTACTGGTCTTGGCGAGCTCGTACACTGCATAGTAGAAAAACATAAGTTGACTCGTAGCTTCGGCTACAAGTCACCGCGAGTACTTGTTGCCGAAGTCAAAGATCTATTGCGGGCTGTTACGATCACAGCGCGTACACGAATAACCCAAGCATGCAAAAACAGCAACTTGTGAGAGCAAAAGAGAGTATGATTTTGGCATGTATTCGACGGCAGCTGCTTTGTTTTTGTTTTAGAGTTCTTGCAAACACAACAACAAGGAGAGTAAGCCGAGTGTATTATAGTGTGTAACTCTCTTGATACCCTCCGGTGGCCGCCGTAAAGCTCGCTGTTACACGTTTAGCCGACAGCTTTAACAAGCTTGTTCAATTATTACTCGTGTGTAATAAAAGCTTACACGTTCTGATACAATGTGCTTACGAGCACAAACAAGCCAAGTAAATGCGGGAGTGTACACGGAAATTAAGTACTCGTTGCAGATCTCTGTTCCTCATCATCAACCATCTCATATGAGTAGCGATGTTTTCTATTAAAGACAAATCAAAAGGGATAAGTTTAGCAGCTTTGGTAAAGAGCACAGTGTGTCGTTTCAGCAACGATGAAAAAGGAAAAAAAAACCAAGAATTGAGAACTCAGAAGTAAGGGGACATTAAAGATCAGAAATGTTTTTGCCTGAGAATGTAGATGTCGGAAATTAAGTGCAACTTTAATTGATTGAACTCAAAATAAAAACTTATATTCGTCATATTGTTTTTGTTTTAAAAATATTGTGCGGATATATTTAGTTCATTTTGCATCAAAAGTGGACATAAAACTATTTGATTAAAAAAGTTGTGAAGCTTTTAAAAATTGAATTTTTTTTTTTTTGTTTTGAAAGAGTGGAATAGAAAATCTGTAGTTTCGGCTTGTTTCGATTTGTGCTTGACACGAAATTAAAGATTGTTTCAAGGTCTTTTCAAAATGCAAAAGTTTGTTTTGCACCGATTTGCACAAAGCTGTTTTTGTTTTCCGATAGACTGTAAGTCTAATTACAAGTTGGTGTTCGATGTGGGGTCGAAAAAATTTCGCCTCAAATGAGTCTAACGCTATGATACACACAATATTGGAATTCACCGTAACTTCTACGTTGAAACTAAATCATTTTTCTTCCATAAAACTTATCTAAACGATTTACAAATGATAAATACTTTCATATTTATGAATTTATTTAAATTATTACATGAAAAATCAAACTCTAATTTTTAAGTGCTCCTAACTAACAAAAACATCATAAAATTATTTTCATTTCCTAGATTGTTCTAAACGACACACTGTGTTAAAGCTAGAATGACACATTCAATTTTTAGGAACGATTTTAGTCACAATTTTCAGTCTATGGGAAAATGTCATTGATGTAAGCGTGTCAAAGTGTCGTTAAATTCAACCTACAATGTTTTTGATGATACTGAGATAACACTGTGACACATTTTTGAACTCAAAAAAGTGGATAGCGTCGAGACTAAAAAATTCTGAAAGGGTGTGATGGTAGTATAAAAACCCTGTCGGTTTGGTCTGATTAGCTGCCCTTTTTTTTTTTTATTGCACTTTTAACTTTTCAGGTTCAGAGTAGGACTAACGATTCCATATCTCGTAAATTATTGTGAATTTTGCTTTTAAATCTTTAACAAAGTTGTTGCTCTTGGCTTGGCAAAACATTTCTTTGTAGCAAATCGAAAAATGATATCTTCATACTGAAAATTACAAAAGTTGCCCAAAAAAACGTAGTTTTGACCACCTTTCTACAGTTTTTCAACTTCATCTTGAAACCCGTTTCAAATTTGGACAAGTAATACAGCACAAAGTTGTAGCTTAGACCAAAATAAACAAACCGTTAGTTACTCTTTCATATAGCTATAGGCCCAGAAGCTCAACTGTCATAAAAACTCGAAAAAACGAACATTTTCGGTAAAAAGTAAAAATATAAAATTTTTGTATTTACAGTTTTTAAGTTATGTTTTCTTACAATTTTTTGATTTAATACAAAACAATCGAAATTTATGACTGCGTCGGCCAATTGGTAACAAAACTTGCCATTTTGCGAGCTTTGGTTCCAATTCTACATGCTTAAAGGCCCGTAATTATACGAAGGACCAATCGAATGAAGTTGATATGTTCCAATCGTTTGTTTATTTAAGTTCAAGCTTCGTTTTTGTCCTGCATTGCTTAGTCAAATTCATTACGGTTCTCAAGACAAAGTAAAAAAACCGTGCAAAATAAGGGGAAAACATGATGATTTTACATTTTAGTAATTTTTGCGGATAAAGATGTGACTTTTTTGACTTGCTACTTAAGAATGTTTTGTAAGCCAAGCCAAGGGCAACGACTTCCTCTAAGACGTAAAAGCGAAATTCCTAATAGTTTACGAGATATGGAGCTGCAAATCCTAATCAGAAGCTAAAAACTTCAAAGTGTAATAAAAAGAAAACGGCAGCTAACCAGAGCAAACCCAGTGAAGGACTTTGTACTACCATCATACCCTTTCAGAATTTTTTGGTCCCGACTCGATCAACTTTTTAGTGTTGCACAGTGTAATTATAATTGTCTGTAAAAATTGAACCTAAGATTTGAAAGCGAGGTAAGCTAAGGAAGCCGACAGTTTATTTGTCAAAACGTGATTTTTGAAACTGTCATAAAACTTGTATAGGTCCAAATTAGAGATGGACGCGAAAGGGCTCATCTATCATCATTTCACTTAGTGTTTCGTGGGACCCGCAGCTCCGCTCCCATTTCTACTTTAATAACTTTGTATAAATATGATTAATTGAGGTTCTTTAGTAACAGATTTCGTCTAATATTTGCATAAAATGCTGAGAGTTGGGAAATTTTTAGAATTTGTACAGAATTAAATGAGGACAGATTAGATTTAAGTCAGATATGGGCAAAATACAAGATATGATTATAGAGAACCGCTTATGCCTAAAACTGAGAATAAGATATAGGACTGAATTCTTGGAAATTTGTTGCGTTCAAGCAGGGAAGTTTTAAAATATTTGCAGTTTTTTTTATTTTTTTAAATTTTTTAAAATTCTTAGTTTTTTTCGGTTGGATTTGTAGTTGCGAAAAAGGAACTCGAAGTATACTAGAAATATCCATTTCTAACACAAAAACAAAACTTTTTATATTATCCAAAATAAAGCAAAACACAGTCCGTAGTCACCGCTTCTGTTTCTAGTATATTATCGTAAAGAAAAAACTATATCAGGTGTCATAATACCACACACACACAAACACACATTCACATAAATATGCCCCGCCCCGCCCCGCCCACCGTGAGCCGTGTTTTGTCGAAATTCGATCTCCTCGCAGATCTTCATGTCGCTTCCATTGTCCGTTTCGCAGGTCACTTGGTCTCGCACATGCGCTCCCATTCGGGCGAGAAACCGCACGCGTGCACACTGTGCAGCAAGGCTTTCGTCGAGCGCGGCAATTTGAAGCGCCACATGAAGATGAATCACCCGGATGCTATGATGCCGCCACCACCCGTGCATCCGCATCCGCAAATACCGGCTGGTATGCTGACGCAAGTCAAGCAGGAAGTGAAACCGATCATAAGTGAGTCGGCATACACTCGCCACGAGCAATGCGCGCGCGCCCAGAGTTACCCAACTTATGCGCGCCATCTTCCTACCGTTTCAGTTCCCCACCACTCGACGACGACGATGCATACGATCCAACAGATCACAGCAGGAGCGGCCGGTGCCGGTGGAGGAGCAGTGCAGCTGACGCCCGGATTGGTACCATTAGTAACTTCCACACTGATATCCCATAATGCAGCTGCTGTGGCCCAACAGCAATCGCATAAGCAACAGGCGGCCGCTGCTGCAGCCGCCCAACAACAAGCAGCCGCAGCTGCCGCGGCAGCGGCCCAGCAGCAACAGCAGCAGGCGGCCGCTGCTCATCATCAGCAACAAGTGGCCGTCCAGCAGCAACAACAGGCGGCTGCTGCTGCCGCTGCAGCAGCTGCTCATCAACAGCAGCAGCAACAGCAATTGCAGCAGCAACAACAACTTATCCAGCTTTCCATACAACAAGCAGCTCATCATCACCAACAGGAGCAGCACCGTCAACAGCAGCAACATCAGCAACAGCAGCAGCAACAGCAGCAGCAGCAACAACAGCAGCAGCAACAACAGCAACAGCAGCAACAACAACAACAACAGCAGCAACAGCAGCAGCAGCAGCAACAACAACAACAACATCATCAACAGCAGCAGCAGCAGGCGCATGCCCCACCACCACCGCAGCAGCAACAACAGCCTCCGCCAGTGCCCATAGCCTTGATCAGTGATCCCAGTGCTTTGGCAAGAGCTGCCATGCAACTGCAACATTTGCCAGCCAATGTGGAACAACATCCGGTGGTTTACTAACAGTAGCCTCTATTGCCCGGCTATGCTCCCGCACCCACCGCGGCAAACACAACGGCAACAGCCTGGTGAGAGTTGAGCTAGGCCAAGTGAAGCAAACATGTCTATCCAAGCATAAGCAGCTAGTTTTTTTTTAGTATATTACTTAGTTTTTAGCAGCGCGCTGGTTGCAAGGATCTAAGCCGTAAAAAGAAAAGTCCTTTCTGGAACAGGGATTGGTTGATATAATTCCAATAATTCCACATAAAAAAAATGTTTTTAAACTGATATTTTGAGCAGACAGATTAGAAAATGGTTTGGATTTGATTTTGAAATTGACTTGGACTTAAAAAACAATAATCAAAATGGGATTTAAAATGGCATAAATCCATATTTAAATCCATTTTGAAATTATTTGAAAGAAAAAGTAACCAAATAGAAATTTTCGTTAAGGAAAAATCATAGCCTAGAATGTGAGTAGTTGACCTTGGATGAAATTCGAATGGAAGTCACATTAAGGATTTTACCAGACTTCGTTACTCGAATTTGTTTTAAAGAAAATTTCGTATGCTGAATACGAAAAGAAGAAAGTTACCTTGGATATTCATATAATTTTCAGAAAAATTATTGCCTAGAATGTGAGTAGTCGACCTGTAATGCAATTTTTAGCGGTCTTAATTCGAATGGAAATCATAATTTAAGGGAATTAACAGAAATTTAGAGAAATATTCTAATCTATGCTTTTGCCAGCTGTCATTTTTCAATCACACATTTTGTGTTTGACTCTCAGAGAGCTTTACAAACAGAATGGGTAGTACCCAGCAAGCCAAGTTCGGAGCGCACCAAATTATGTGTCGGAATAGAGCCGAGCTTAAGAGCGTTTTTAAAGTAAACACATAAGTTTGAGGGTTTTCGGAGCACACTCAGTGCTCTCCAAGCCCGGGCTCATAAAAAGCACTTATGTCTGCTCATTTTTGGATACAATATGCGTCTGAAAAGAGCCCTTCAACTGCCTAGAAAATTAACTTCTATGTGTCATTTGAGAGGGTGAAAGCACATATCTGTGTCAGAAAAGAGTCTGATTTGACTCCGAAAACTTACACATTAAGTGCGACCGTTTTCATAGAAAAAAACTCTCCGTACTCTTTTTTTTGTGAACATTATGAAGGTGAATGCTCATAAAAAAGTGTCCGAAAATGCCCACATTGCTTGCTGGGATAATACAGGGCCGGCAAAACACACATGCTCATTTTGGCGTTGCGTGTGTGTGTTTTTAGCCACGCGAGAGTGCGCCCATTTAGCATTTCTTTGTAGTTGCAAAAGTGGCAATGTCGCGATGTGCTGTTGTATACACATTAGATAGGAACGCGCCGGACTTTGCACTAATACATGCAGGTCATACAGGTCTTTGATGGTATGAATTGAAATAGAGCCAAGTCTAATTCTTGAAGAATTTTGTTTTAAAATGTAAACCAAAATATGGAACTTGAACAGTTTTCCACATTATGTTGATTCTACTTTTGAAAGTATTTTGTTCAATTCCTGATGGTTTCAATATTTGTTTTCAACATTTCCCCAAGCTTCGGCTGTGCGAAAACATTGATCCACAAAGATGAATTTATATATTTTTTATTGAATTCTATTTCAAATATATTCTAGCCATAGTAAAGATTTACTAATCTTGTCATAGAAGCTAAGTTGATTGGTTTTTATGTGAAACCATCTTATGTCGATTATAGGTAAACCTCTTTTTATTATGTTTTATCAATTTGTGTTGTCAAATGCAAACAGAAACTAGCAAGTGAAAAAGAAAATATCAAACACAGCCTAATTGTGAAAAATAGCTAGGCCCTATTAAGCTAAGCCAAATTAAACTTAGAATTTTGAACATGTTTCAAACGAAAAATTCTTTTTTGTTTATTTATTCTTATATCTAATTACTAAAAATATAAATTTGTAATCTTGAAGGAAATATTGACCATTTAGAATTGAAAAGCAAGCAGATAATCCAGCATAAGACGGTGCCCCTATTCAATCTTAGAACCATCCAGCATACAAAGTCCTTGCAAAACATATCCTTTAGTAAATTAACTCAAACAGAAAGTAAATAATAATTTTTTTTTCACAGAGTTAACGATATTTTAAAAAAGTAAAAACTCTTTTTTAACCTATAGCCGAATACTTTGTTATTTTGGCTCTGAAGATTTGGTTACTTGTCCGTTAAAGCTTCCATATTATATACCTTTGCGAACATTTAGAGTATACTTTATTTGAAGCTCGTTTTAGAGCCCGTTTGTAAACACTAAAGCCCAATTTACAGTGAGTGTGAAAAACTCAGCCGAGCAACTTAGTTCAGCATTTAAACATGCCTGAGAAGCTCAGTTGTGTCAGCTACACACTGAGGCAACCCTATGACCGCTCAGCTGAGCGGTAGGGTCAATTAGAACCGGTTCTATTTCAACTGATCGCTCAGCTGAGTAGGTTAGATGATTAATCCGACGCCTGTTTACACAGGCTGCCAGAAACTCAGACTCAGCTGAGTGCTTAGGTCGTGTAAGTTGGGCTCAAGCAAATGTTAAGGCAAGAGATAGAATAAATAGTATTACCAACAAAGTTTAACTTGACACAGCCTTAACGCGATAAAGTTTTGTTAGTTTAGAACAGTGGTGTCCAAACTCACACAATAAAGCATTGCGCTTGTGTGTGTAGATTCAACGTAATGTTCGATTACTCGGGCATAGAAGGCATAAAAAGTTGTAGAAGCCAGATTTTAAACCATCCTAATCTGAATTTTGCTCAAAAAATCAGTCACTTTTTAAACCATTTCCTTCACCTCTGCAAGCTTTAACGTGCAATACAAGTAAAGATTACAAAAAAAAAAAAAACAAACATCTCATAGATTGTTCTCACCCTACCCACTTCTTCTTCCTAATCGTTCTCTCTTTTTAATTTTAAAACGCTAAGCGTTTTAATATTTTTTAAAATATATATTTTATGTACGTCTTTTTTACATTTCTGAAATGTATGCAAGGCGGGCTTGTGGATAAACATTTTAGCTGTGCTAAATTGACTCCCTTCCGCCGTAATATGATGGCTTTACTCTGTAACAACCAGCGTAAGCTTTATCTTTTAAGTTCTAGCTCTAAACAGACATACTACTACATCCTCCTCATTCATCATATATATATATATATATTATGTATACCTTATAGTTTGTATATAACCCGATGATAAACCACTTTGGAAAACACTTTTTCAAAATTGTATTATTTTTTGCATTTTACAAAAGGCAAATCATAACAGAAACCCCCAACACACACACACACATAAACTATCCATGCTACCCAGTTAATATATGAATATATGAAAGCAACTCTGTTGAATTGACGATTCAAGGCGTATTAGAGCATTAACCTTCTAGGTTTTAAGTCAATTTAAACACTAATGCGAGAGTATGAGAAATATAAAAATTATTATTATTATATTTAATGTTAGTTGAACTACAAAGTAAAAAACAAAACAATTTAAAATAATTGAGATCAAGTTTTTTGGTTAAGACTTGTGCACTATCATTATGATTACAATTATGACTAAACCAGAAATTATAACAAACAAGTTATTACCCCACTATTAAAGTTAACAAAAACGGAAATATAAATAATAAAAACAAAAATATATATGTATAACTAGGCACAACATACAAAAATTAATTATAACCATTAACTGTGCTTATGTTGAAAACAAGAACAAGTTGAAAGTTGAATAGAAGGAACGCCCCAAGCGCCACAAGCAACAACATATCTGCTTTAAATTTTACAAAAAGAAAACAAAAACCACAACATATACAATTATTATTATTAAAGATGAGTTTAAACACCAACACAAACACACACAACCACACACACACCCATTATGCTTCCTTTTAAATGCAACATTTTATAATACAAATATTTAATTTCACAAATTTAATTTAACAAACAAACAAACAAAATTGTACATGTACACAGAATAAAAGAAACAATTTGAAAACATCATTTATTTTGGTTTGAAGATTCAAGGATTGTTAATAGCAAGGGGATAAATGGCGTGTATTATTATAATTTAACTCAATTCTTTCCCTAATTTGGATTCAACTTTTGAAACAGCTACAAATTTCTCTGCTTTAAGGTCGCAAAATGTAGAAAATCATGGGGGTTAGAGCGAGCAAATGAACTCGCAAAGCATAAGTGAGAGCAAACAGCTGACTAATTTCTGAATGAAATAGTGTCTACTGTGTAACCGGTGTAACATTTGGTCCAGCGATGGTCACCGTTTGTCCCCAGAGGTCAATATTTACACATACTCGAGCCCATGATACAACTAATACGGTATGGCAAGCTATCTAGCATTGTAAGCTGAGAGCTTTATGTGAAAACTCGTACATATAAGATTTCGACACATATTTCAGACTTGCAAGCTGAGTTGTAAGCTGAAACAGAGATCGAGCTGAGAGTAAACAGCCCTTCAGTCGATTTAACATAGAAGCATTTGAAACACCTCTCTTTTATGAGTGACGTTAAGTCCATTGTGACAAAGGGATACTTATTTGTGACAACAAGATACTTTACTCAAAATTGTTGTCTACAGACATAGAAAAACTAACATAGAAGCATACTTTGAAACGCCTCTCTTTTTTGAGTGATGTTAACTCCATTGTGACAAGTAGATACTTCATAGAGACAACAAAATCTGTTACTCAAAATTATTGTCTACATAGGAAAACACGCTGGTTAGAGGGAGACGGGCTTAGTCACAAAAATAACTCAGAGAGGCAAAAAATAGCTCAGAGAGCCAAAACGACAGCGAACAGCTGACAAATATCTGAATGAAAAGTTGTCGACTAAGCAAATTGTGCTTTTATGTTAAATTTTCTTTGGTTCACGGCTTTTTAATTTCGCACACCAATACACTCTCACTTTTTGGCCTAGCTCTCGGTGACAAACGCTGGTTAAGTCTATATTTTCTAGTCTGTTGTTTTTCGAAATACCAGTTTTTCGTTTAATAGCGGAACGAGTTAAGTATTATTGAAGTAAACCAAAATCGAAATATGACTAACTTGATTATCTGTACTTGTTATTCGTTGCAAAGGGTATTATAATTAATAGAAATGTATTTATATATAGATATTCTTGATCAGGGCGACGAGCTGAGTCCATTGAGCTTTGTCCGTCCGTCTGTTTTAAAGCTATAAAGCTAAAACTTTGAATATTTTAACAAGATCGACAAATCTCAGTTGTGCTGCAGGCGAATACTGTGCGAAGATCCTTTGGCTTGCTATGAAAACATCATATTTTCAATTCTATTCCAAAATGTTGTAATTAATATCTGTTGATTTGTGTTGTTTATAAAGAATTATACTCAACCATAGACCTTGAGCTAGCTAGATGTAACTTTGACTATTTTCAAATTTCTTTAGTGAGCATTTTAAATGTTTCATATTTTACTACATTGAGTCGAAACTAAAAGGTTATATCCATCGAAAGGCGATTGAGTGAGGAAAATATTTAAATTTATCACTCACCCCATATATCGCTTAATTTGCAATCTACTGAATCTCCTTTAGTTATTTATTATATTTTATTTACAATAAACTGGCATCGAAATAAAAATAATAAAAACTTACACTAAAAATGCAGGGAACAATTGAAAATTGTATAAAATTAAAATTGAAAAGTGAAAATGTTTAACTAATTGAATACCACAGGCTCCAGAAAGACACAGATAAGAATTTTAATCAACAAAAAATCCTACCAAACTACGTTTCTACCAGAAACCAAGAGAAATTTGGTACTCTCTTCTAAACGTAGAAACACACAGACATACATACAGAATTGGGTCATAAGATCTTATAAAGATCTTATACTAGATCTTAACTCAGTTTTAATTTATTGTGTAAGTTTTACCTTAAGAACTGGTATAAGATCTAAACCTAAGATTCAAATGGCCCAAAATCTACATTCATATATTTATGTAGAGGTTTAGCCGTGTTAGTCTTTTCGAATTGATGGTGATGTGTATCATAGAGCCTCCATATAGAGTATATATTATATAAAATGTACGATTATTAACTATATACAAATATGTACGAGTATGTGTAGTAAGCGAAAGGCAATGTTTTAAGTCACAACCCAGAGATGATCAAATACAATTGTGTTGCAATATTTAACAAAAATAAAACATTTATCTGTAAGTCGACTCACACACACACACACAAACATACACACATTGATTATTCGCAACAATAAGCTGGGACAGCGTTGAAAATATTTCCTAAAAAAAAAGCGCAGCGAAAAATGAAATTATCATATGAAAACGGCTAACAGCTCCCCCCCCCCCCCCCATTAACAGCAAAAAAGAAAAAACAAAAAAAACAGTAACAATACTAAATAGAAACAATAATGTACTATAAAACAAAAGCGGATACAATACCACTATATATACCTAAACAAACACCATATATATGCCTAAAAGAGACAATTGGATTACATATTGAGGAAAGAAACACAACGTATATAGTATATATATATATATATTGTACAAGTTATGGATAATAACAAATGTAATTAAACTAAAAACGTAGTAAGCACTAAACAAACAAATAAATGAGCAGCAAAAAACGCGCAGCATAAGCATAAGATTAATTTGGTGTTTGTTTTTCTTTGAAAAATCGCACTGAAATCAATTTCAAATGTGGACAGAAGTCGGTCGATAGCGGATTTTTTTCAAACCAAGTACAAAAGAATTCACTTGAGTTCCGAGTTTTTAAGCTTGGGTGAGCTTGATTTAAACTCGAGATTTCAAAAACACTCGGAATTGATTTTATCTTGCTAATCGAACTCGACTTGATCCCACATTCGGATTAAATCTAGAAAGTGCGATATCCGAAATCAGCTTGGCGCAAGAATACCCTAGACCAGCGATGCACAGCCCCAGCCGTATGCTCTTTGAGTACGTTTTGTTTTTGTAATTGCACCGAAGATAGGAAATCAATGATCGTATACATGCAGGGCGCGACGTATACAAAACGACACACATGCAAACGATTTCGTGTGTGTGCGTCGCTTAGAACAAAAACCGGTTTTGTTCTCTTCTTTGCTTAGTGTTTGCGCGCGCAATCAAACTGACCAACAACAATTTCAATATTGGTATTGGTGCTTTTCTGTGTGAGTATTGGTGAGTGCTCTGTCGTTTGCTGCTTTTAAGCATGCCCTAGACTATACTGAGCTTGATTAATTGAACTACATTCCATTCGAAAACCTCGCTTGGATCCCAAAATAAAATTCTTACAAGAACACCATGAAACTTTTTCAGCGACATTCATGATTTTCGAACTGGCAAGTCTCGAAGTCATTAGTTTCTTGCACACAATTTTAAAAACAAGTCACATACATCACCACAATGTAGGCTGCTCGATGTTTTTTAAGAATCTCCAGGTTTTATCTTCAATATACTTGGCCCATCCACCCTTTAATGTCAGCAGTGTTATAACTAGTAGGGAATTCGAAGGCAGCATAAGTGTAAAGACTGACACCAAACATAAAACGAGAGCGTAAGTTAAAGTAGGCTCTAACCGACTTCGATATACCCGTTACTCATGGAAACAAATGTTTATTAGCCTTCCTGTATGCCTGAGGTCAATTACTAAATCCAACATAAATGACTCCAAATTCATCACGATAAACAGATCAGACAACAAAACTTTTGAAAACGTCGGTCAAGCCCGACTATTACATAAGGGTGCAGACTTAATGTCGCAGCTCGAATTTGGTCACGAGTCAAACGGCCAGTTAACACACAACGCACAACGCAGTGCGCTCTCTGAGTCTCTCTCTCTCTCTCTCTCTCTCTCCCTCTCTCTCTCTCTCTCTTACTAAGATTGCTGCTGAACGCAGTGCTTAGGTTATGGGTGGGGTGGGTGGTTGGTGTTAACTGACCGTTTTTTGCTCATAACTTGAGTATCGTTCATCCGATCTTCATCACTCCTTCAGCAAATCGATAAATAATTTTGAGTACTAGATATCTCTAGAAAGTACGAACCATCTATCATCAAGACTGTAGGAGATATGACGTTTTTTCCAAATTGCGGGGGCGTGAGGGGGCGTGGCAAAAATTGAAAATAAACTTGATCTGCGTGCAGACAATAGGAGTCTACATTTCAAATTTGGTTGCTCTAGCTCTTCTAGTCTCTGAGATCTAGGTGTTCATACAGACAGACGGACGGACGGACGGACGGACAGACGGACAGACGGACAGACGGACAGACGGACAGACGGACATGGCTATATCGAATCGGCTGTTGATGCTGATCAAGAATATATATACTTTATATGGTCGGAAATGATTCCTTCTGCCTGTTACATACATTTGCACGACTTTAGTATACCCTTTTACTCTACGAGTAACGGGTATAACAACCGCTAAGTTGACAGCAGAATTTCTTTAGGTGTGTGTACCCATTTAGGCTAACTATATTAATGAAAGAGATTTTCTAACACTTTTCAAGTGTATAAAAAAACTAAGAACTTTTGTTTGAAAGTTTGAAGATTATAGTAAAAAAACAGCCAGCATATTAGTGGAAAAGTATCAATGGTACCCCATGTCACCCACAGTCCATAAAATATTAATTCACGAACCTAAAATGAATGCCGCCTTCGCTCTTCCTGTAGGCTGCATGGGGGAAAATGCATCTGAGGCTCGTAACAAGCTATATAAGCTTCACAGAAGAGTAACCGACAAAATAACATTCACGACGATTTCCACAGAGCTATGGACACTAGCGATTCATTGATCTCAAGCTTTTGCTTGACTCAAAGAAAAAATAAAAATAAGAAGATACCTCTTTCGGAAGATGTTCTAGCACTTTTGGAAGTTCAAATTTTAACACCCAGTTGTAGAGAGCACCAACTATTGAATGACGCGACCGATTCTGATAAAGATGGATCTGAGTTGGATGAAGCTAATACAGGCAACGAATACTCAGTTGATATAGATGTAGAATTGTAAGGTTAAAAATAGAATAATGAAAATAGGTCTGGTTTATTGCCCATATGAATTGGTTTTTGGGTGGCTGTCGAGTAACATGTCTTAGGGACATGCAATAGTCCATTATATCATCATAAATATCTATTTTAATAAAAATCTACCGTGCGCTTTTAAAGATATTCAAGAATTAAGTTTTAACTCCTTCTGGAGGTACCTTAACCAATTGTACGATTGAAATGAATTTTTTACATTGCGTTCCCAATGACCCTGTCCACATTTGCTGAATTTTCCAGAGTTTTATCTTAAGCTCTTAAAATCTAAGATAAAATTGTTGTCTCTGTGTGTAGCAAGTACAAAGCTACCCATAAAAGGCCAACCGAGGCTTTATTCGTAAATGTGGGTATGAGGTGATGCTTACAGAGGTCCTTTTTATCATAATTTTCGGGTCTTATGCCGGGTTTTTAACAAAAGTTGGATTTTGTCGAACTGTGTAATAATAATACTGTGATACATTTTTCAACATAAAGCTAAAAAAAATCGCCTTCATGCTCAAAATCACGAAAATGTAAAAAAATTCAACCTTTTCCATTGTTATCTTGCTTTTATCTTAAAAACCGCCACCAATAGCAATGATTGTAAGGAGAGGCAGTTGGAAATCTCGAATTCTTAAGCGAAAAGCTAACTGAAGATAGAATCGGGAGATTTTTAAAAATGGAAAAATGTTTGAAGCTGGATTTACTTTGTTATGTTTGTGGCTTTTATGTTCCCAAACGTGCATCTAGCCTCAAAAACATAAAAATAATTATAGGCAAAACTTAAACGGTGATCGTTCGTGGATGCCATATACATTATGCAGACGTTGCTACTGTTATATTTTAAGCTGGTTGAACAAAAAACAAGAACGAATGCTATTTGGAACGCCGGCCATACGGACAGATCCAAATGGACATGCTAAAGGGAAGTGCTAAGGGTGCATACATTTCATAAGTGGGATACACCGAAAAACAAGTGAGAAAGTCGGTCAAGCCCGACTATAAGATACTCTGTACCAGTTAATGCCGTCCCTCGCATTTGATCGCTCGTTATACGTGTTATACGCGTTATACGCTGTTATACGGTCATCTTTAAGTTTTTCTCTCTCTTTCTCCCAAAGATTGTGTTTATTACTTGTGTTTAGATACTTGATTTTAGTAAGAACAGAAAATTTCAAAACAAAAGGGGCAAAGGGCGGTGGTATGCGCACTTTCCCAGTCCAAGTTTCTATTGGTATTATATGATCGATTGCAAAAAACTAGACTATTAGTCTGGTTATAATGTATCACAACGTGACTGTTTTAGTGACCTTTGGATTATCAATCATAGATCTTTTTAGCAGGCTCTAGGTCAATAAGTTATGATTTTCTTCATAACGTTTCTAAAACAAGTAACTCACAACACCACAAAGGAGGCTGGTGGAGGAGTGTCTTGTTTTAGAAACGCTATGAAGAAAATCATAACTTATTGACCTAGAGCCTGCTAAAAAGCTCTATTAATTTATGTACAAAAATTGACTTTGGGACCACAGTGCACTGTGTTCCGAGTTCACTAAACTGTTTCTAAAATTTGCGTGTCACTATTAACGATCTTGCAATAAACTCATGTGTTTCTAATGACATATTTGGCGCAAGATTTAATTAAATCAAAGCAAGTTTGTTTAATTCAATTAATAATTCTAAAATATGCAAAAATAATAATAATTTACAAGTTTTGAACTGAATTATTCATTTTTCATTTTTATTAGATCCAGTTAGAAAATATAATTTTTAGATACGGCAAAATGCTTAAAACGAAACAGTTGGGTGCAAATCTATTATACCATGCAAGCTTGCTTAAGCAAGCAATTTACGCGAAATACTCGTTCTACTTTTTCCGAGTTCAAAACGGGTTTGCTATCCTAGATTAATAAAGCCATTCTGGGCTGCACTTTGAAAATGTGTTTCATTATGTACATTTATTTATACGATATTTTCATTCAGTTTAAAACTCTTTTAATACACAATAATTATAACCAAATTCTTATCTTCTTATCTCAAAAAACTAAATCTCAAAACTCCTGCCATATAATTCTCGCTTTGAATCATTTGTTTGCCATCAATTCTCAGCAAACGTTCATGGTCCAAATAGCGGGGGGAATGCACAATTTCAGGTTTAATATCACTTTGTCTAATCCACACTTCCAATGGATCAAGCCGCCAACTTTGCTTCTTTAGAATGGCCAAACAACGCCAGATGAAAGCCTCGCCCAAGCAGAGCGACTTGGTAACATCCAAGATTTTTAGCTGACGACAATTGATAACAAATTCCAACAATCCTGCGGGACTCTCCAGTTGATATCCCGATACATGCAGTTCGGTTAGGTAAGGCAGCTGTGTGGAGAGTTGACTCAACATTTGATCTCCCAGTCCTTGTAAGTGCCCCTCCTCCTCCACCTGACCATATAGCTCCAATCTTCTCAACTGACGCAGATGGCTAAGCTCACGAAAGAAACGTTCATAGTCGGGTAGTACACTGCTAAAGCGAAAACCCTCGATTTGTCTGCGTTCACCAGCTGGAGGATGGGTGGGACGCGCTATGCGCGATAGAACATCAAACACAAAATTCTTTGAGTAAATGGACAACTTATGCAGACGAGGCAATTGTAACAATTGATGCGTTATATCCGATTCCATGCACAGATGATAGTCGGCTATTTTGATATGCTCCAGAGTTGGACACAATTGTAGGTCAACCAGATCACAGCAGTTCACCTCATCGCAATCTTCCATTATGTCAAACTTTCGTAGTTTTAGCTGACGGAAAATATCTCGAAAATGCTGGGACTCCAGATATTGACAATCATCCAGGCAGAGTTCATTGAGTAGCTCCAAATCGCATAGATACTTGCCAGTGATTTGGCAGCCCCTCAGCTTAAGTTTACGCAGCGAGGGAAATACACGTCCCAGCAGACGCACATCTTCATCCACAAAACGTACACGACCACGTCGATGGTTGACCACCAACCACTCTAGGCTGGTGACTCCACTTAGGGTAAGATTGCTCAAATGACGCAGTCTACGCACATCCAACTGGTGACAGCTCAAACGTTCCATGTAGGGTTTTAGTTTCAAAATAAAAGCCAGAAACTGCCTAGCCGTGGGTGAAGATGGTCGGAACATTTCATCTTCTAAAACTACATTACGCACTCGGGTTCGCCACAAGGTTTGCACTATGCTGGAGAGGCGACTGTGCAGTTGGGCGAGTTCAAATTGCTGATAAACATTCAATTGACGGACTATCAAGGCCAGCACATCGTCATTCAACTGTAGCAGAGAGACGGGAGTAGTGGGTCCTGAAAAACGATCGTAAAAGTAATCTTGGTGCATACATAAATAAATGTGACAATTTTTTTTACCTGTTTCTGATTTGGTTGTCGATGTCATCTTCTATTTGCTCCTGCCAGTCTTGATGCACTTTCAATACTGACGAAAAAAAGTCGCGGCGCAAGATCGCCAGATGAGCAATTGAACGAATGTACAAGGTTACTTTAGGGGTGGTTTTCCAGGCAAACGGGCGCAAATTCCATGACTACCTAACTTCTACATTCCATTTAGGGATGGTTTATTAAAACGATAGTATTTCACGTTAATGCTGGGAATTTCAAGAATAATTTTAAAATGCGTTTTGGAAGTCATTAAAATAGTCCAATCAAATTAGAATTTTTCGATGAAGGAAATATTGACCAGCCAGATTTTTGATATGTGAAACGGCTGGGACCATCTGTATCTCTGAAACTATTGCTCTTAGACAAAGTAGACGAAAATTTTTAAAGACCAAGCTATAGATAATAACTAGACATCGGATTTTATGCACTTTTTTAAATGAAGGTTGATTGAGGTGAATATTTGGATTTATACTAATTCAATAACCCACTTTACATTGAAAACTGCATTTGGGCATTTCCACAGCTACGAACGTGACAATCGTACGAATTTTTTTGCTTTTATTATAAAGAAAAACAAAGAAAAATGTTACCATAAATTTCCGCATATTGATTTTTGGATAGCACTTGAGAAGCACTTTATTTAATGTAAAAGCTAAGAGTTGTAGACAGTAAGTTCCCAGGATACAGGCAGACAAAAGGGCATACGCAACGTGACAGAACACGGAACACGTGCGTTTTATCTGCTTTCACAAAAAAGCAAATCTCTGCGGAATGCGTTCGAGTTCTTTAATGCAACTAATTTTAATATGATCTGCAATGTTGCAACTATATATTTATAGATGATTCGGTCAGAAATAAAATGTTTCTTTTTTATATTTGCCTCATTACGATACGCAACGTGACATACGTTACGTGACAAGCCTTTCTCTAAAGCTGTTCTTATGATGCTTTTCAAAAATTTATATATGTATCCTTTTGCGTAATCCTAAAAAACATAATAGTTTTGATTCGGGAACTTATATTGATAAACATAAGATAAGTTAGCTGCATAAAATGAATCGATGTTTTCGGTTTTTGGTTGGCCTTTCTGTGGAAATGCCCATATTCAACATATGCCAAATATGCAATTTATGGGCATTTCCACAGAAATGTCAACCGCAGTCAAAAATGTAAAAGTGGTTAAAAACACTATGTTTTATCTAATTTTCATGGGGAAACAGTCAAATTGCATTAATGAAAGCCAATCTTACATTTATACATAGCCCATTTCGAAATATTCGGATTTACGGCCGCGCTAGCTCAATTTTTCTAATTTGGACATTAATTTTGCACTTTTTTTTTCCTTAAGATTTCTTATACTTTTGCTATCTAAAATCTTTCTGAGGGTACAAATGGTCAAAAAAGAATGCACAAGAGACCATGAGAAACGATGTGATTGCAATAAACTTAAAGCTTTTCTTCTCATTATAATGGAAACCACATAAAAAGTATGATGGAACAAAATGTCGCGTGCGAAAGGGACTAAAATTAAATAAAAAATAAACTACTTAATATTTTTGAATCCAATAAAAAACATTTTTAAGATACATCAGTGCATAATATTTTAAAATCGCATTAAAATATTCCTTCAGGATCCACTGAAATCAGTGTTTGAGCTGCTCGCCTTGAAAGTGACTTCTGTTTTTGTCGCATGCGAATGCATTGGTTTTTTGTAATTATCTTGAAAACGAACAATTGCCCAAAATCAACTTTAGCACCATTTATAGTGCTAATCAAGAGCTATAAGTTTCGTCTTTTGTCAAAATAAAATAATGTTTTGGCATATGTTTTTCTTCACTTTGAATGCGTACGAATGTCGCATTCGACATTTGAGAAATGCCCATATGCAATAGATATGTAAAATATGTAATTGTATAAAAAATGTATAAAAATGGCGAAATTTACAAAAATTCTCATTCTTGAGCTATTGTAAATAATATATAGATGGCATATATAGACGGTTAAATGGAAGTTGTAGACCGAGCAAATGATAGGTGTACCTTGAAGGTTCTAAGTTATTGGGAAATTTCTAAATTGTTCATTAATTTCAGATTCTTATGAAGATTTTATGGACGGCTAGAGTATACGGGTAAATAAAGGAGATGTGGAACAAATGGTCAAGAAAATCGCGGAATTTCAAAAAATTCTCATTTGTGTTTAGATTATCATAAAGAAGGGTAAACCAGTGGGTAAATAGGAAAAGAAGATCAAATGGTCAAGAAAATCGCGAAATTTGAAAAATTTTCAACCTAATATAACTATGAAAGTTGCATAGATTTCAATTGAAGATGCGTATATAAGAGACCGCGAAATTTGTCAAATTTTCATTTAAGTATTTACGAAAGCGCAGGCGTTGGTAAATAAGAGGAGTAGATTGAACTGTTCAAAATTTGTCAATTTTTTTTATGACCTAATATTATTATGAAGATTTTATGGATGGCAATGTAGACGGTTAAATAGGAGTACATCGAACTATCAAAAGAATCGCGAAATTTGCCAATTTTTCATATGACCAAAGATTATTATGAACACTTAATAGACGGCAATATTAGACGGGTAAATATAGGAAGTGTAGACCGAATTTTCCGACCGAAAATTTTATGATTTTTGGGAATCATTACGATTTATCAGATGGCTATTGTAGACGCGTAAATGGTTAGATCCAACGGTCCATTAAGTTGCGAAATTTTTGAACATTTTTGTATAGTGTAGACGGATAAATGGACGGGTCAAGATCAAGCGGTTAAAAAATCCGGATGTATACAAAATTTCTTGATTAGTTCAGATTAACCTGAAAATTTAATAGTTGGCAATTAAAGACGGGTCAATAGGAGGAGTCGTCCCATCGGATTAAAGAAATTTTAACATTTGCGAAATTTTTATATGAGTTTAGATTGACACGAGGACGGGTATATCGACGGGTAAATAGGAGGTGAAGATCAAACTAGGGAAATTTGAAAAAAAAAAAGTTAATGGGTTTACGTTATCATGGAGATTTGATAGATGGCAATTGTCTATTAAGCTTCACTTCTTCGTATTGTGTTTAAAATTCTAAAGGGGGCGCAGCAACGCACACCAAGTGCCTGCTATGCAAATCTCTTAGCCATTTTTGAATTAACGAGTATTTTTTTCACTCATTTTCGGCATTTTAATTGATTTCTAATTGAATTGGTGACGTTGATTTACAAGTTCAAACAGATTTGCAACAAAATCAGTAAATGGTTAGCACAGAATCATTATGTAATTTCATAAAAAAAATTTTTTTTTTTGATATTTTGCATATTTTTTATGCAAATAAGCAATTTATGCAAGATTTGATTTTACCGGACTTAGATCATTGATCAATAAAAATAAGATAAGTGCAATCAGAGCTTAAATCGTACATGCGGTTCAAAATATGCAAATATGCAAAATCTGATGTCTAGTTATTAGTTTACTTTGTAATTTGATTAGATTTTCTTTGGTTGTTTGTTTTTTGTGACGTATTTATACTTTTGTTGATAGCCTTTGTTTGTCGACTCTAAATAAATAAAGCAAATATTATACGATTGAGTACAACTTTACTCATTCCATGAACACACCTTGTTCTTATTTTAAGCTGAAGGAAACTTGTTTCTGAGCAGGTTTCTTCCCCTACATATGTATATACAAAATTTGGTGGCTCTGTATCTTATGGTCTCTGAGATCGACTCTGAGATGAAACTTTCTTCTTCGTTGGCCCGATATTAATATCTCAACCTTTCTCAGCTAAGTTTAGGTCGTCTCCTCTTACCGGCTTTCTGAAAGTCTTTCGCTTTTCGATTATTTAACTGCAGATTTTGTATGTTGACTCATTTCTTGGCTTGTCTTAAACTAAGAAACCACAGGAGCTTGATCTGTTTGGAGTCATTAGGAATATGAGCTAGCTAACTTGAATCAAAACAATTTCAAACTTGATTGACTTGAACCCACCGCAACCAACTCTTTTCGTTCATTTAATTTGGGGTCAGCTTTGTCAACGAATCGAGTTCAGGACCTTTTGTGCTGAATTGTGCTCATTTCTAATAATTTTTGAGAACGCTTGAACCAATTTGAACGTTTCCTCTGAATTCTAAGAAACTTCCCGCAAAGCATATAATTTAGGAAAGAGGTGTATAGTTTGTCAATTAAAATAATAAATTAAATCTATTTACATTTAAGTTTATATCTTGTCAAAGAGCATTGGCTGGCCAAACGTTCTCTCAACTATAGCTTTCTTCTCTAGTTTTCAAATTTCTTCGTTCATTCATTAGTGATTAGATCTCGCCCTAGTAAACAGATTAATCACCTCCCATATGATACTAAGTATTACTATTCAAATTTAATTGTCAGAACTGACAACGAGCCATCATTGAAGAGAGCGGCAGTCAGTGCAGTGGACTACACAAAACGCATTGCCAATATCAATATCGTCTGCCCTCAGTGGTTATCGCTCCAAGTCATCATCAATTGGGAGCAAGTGATTGGTTATTGAGGTCCGGTCTGCTGGGCATTGGTTTAGGTTTATCATTATCAGCAAACGACTCAACTCAAATCGTGAAAAAGGGTCTCTTGGCAGGTTAGATGTTAATTGATAACGCGTCATAAAAACCGAAAAATATGTAAGACGTTCGCTGCTCCCATTCCAGTTAAGAACTCCAGCCGAATGAAATCGTTTAAAGATAACCATTGCCAGTGAGATTATGGAGCTGTTGAACTGCCGGAGCAGCAGCAACATTAAAACTATACAGCTATATGGGCTAAGTGCACAGACTTACAAATGATTGTACACCGAGAGAAATCCATTTTTCATTCATTGCGAGGCATTTGTAAATGGGGATTTAAAGCTGGGCCATTTCTCTCAGTGTATCAATAAAGTTCCTTAGGTGGAGTACAACATCATATCATTTAATTCTGTTCATTTTATTTATTTTATATTTGTTTTCGTCTCTTAATAGCAGCAGTACAAGTATTGAAAAATGTGTTTTCCAACGTCAGTCGTTATCAAGTCGGCGGTCGAAGCGCTTCGATTCTCATCAGTTAAAAAACGAAGAAAGGGACCAGCAGGATTTAAAGTGAAAAGAAAAATACATAAATAGGAAATCAACTCAGTTACGGTTGAGAGATTATCAAAAGCTGCACCAAGATAACGTCCAGCTCGGAGAAGACAGAAAGACAATACGGAAAAATTATACCTTTGATACGTGAATCATATAATTTGCAAAACAATACTACTAACATCTAATTCTGGGTAAGGCAGAAATTAGCAATATCATTGGAGATTAAGAAACACAGATTTTAATTGAGCGCAATTCGATTAGATAAACTGTGAAATTAATAAACAACTTAAGACAACACTAATCTAGTATAGAAACTGGTGACTATGTCAACAAAGCAATCAACATTATTTAAAAATTGTCAAAATAAAATGAGCAAAGCTGATGATAGTCTCGCATTCTTCACATTTGAATCAACTCAAAACAATTACAAACGTTTTGTATTTAGGCATGTATGCTGCAAAACAGGTTAACGATGCACAAGGTTGTGTTGCATTTGAATAGATATACCAAAACTAGAGGAGAGCCTTGACATTGCTAAGATAGTTAAAAGATTTCTTAACATTAATAACAGAAAGTATATATATTATAGATCAGCAACAACAGCCAATTCCGTCCACATTTACATATCTACACTAAGAGAGAAAGCTAGAACGAGTTATTAGAGTAAGAACGCTCTTGAAAAAAACAATTATTCGTTCTTGAATTTTCTAGAATTTCGCTCTTGGAATCGAGCTTAATTCTCAATTGGTTTTTATAGACAAAGGGGAGTGAGGGCAGGTTAACATTGAGGGACTAGCGTTGGACACGCTCTCAGAGAGAGAGTGAGCACATGAGCAGTTTGTCGTTGTCAGATGCGTACAAATACCAACTGCGGTTATTCTTAAGAATGGTTTCGACGCGACGTGTAGCGTATGGATGATAGTCGAGTGGGCTAAGCTGCCCGTCGTCTGTGTATGTTTCAGTTTTTAAGGTACCGAGTTCTAGTCCCAGTAAAGTAAAGTCTCTCACACCTACACCCCGCCCCCTTCAAATACTTTTTTTTAAGTCTTTTATTTTTAGAACTATTCGTACTTGAATCAAGTACTGAAATTCTTGACTCAAAGATGTTGGAATAAAGAATTTCGCTCTTTTATCAAGAATTTTCACTCTTACCGTACTTTTGTGAACGAATAATCTTGACACAAGAGTGAAATCCTCTATTTTTTCTCTGAGTGTATAGTCTATGAGATTCTTATAAAGATTAGATAAGAAATAGCTGATTTATAAAAAATGTTGCAAACTTTTTGGCCTTTCCTTATGGAACACAACTTTCGAAGGCTATAAGGAAAGGCTTTTAAACATTCGTACCCCCCAGTAACTGGTATATTGAAGTCGGGTAAGGACGACTCTAACTTAAGCTCTCGTTCAAAATGAATTTTAAGTAATCTTGCTGCCTAAAATATTTAGTTTTGACTTCTTTTATCTCTGTACTCCAAAACAAATCCATGGCTTTAACGGTTTCTTGATTTCTTGTGCATTCAAGTTTTCTTTACGAACAAAAGACTTCTTTCAGAATATTAACTCAAAATATTAACTCACAAGTGATATGTCAAAATTGTGCAAAATACCAAAGGCAATAACATCCAATCCGATAAGATTGATATGGAAAATAGAAGTCTGATCTTGGTAAATGCAGAATCTACAAAAATATATTAGTTTTGCTCGAAATTTGATTAAAATTACCATTAAAAACAAAAAATATTTCTCACTATCGGGTGTGTTTCAGAAATCTCTAGAGATTTTGCTTGCTTTTATATGTGATGTGCCACATATATGCCCGCTACTAGATTAGATGACAAAAGTTGAGCGATTTGAAACCGACTGATTTAATGTGTACGATGTAAACTACCTATGACCTAGTAGCCAACATTACTCTTATCATTTCACATATAAAGTCCTCCTAGGTTAGTTCCAAATCAAATCGTTTGTACGAAAATCTATAGAGATTTGTGGAACACAACCGTATAAACTATTTTTTAACGATTGATGCTATGAAATCTATTGAAAACATATTCTGTCATATTATGGTTTTCAATTAAGTGAATTCAAATGTAATACATGTTATCTTTCCGCATTAAACCTTTAGTTTCTACGTACTTTTAATTAAAAGTATATAGTTTTAATCATTCATTCAATCAATTTTATACAAAAGAACATGTACCACATTTGTATTCAAAAATTCTTTTCGAAAACGAAAACCGAAACAAGCCTGATGGTATATAAATATAACTGCTAAGTTTAAGAAAGCTACACTCTAGTCAACCCTAAAGGGTAATCTGAGAAATATTGAGTTAAGTTCACACATAGGAAAAAAAACCGAGAACATTGGACTCAAATGTTGTCAAAAACGAAAAAAATAAGTTATTCAAATTACACCCTAACTTAAATAAGGGAAATGTTTTTGCGAGAGATGAAGCCCTGCTTTTAGAGAAGATACTTCAATTGGAACAGCTTCTGTTCTAACTAGATTTTTAAATAAGAAAATGAAATCTCTTAAAGTTCTGTGACACCGATGAATTTTTAGAGCGATTTGCAAACCAAACGAAGATGAAATCTCTAGAGATTTCTGTGACACTGCTGCTTAAGTCGATATACCCGTCAATACCCGTCGATATACCCGCTGCTCGGGGATATAATTTCTAAATAGCCTTCCCTTATGTTAATTAACAGAGCTTTAAGAGTTAACATTATTGTTAACATATTAAAGAGCTCATTATATTATATTACCAATTGACAATTTATGGTCATGTCAACAAATTTGGAATTTGGATAAGTGTATCCATATGTATACAAACTCCATCTATTTGATATTTATCAGAAATATCCCCGAAATTGTTTATGATCACAGCTATAACTCGGTTAAGGTAATAAGTTAAACAATCAAAAATGCTTTTGGCCAATATAACTGCCTTAACCGAAACCGGAATTCGTGTCGGTTTTGTAGTAGGCAAGGAGTACCCTAATGTAGTAGGCAAGGAGTACCCTATATATTCTACTATTAAGTGTTAAAGAATGTTGTCATACATGTTGTTGAAGATTGGTCACACTCAAAAGAATGGCGGATACACACAGAGTTAAAACGAATGTACATACATAAGCTAAGCGCAAATTGAGAATAAAGGACAGTATTAAGCGAGAGTCGAAACAGATCAGACGCATTTTTATTCAATTGCTGGTGCCAACTCTACCACAGTTTTAATCTCTGGTTTTAACGATCCCATAAGCTATAGCTATGAACCAAGGTTCAAACCAAAATCATGGGTTCAATGCTTTTAGGTATATGACAAATTAATTATATGGATTTTTTAGCGACCATTTTAAGTTCAGTGACCCATTTTGGACGTCAAAGAACGTTTTTGAGCTAAAGATTAGCTGTTATATATAATATATGAATATTTTTAATCTACAGTGACTTTTAAATCATTTTACGATACGAAAAAACAGATATCTTATTGCGATATTTCTCTATAAAATAAGAGAAAGAAATCATATACATTCAGAGAAATCTAGCACGAATTGGCGAGACTGAAATCGGCTTCAAATTAGATTTTTTAAGACGAATACTGATCGAATTCGAGAAGACAATTGATCTCGAATTCTAATTTTAAAATTTGTTAAAAAATCCTAGAATAAAAAAAACTTTTGTGAGTCTGTGTCAGTCATTTGACTGATAAGTCTTAGGTTGGGAATTTTAATTTTTTAGTTTTAACTTTATTAAATTGTTGATATACTTTTTATTCATTTTCATTTTGGTTACCGAAGACCACATTTTGAAAAATGTCAACAAATAAAAAATTGGTGACATTGATATTTTTTGTTTGACAAGCGACGCATTGCACTACCTTCCATTTTTTGTATCATGACGTTTTCTAAGCGAATGTCTTGTCCGCTTGACCATGGCCCTTGTTGCTCGCTGAGCGGTAAAGTGCCAACTGCTTGCAGTCTTAAGTATGATTTTGACGCCAAATTTTCCTTATGCCTGATAGTCGAGTGAGCCTTAGCTCATTCCCGTCGTCCGTGTGTTCAGTCTTTGAGGTCCCGCGTTCAAGTCCCAGTAAAGTATGTCAAAAACGAGAAGTCCAAGCTAACTTCGTCTGTGCCGAAGCTTTTATACCCTTGCAAAATCTGGGGTTTAAATATCAGAGTTTAAGAACGCTAGCATTAAAATCACAAATTTTTCTAACTAAACCCATTTTACGACAGCTAGTCGTCTGACTTCGACCAAATTTCGCGAATCTTTTTAAAAACATATCAAATAAACAATCGCCGAGTTTAAGAACGATAAAATTGAAAACAAAAAATAGTGGAAAGCTAACTTCGGCTAACTTGATAGCGCCACTACTTTGAGCATTTGTTTGCCAGTTTGTTATATGGCAGCTATACGATATATACATCCGATTTTGACCAAACTCCCCAAAATTGTGTGGAAACTGATAATATTCACAAGTGGAAGGTATAAAGACGCTACCATGGAAAACAAAAAAGTTTTTCTCACTAGAACTTCTCTTTCGACCGATAGTTCCTATGGCAGCTATATGCTATAGACACTCGATTTGGATCAGTAACAAGTTTGGGAGCGATAGCATAGAAAAAAAAAGATTTTCCTACTAAGACTTTTTTCAGATATATCTTTTGTATGGCAGCTATAGTTGGCCGATTTTCATAAAACTTGGTGGAATTATGTGAAAGCATGGAAAACTTAGAAATACGAGGTTTGGGCATGTTTGCGTTGAAGACAAAAAAGTTTTTCTCACTAAAACAACATTTTCGACCGATGGTTTCTATGGCAGCTATATGCTATAGTCATCCGATCTGGCCGGTTCCGACAAATGTGCAGCGTATTAGTACTAAAAGGCTTCGTGCAAAGTTTGGTTAAGATAGCTTTAAAACTGACGGAGGAGATAGCATGTAAACAGACGGACGGACAGACGGACACTAAGCTCGTCATGCGGATCAAGAATATATGTACTTTGTGTGGTCGGAGATGCTTCCTTCTATGCGTTACAAACATCTGGAAAATTTCAATATACCCTCTACAAGGGTATAAAAAATGTATTTTTTCACTAAGACTCATTTTCCGACCGATTGGTCCTATTTTAGCTGTAAGATATAGTCATCCGATTTTGACCAAAATTCAAAAATCTGTGTAAAAGCATATAATATTAGTAATGGGCGAGTTTGGGGACGCTAACATAAAAAATTTTCTCACTAAGACCCAAATATAGTCATTAGATTAATATTCGAATTGGCCGATTTTGGGGACACTAACATTTAAAACAAAAAAGTTTTGTTCACTTAGACCCATTTTCCGACAAATGTTTTCAAAGCAGCTATAAGATATAGTCATCCGATTTTTACCAAAATTTCCAAATCTTTGTAAAAGCATATAATTTTAGTAATGGCTGAGTTTCGGGACGCTAACATTGAAAACAAAAAAGTTTTGTCACTAAGACTCATTTTTCGACCAATGGTTCCTATGGCAGCTATAAGATATAGTCATCCGATTTTGACCAAATTTTGCAAATCTGTTTGAAAGCATGTAATATTAGTATTGGCCGACTTTGGACACACTTACATTGAAAACATAAAAGTTTTTCTCACTAAGACATATTTTTCGGTCGATGGTTCTAATGGCAGCTATAGAATATAGTCACCCGATCTGGTCGGTTCCAACATATTAGCAGTGTGCAGTAAACATAAGACTCTGTGCAAAGTGTGAGAGATTTGAGTAGAATCAGAAAGACAGACGGACGGACAAAGTTCAATCGACTCAGTTCGTCGCTCTGATCAAGATATAGTTTATATATACATATATATATAGTTTATGGGGTCGGAAATGAATATTTCTTTGCATTGCAAACTTCTTGACAAAATTATAATACCCTTTGTGAGATATCGGCTTGATTTTTTCTCTAAGTGTACGAATTTGGTCGAATTTATATCGGAAGCGAATTCTAGAACCCAAAAAAATATATTGTAAGCAAATAGTACAACTTTCAAAGGGCTTTTTTTGTGAAACAACATTCAACGAGGATGCATGTAGATAAAAGGACGAATGCTATATCGATTTTCTTGTAAGAATTTTCAATAGTAGAACCAAATTCCAACAAGTTTCAATTCTTTCTTAATCTTATCTATAGATAGTTTAACTTTTAATGCAATCTTTAGCGTGTTACCAACCTATCACCACATCTTTCTACACTTTACTTCTAAAAATCCAGTATCTTCAATTAGCATGTAATTTGCAGTTAACTTGTTAACTACTCATTGATTAAAGACCACAATTAGGAATGTTAAAGAAATTGCTATAACGTACTGCAAACTCGATATTGTAATTATATAAATATGTAGAAATATTTCGATTGATTTGTGACAATTATAAACAGAAGGCGGCTGGGATAAAGCGAAAACCAGTTAAGCATAAAATGCTTAAAACGAACGCAATTTCTAGATTTCCGTTTCATTTCAGTGTAAGCAACGGTCACGGTGATATGATCGGAAAACAGCGTGTGGTGTGGACAAGTTTGGTGGGTCTACTTTTATCCACCGTATCACTCATTTGTTTGCTCAATCTGGAGCGTATACATCGACGCACTTTGGAATGGCTTATGGTACTGCGGCCGAATTCAATGATCACCGATTTGTGGCAAACACCAAGTGTGGACGTAGTGGCGGATTTGTATCTGTTCAACTGGACCAATTCGGAGGATTTCAATAATCACACGATAAAACCACGCTTTGTGGAACTTGGACCCTATCGGTTTAGGGAGAAAATGCAAAAATTAAATGTGGTGTGGCACGATGAGAACTCAACGGTTTCCTATTTGCGACGAAGTCGTTTTGACTTCGAACCAGAAGGCAGTGTGGGTAATCCAATGGATATGGTCTTGGCACCCAATTTGCTTACAGCTGGCATCTATGAGAAAGCACAAAACTGGAATTCCGTGCTGAAAACGCTCATGCTGTTCTCTCTGAATATATACGACAATGAGCCGACCATGATGCGACCAGCCAAGGATTGGCTATTCAATGGTGTCGACACACCGTTAGTGAGGATGAGCAAACTGGTGCCCACAAGTATGATACCAGAGCTGAATTTTCCCTATGAGAAAATAGGTTATGGCTATCCGGTAAGTAGATACCTAACGCTGAGGGAACTGTTAAATGTTAATTTGTTGTTAATTTTTTACAGCGTAATGGCAGCACGGAAATCTATGGTCATCACAATGTCTATACGGGTCGTCAGGATTTTGATAAATTAGGTCAAATTGCACGTTGGCGCTATGCAAACACTTCCTTCACTAGTCCCAAATGTAAACTTAAGGGCAGCACGGGAGAGTTTCATCCCATACCGCTGAAGAAGGGTGAACCAATCTCATATTTTCTACCCGATCTTTGTCGTGAACTGGAGGTGGATTATGCGGGAACAACGATTTATGAGGGAATAGAGGGCTATGTCTACAAAGGAAGTCGACGAAATATGGCAAATGGTAAGATTTTTGTGGTAAGATCATTGGTCGAACATTTCTATTTCTATGGCCCATGTCTAGGAAAGTGTTGCAACTAAAATGCAACCCATTGCCTCAGTCAAATTTAAGGCACCCATCAAGTGTTTTTTAATAAATGCTATTTGGTCTCTTTTTGAAGCTAAAGAAATCATTATAAGCATTTAAGAGGTATACAAGCAATCTTGGAAAAAACAGACTAATAACACAATGACTAAAAATTTAGAGTAGTCTTAGGAATTATTTGAAAATAGCCGCCATGATGTGAATATATATCGATATTTTAGTATTAAGGTATCGTAATCGAATGTTGGTAACACTTTATAGAGAATGAACCGAGAGTAAAACCAAAGATTTATAGATATTATAGATGACGCATGTGAAACAAAAAACGATTGTTCTTGAGAGCTGACACTGGATCCCAAAATAAAAAAACCGGTCATGAACCAAACCCCAAAGAACCGGTTCGGTTTGGGTTTTCCGGGTTTCTCGAACCTGAACCCGAACCGAACCCCCTGTTCAAACCATCATTTAAGTCAGTTTCTTAAGATCTTTTCTAGTTTTCTCAATATTATGACCGAAATAAACTATTTTATAGTATAGTACAGAATCGCTTGAGTTGATAATTAAAAATGTTTTTTTAGAAATCCAATCCATATTGCGATTTCGTGAAGAAAGAAAAACATATGTAAAAGTAACATTTATGACTATTTTAATCAGATAGAGGACTCAAAAAAGACTCAAATGCGATCAGAAATTCTTCTATAATTCAATGACCAGGCACTTTTGAAACACTTTTTAGAACACCTATAAATGATAACTATAAAGAAAGTGGTCCAGTCGACTTGAAGACTCGTATACATAGCTTGGTAATCTGGACGCATTCTTCCAAATTCCTGATCAAATAAATGTCTAAATTTTTACCGAATGTTGAATCAAAAATCGGTCAACTATTTAACAATCTATGAACCCAGACTCGAACCAAAACCGTGGTTTCGATTAGTACAGGAACCGGCACGCGAACCGAACCTGTCATGAAGGTTCGAACCTCCGGACCTACCCTTCACCAAAATTGTACAGGTTTGCAGCCTTGGTATCTATATATGTAGTGTCTTTGGTAGAGCGCAGTAGATAGAAAAGCATGGAAGAAGACAAACAGAAAGAAAAGCCAGTATCGACAAACCGTGAAGTGATAAACCCGTTAAGTGACATTGTAAATAGTAAACCGTGTGTGAATAAAAACCCGAATACCGAACAAAAAAACATCGGTTACATTAGCTTTTTTTTTAAAGCGTTTGCGATGTGATTTGTATACCCTTTAATCGTAGAGTAAAAAAACAAAATCTATATCATCTTTGTTGTTGTGTTCGAATTTGCAAGAGATATAGAAGAGAAAGAGAAGAGAGAACAATGCATAGGACCTGGGCAAACCTATTCTTAACTCGTATCTTTTCCCGATATTGTTTCGATTTATGTTTTTCCTGCTTTAGACCAGTTTATCACTTGAAGAAATAAATACTAAACTGATAAAGGTACCAAAATAAATAACACTTATTGTAAATCCCCTAAAAAAATCCTTTTCCAGTTCCAAATTCTTTCTTCTGAAGTGCTTTTTCATATATCTCTAGTCTTTCTTTTTAATTAAAGACAGTAATTAAAAAATTCTTTTAAATTGGTCGTTTTATTAGCTTTTTCTTCCAATATTGTAGACTTTATCTTTGATTTTATGTATTTCAGCCACTGATAATCCTCAACAGCGCTGCCATTGTCAGCATGATTGCCCAGAGCTACGATCAGGTCTTTTAAATGTATCCACCTGTTGGTACGGTGCCCCGGTTTTTGCCTCCTACCCACATTACTACAACGCGGATCCATTTTACATTGAACAAGTGGAGGGTATGAAACCAGATAAAGAACGGCATGAGATGATTGTCATTTTGGAGCCCAAGACCGGCATGGTTCTGGAGCTCAAGGCAAGAATACAAGGTAGTATGCTGGTCGAACCCAGACCGGAATCGTAAGTAACTCTCGAATTGGATATAATATTACTTGGTGAAAGCTTAAAAAATTCTTTTTTTGCAGCATCTTTCGTAAAGCCCGTCGCACCTTCTTTCCTGTCGTCTGGGCTGACTATCAAGTGCGCATAACACCCGAGCTGCTGGGCTATCTGAAATTATTATTTCTCTCTGCGCTTGTGTCAAAAGTGTGCTGCTGCCTAGGTGTTGCGCTGGGTTTGGTAATGCTGCTCTGGTATCCACGTCAATTACTTTGCAAGAAGCAGCTAATGCGTAAAATTGAGATTTCGGGCTTGGATACGCATATGCCCGATCAGGCCAAGAACACAGCAGTCGAAGATTCGCCCCTGCTTGTGGGACTGCAATATGTGGCATCCAATGGGGAGGGATGTAAAGGTTAAACCGAATGCTAAACTATTTTTCAATAAGTTTCTACTATATGCATGTGATAAGGATAAGTTGCAAGGTTTTGACTTGTTTAGTGTTAAGAATTGAGTTGATATCCTCGGTGTGTACAAATTTTAGTTAATAAATATAAAATTTGCAATATTTTTTTTGTTGTTTGAGAAATTTTGTAATTTTTCAGTTTACAAATTTAACAAAATGGGACTGAGGAAATGTAAGGTTTAAGGCACAAGCGATGAGGGGAGGATTACTTGCACCGAGAAAAAAAATTTATATGAAATGGCAGTCATCTATGTGTATATCTTACTCTGTCACAGCTAATATAAGAAGTCATATCATTTTCCCCCAATTGATATAAAATATATGATATTTTTGAAAGTTTTTCCAGCGAATATCAATATGAACCTGAACTTTTTTGTCTCTAGTATGTTTCTTAACTTTCAAATAAACTATCCCAACGAATTGTACGATTACTTTTAGCGAAGATATACCATTTTGAATACATATGCTCGATAATAATAAAATAACAAAACTGTCTACTGCCCAAAGGTATGCCTTGAAAAACAGTATAACAGATTAGTAATGTGTATAGAATTTTCATGAAAACTTTCAACAAAATCTATTGCATACTTTGTGGCACCAACAATATATAGGATTGTTGTGAACACAAGTACTAAAACTGGTATATCTTCATTAAAAAAAATCGTAAAATTGTTTGGCAAAGTTTATTTCAAAGTTAAGGATTAGTACTTTCCGATAATAATAAAGAATTTCGAAACACAAGTATAGGTTCCCCACAAAACGCGTCAAAAAAAGAGTCAAAATAGGAATTTTTTGTTACTTTAAGCTTTAAACTACTAAAATTCTCGACGTCTAGAATCATCACCAACCTTTCAATATACTGGATAAAGTCAAATGTTGTTGCCTTGTGTTATTCAAAAAGTGAAATGTTCTAATAGAATTTCAAAACAATATACCAAAATATTCCAAAAAAATACAAATAAAACACAAAGCTCCAAATCTACTTAAACTTGGAAGGGGCTTAAATATTTTAAAAAGTTCCAGGCTTAAGTAATTTGTAACACAACTTTTTTACTTTTCAGTCAGGTTGGATGTAGGTGTGGCAGCCAGCTATACTATTTATATATCTAAACAATAAGTATCTACTATATAGATGTTATAGTTATAAATATGTAGTACTATGCGAGGTCCTTGTTAGCTTGCTTTCACGAATTTAATATTTCAGACGCTTAGGTGCCACACCTGCGTGCCAACACGTTACAGTCACGTCCTCGGATATCGTACTTAATCCTCTTAAAACGAACATTCGGCTCGCAAACAACAACTTCGAAAAGAAAATAATCACTTACCCTTGCTCATCATTGCTATTAAACTATTTTTGGGCAGACTTTCCTTCGTATGATAAGGTTTTTACCACTGCACAGTGGTCAGAAATTACGAAAAAGTGGCATAGAGCCCAAATATTGAGATATCAGATTCAAATTTGGCACAGATAATGTTTAGCCTGAGCACTAATTAAGCGAATTTCTATTATATATTTTCAAATAGCAAAACTTTTTAACAGGCTCTAGGTCAATAAGTTATAATTTTGATCAAAACATTTCTAAAACAAGACACGCACAACACCACAAAGGAGGCTGGATGATCATATAGCTATTTTATGAATTTTCACAATTCAATCATCAGCAATCTTTGCCCAACTTCAATGAGCTGGCAGAGGCTACCTTATGCCAGAACTGCTATGACCGCTTGGGAATCGCAAAGCCAGGACTGTAGCAAAAATCCGACAACAGTAGCAATCGCCAAGTCACAGAATCTTTGTGTGTGTTGTATGTGTCTTGTTTTAGAAGGGTTAGTTCTGTGATTTTCAGATAGTATAATTTCGGATTTTGAAAATGATTTTTCCTACACATTATGGATAAAATCGGTTCAAAATAGCTTTATCAAAAAAAAAAAAACTTGTATTTAAAGTTTTTATATTATTTAGTAGAACACAAAAGATATTACATCTTTAAATCAAACATATATTTTCCTTAAAAAAACGAATGACTCTGCTGAAGGACCTATTACATTATCAAAAACGGCACCCAAATCATAATTTTTCTTTGCTCTTGAAGCAATATTAACTTGAAATTATTTCGAAAAGGGGTAAAACGGGCAGAAGGGGTTAATTATATATCGATCTATACACTATTGCAGGGTTCCCCAAGCAGAGAGCGCGAAAATGTGACTGTGTCTCTCTCTAACACACAGTGATATATGACTTCGGCAAGCATTCGTTGTGAATTGGCGAGTAAGTTCGTGCCCCAGGGGCTATCGCTGGGGAACTCTGCACTATTGTGAACAATTCATCGTTGTTAGTTATGTTAGCAAAAAAGTCAACGAGACACGATTACATTTGTTAGATTCTCGCTATAAAAATACACAAACAACAATGGGACAGACACAACGAAGCACACAATATCAGTAAATATGAATATAAAACATATATTTGACTTACCTGCAAGAAAATTTTCCATATTTCCGATTTATTCTCACTTTAATGGATAAGCCAGAGCACAAGTATATTTATCAGTTGACATTGACTGCGCGCCAAAATTGAACAGATGACCTTAACAATTTTTTGAATACAGATTCTTTCCTTGTCAATTCGATTTTCGATTATAATAACATTTAATATCGGATTTAATGCCAAAATTTTTGGTCGTTGTTGGAGCCACGGTGCCTCTGCCTCTAAAACGAATTCAAAAAATTAAACCGTCAATCAACCGTTTCGCTTTGGAGTGCTTAAAAATGTATTACCGTTTCAAGAGAGCCGACAAACGGGTTTTGTTGTGCTGCACAGAGAGCAAGGGCGTAGCCAGGGGGACAGCTAAATCATAGATTTTGCTACGGAAAATTTACGCTTTCATGTACAATGTGTATGTTCATTTTTTAATGTTTATATCGCGTTTAATAATGAATGCGTCTTTATTTAATTATTAAATGCTATTATTAAGTGCTGTATAATTAAAGTAATATTTAAGAAACGCTCCATGCCTTTTTGGAATGCAGGCTACGCCTTTGGCCAGCGAGAGACAGGGAGAGCGAGAGACAGAAAGAGCATTGACTAGATAGAGGGAGAGTGTAGAGGGAGAGTAACGTTTCATATCTGCTTTTAATCAACAAGAAATAATTGCTGCTGCTGCTGCTTTGGTGTTTGGTTTTGTTTTTATTTTTATGTTTAGTCGTAGAGCAGACGCCGCAAAGGCAAGTCGATCACGATCGGTTTCTAGTTAGTTCAAGATCAAAGTTAACGGTGCGTCGGTGTATGCGGATTAAATGAGCTATGCGTGCAAGTGAGACAACAACAAACCCAAATCATAGAAGAGTGCACACGCTAAGAAACAATTAATAGAGATTGGCGCCGACGCCTTCTCGTTGAATAATAATAAACCCGCAGTTTGCAATTAAAACTGATATGAATTGAACAAAAAAATTGCAGGGCAAAACAAAACAAACAAATGCTTAGGAAGCATTAGAAGTGACATGCAAACAACAAAATGTAAGAAAAAAAATGAATTCCTCTACGCACAGTTAAACTGAGAGAGGAAGAGCTAAAAGAGGAATGCTGAGCGAGTGAAACGTGATTTGCTTAAAAATTTATCATTTTATTATTTGTTTAATTGTGGAGTTTGAGTGGTACATTTCCATATATGTACTCCCCCACTGACGCATCACAACGGATCAGAGAGTGGATCTCTGAGTTGACCAAAATTAACGACATATGTACATATGTATGTCTTCGTGCTTTTGGCACATTGCACCGTCTATTTATAGGACAACAAGTTGAAAATCATTAATATAAACAAATAACTTGTCAACAGGTTTGCGGAAGTGACGCTCAAGTAGCCAAGGACTTGCAGTTGATGTATGTATGTATTTACATTCATATGTACATATATTCTAAGTGCAAAAAGCCTCCAATATTACCCGTGCTAATTCGCCTGTTCTCTATTTGCCCAAATGAATTGGCACTACGCGAAAAATTAAATCATTATCAGTTTACTAAAGGTTGGCAACAGTGGAGGTGGAGCGGGTGTCGGCCGGGAGGCGTATGTGTAGATAAACAGCGGGACGGGCCTAGCAAAACTCTTTCGTGGCGAGGGGAAAAACAAAAAACTGGTTTTCCCTCTGATTTTTAACCTCGCTGCGCGTGCTTAAATAACAAAATATAATGTTTATAAATAATTGTACGGTCTTGATGCCTTGAGATTGTTTAAATATTGCCAATAATGAATGATTAATATTATGATTTACACTCGATAAACTCACTTGCTCAATCGGCGCGACCTAGCAACATTAAGAGTGCACACGCTCCACTCCCACACGCCTCGCCCTGCTCCGCCCACAGACCCTCGCCTCACATTACGCACAAGTATTTTATCATGGCCAAAGACCAAACCAGTTTTTTTGTATCCAGAATTTAGCTTTATCATGGAAATTTATGCCAATGGAATGTGCAGAACAATCGAGTGCTGTCCCATAGCACTAGGTCACAAAAGGTTATAGCCGATTTCGTAGGCGAACATCAACCGATTTTTGTATATACTTCTAGTTCAAACACTGAATTTTTAGCTACTATTTTTTTCATTTCCATCACGCCCTTTTCAAGCCATCTAAATCTACCCATTAAAATATTCCAAAATTTTTTTTTGGAAATTCTGCGAAAATTTTAACATAATTTATTTACTAACAAAAATTGTGTAAAAAATTTCGCGTAATTTTGCAGGTAACATTGTACATGTCAACTTTAACAAAAATAAAAATTTAAATATTTTTTAAGGCTTGTGATGGAAATGATAAAAATCGCTGTTAAATATTCAGGGATGGTACTAGAAGTATACAAAAATCGCAAAATTACTTCCGATTGATATACATTAAAACTGCATACTTAGAAAATGAATAGCATTAAGTGCCGAGTAGCCTACGAAACCAACAGTTTAACAGTTTTTAATGCTCAGCCCATTTTTTTTAAATTACTAGCTGTATACCCGGCGTTGCCCTTGTCCTTTGCATTGAGTGGACACGATTCTTATGAGAGCGTTTATATTAAAGTTTTAACAACTTTCCAGAAAACAGCCTAAATAAGTTCTAAGATGTGGTTTTGAACCTCTCTTGTACTGGTTCAACAGGCGGGTTGGGCTAACTTCATAGAAACAGCCTACACATCAAGTTTGCAGTTAATACTCTAATAACTCTCTAAAAAGTTCGTTCCAAAGGTCAGCGATTTCGACGAAACTTTGCAGATCAGTTTGAAAACATTTTATTTTAATAATGACCGAGTTTAAGAACGCTAACATTGAAAACAAACAAGTTTTTCTCTCAAAAACCCATTTTTCGAACGATCGTCTCTATGGCAGCTACAAGAAGTAGTCAAACGATCCGGTCGGTTCCGACATATTAGCAGCGTGCAGTAAAAAGAAGACTCTGTGCAAAATTTCAGCTCGATAGCTTAAAAACTGAGGGACTAGCTTGCGTACAAACAGACAGACGGACGGACAAAGCTCAATCGACTCAGCTCGACATGCTGATCAAGAATATATATACTTCATGTGGTCGGAGATGATTCCTTCTCTGCGTTGCAAACTCCTGGGCATAATTATAATACACTTTCCAAGTGTATAAAAAAAATGTATATTCTAAATTGAACTTAGAATTTAACAACTCCAATGAGCTGAAAATCGTTCAAAGAATATGAAAAATGAATTTTATAATATCAAAAAAAGGATACAATAACATTATCCATTCCAAATGGATCTTTTTTTTTGTGTATAGTTTAAATTTTTAGTATATACTCTAAATAACGTCTAAAAATATGTCTCTAATACCGGTTCCTGATCTATTCAAAATATCCAACTCCATTTTACCAACCTACAGTCTAAGATCCAAGTTCATATCTCAAATGAAATAAGACATGGCTTCTTTTGAACCGGTTGGATACCTGTGCTGTTCCATTAAATATCCAACTCCATAATAACCCAGCAAGCATTTTATAATATTATTTTAATCAGTCTGATTAAAATAGTCATAAATGCGCTCGTTTTCTGATCATAAGTGATACTTTTGTCGGGAGAAAATGGTACCCTAGCCGCGATGCTTCATGAAGAGTCGTTTTTAACCCGTTTTTTGATCAGTTTCGACTCATTTTCGAGTCATCGAGTATTTTTCGAGTCGATTTTTATTGAATCACATTTTGAGCAAATGCATGAGTCATTTTCGAGTCTTCCTTAAGTCGCACATGAAACTAATCTCCTTTCAATCATCAAATGGGCTCGAAAAAGACTCACCAAGGTAAGGAATCACCTAATGATCTTCCAAATGCTAGGTGGGTACCAACCTACAGTAAAAATTTTAAATTCGTACCTTACATTACTTCAGGTCCTGATCCAGTGAAATATCAAACTTCGTATTACCAATCTACAGAAAAAATTTCAAGTTCCCAGCTTAAATAACTTTTGAGATATGGCCCTGAAACACTTTTTAACAGCAGCGAAACTGGTTCGTTACCGGTTTATTCTCCAGTAAAATATCCAACTGCATATTACCAACCTACAGACCAGATTTCAAATTCATATAGCCCCGTTAAGCATAAGCTCCCATCTTCGCTTTCGCAAAAATTTTGCGATTTTCAGTCCAAATTTGGTACAAAAACCGGCTTGAAATCGCAAAAGTTTTGCGAAAGTGAAAACCGGACCGCTCTGAGCTACTTTTCAACCGCTTTTAACTACTTTCGAAAAGGTTCACAGACTTGAGACATGATTATTCTGTGAAAATATCGTTAAGATCGGTTGAGCGGCTTAGGCGACTATAAGAAACAAACATACAAATATATTTACAAACATACTTTCACTTTTATATATAGGTCCTTTCCGTATTGCAGGACTGGGATGATAAGCGACAAGTGATAGCAGCACACTGAGGTTTTTTCTACCGAGCTGAGAGTGTTCTGCGAATGCGCCATACTTTGTTCGTTGTATCATGGTCCAGATCGAGCATCGATAGAGATAAAAAGCGTGTTTTTATAGTTTTGCCCCATAATTTGGCTATTGAGCCCGTAGTAGCATCGGTAATTATCTTCGGATTTCCAGTATGTTATCGTTGTTCTTAGGTAGGCAAAATCCTTTACAACCTTAAAGTTGTACTCACCCATTGCAACAGATGGTCAAAGACGTATTTCGTCTTTATCTCGCATACCGCTAAGCCCATTGATTGCGTCTTAAATTTGAAATTTAGGCCTAAACATTTCTTAGAATTGTCCCTAGATTACATTTTCGCTATACACTTGGTCCAGCAGCAATTATCTACCTTATTGCTTACCCTTGAAAATCCATTAAAATCCTGTTCCATTTGATTAGGCATTAGGCATTAGTACTTCTGGTTAACTTCTTCTTCACAGTCCTCACGCCTTACATTTATTTAGATCTCGCCCTCGGAACATATTTTTTTCCCACCCATCATATTAAATGGGTCAAAAGTGCAATTCCAAACGGCTCAAAACAAAATCATATAAACGAATCTAAATTTATAATTTTATTTCTCAATGTCACACGTGCCGAAGGCAGTCCAAGTCGAGATGATTGATGATGAAAGCTGTCTCCAATTCAATTTACTTTCACATGCTGATGGGCAGATCTTGCATTAGCAAACTGAGTAATTCTACTAAGGACTAGTGTTCTTATCAACCTTAAATTTTAGATTAAGATTGCTTTTGACAGCCAATTTAATCAATTTTTAAAGACTGGTATACCTAATCCCCGTACCATAAGTAAAAAAAAGCCAACCTACGAACTGCACCGACATTACGGGTTTACTGGGCTTGGACCCCGTACTAAACCTTTGTTAAAATTTCAATTGTTTGCAGCCTTGATAAAAATATAAAATGGAAATAGCTTTACATGTCGGGTTTTATTGTGCCGTAAATTATATATATATATACACTTATTATTGCTGTCTGTCGCTACATTTACAAAAATATATATAAAAAAACCTTTTTCAGCTGGGCATTAACAATCCTTATCATTGGTCCTCATTTCTGTTATCACTGACCGATCAGCGGTCAAGTGTATTTAATCAAGCCTTACAATGTAACACATCTTATTTCTTAAAAAATCTGAAGTCTATTTCATAATGTAGCAGCTTATACAAGCGACACAACTAAACCGAGAGATATCGGAAAATCACTCTGGTACATACATATGCAGGTAGTATGAATATGTACAATGTGCATTTATATGTAGATTAGTCTCATGCAAATCGAACGAGCAAAGCCACGTTTTGCCTAATGTAAACTAAGCTTATCTATTGAAATACCAACACGTTGCACCTCTAAAAAAAACAGCTATGACCAGTTTACTAGAAATGCACCGAAATATATTGTATAAAATTATACAACTTTAAATGAGCACGGTTGAATCACTCTTTCGAGCGATGTGGCTTTTATTCAAAATATCTTCCTCTTAACTAACGACACATACGTGTTTATAAATGATCCACACATTTCAAGTGGCTCACACGGCTGGTCCTCTTCAAGGGTGGTGTCAAGTGCAGGCAGACCCTTTGTCAGCAACCCTAACTAAATGTAATGTTACAAAGAGTGACATGTTCATGGGCTAGGATGTCTTATTGATATTATTCATATTTAATGCTTAGTGTGGGCCGAGTCGAATATCATGTTCATTTGGGTAACACAAACAAAATTTTAGTTTTTGTTCAGGCATTTTATGAAAGCTTACAGGGGTATTTTTGATTTTTTTTTTCATATTTTTCATAAAACGTTTAGAGGTTGCGCAAGTCGAATTTTATCCAAAAATCGGGGTTTCCGTACTGTTTTTGAATTTTACTTATAACTTTGTCAATAATCACGATTTTCTAAGTTTTCAAATGACCATTTTTTAAAAAAAAGTGTCAAAATTTTACTTTTATGAGCATAAACGATAAGTTTTGGCTATGCTTTTGCTCATTTAGGTGCCATATATTACATTTTTTCGTAAATTTTGCATAAATTTTGTAAATAACGCATTATAATTCTTAAAATTTCTATAAAAATCAAATAAACTAGTGATGCAGTTTAAAAGATGGGTAAATTTTAAAATTAATTAAACAAAAAAACCTTTTAATTTGACCTCGCCGTTCCAGAGTTATACTCTTTTAAAGCTTAGTACCAATTGCATGAAACTAATAATATCATCATTAATCACAATTTCATCTTTATTGCTATCTTAACCAAACTTTGCACGAAGCTTTTTGGTAGAAATTCGCTGCATTTTTGTCGGAACTGGCCGGATCGGATGACTATAGCAGCTGCCATAGGTCGAAAATAACTTTTAGTAAGAACAACTTTTTTGTCTTCAACGCAAACGTGCCCAAACCTCGTATTTCTAAGTTTTCTAAGCTTTCACATATTTCCACCAAGTTTTATGAAAATCGGCCAACACTATAGTATAGCTGCCATACAAGAGATATGTCTGAAAAAAACTCTTAGTAGGAAAAACTTTTTTGTTTTAAATTTTATCTCTTCCAATCTTGTCACTGATCAATATTATATAATACCACACAATTCTGCCAAGTTTGATTCAAATCGGATGACTATAGCATGTAGCTGCCATAGGAACGATCGGTTGAAAAAGAAGTTCTAGTGAGAAAAACTTTTTTGTTTTCAATGGTAGCGTCTTTATACCTTCCAGTTGTAAATATTATCAGTTTGCACACAATTTTGGGGAGTTCGGTCAAAATTGGATGAATATATCGTATAGCTGCCATATAACCAACAGGCAAGCAAATGCTCAAAGTAGTGGCGCCATCAAGCTACAAGGGTATATAAACTTCGGTCGAGCCGAATTTAGCTTGCCTCTATTTTTGATATTTGATATCATGAGCGGAAAAAACGCGAAAAATCTCATAACTCAAAGTTTAAAAACAATCCGATGCTTAACTGGCAAACAGCTCATAATATTATATTATTAGTATCATGCAAGGGGTACAAAGCTTTAAAAGAGTATAACTCTGAAACGGTGAGGGCAAATTAAATTTTTTTGTTTGAACTAATTTTACCCATTTTTTAAACTGCATCACTAGTTTTTTTGATTTTCATAGAAATTTTAGGAGTTATAATTCGTTATTTACAAAATTTATTCAAAATTTACGAAAAAATTTAATATATATTAGCTAAATGAGCAAAAGAATAGCCAAAACTTATCGTTTATGCTCATAAAACTAAATTTTGACATTTTTCTTTAAAAATGCTGATTTGGAAACTAAGAAAATCGTGATTATTGACAAAGTTATAAGTAAAATTCAAAAACAGTACGGAAAACCCGATTTTTGGGGAAAATTCGACTTGCGCAACCTCTAAACGTTTTCCGAAAAATCTAAAAAAAAACTCAAAAATTCTTACCCTATAAGCTTTCAGAAATTGCAGAAAGCACCCAAAATATTATAAAAAAAAATAAAAAAATTTTGGGACACCGTAATATTCATGTTTGAACAGATATTTATGGTCGGTCCAAATGATTGGTAGAAAGCTTTTTAGGAGTCCAGTTCGATGTTTGTTACTTAATCAAAGGGCAAAAAGGCCTGAACGGGATGATACTTGGCACACAGGTAGTTGATAATCTGGATTAGCACTCGATTAGGCTATAAATATAGCTTTAATTTGAATGAAAAAAAATGTCGAAATTCGACTAATTATAATAAATATATATGAAAGAGTTTGATGTTTAGATGGCAATGCAGTTGAAAAAAAGTAGTTGTAGATAAAATCGCGAAATTTTCAAATATTTCAAATAAGCTTAGATTACTATAAAGATTTGATAGATGCCTTTGTTAGATTGGGTAAATAGAAGGTGTAGATTGAACGGTCAAAATTCTCATATGAGTTTAGATTACCATGAAGGCGAGTAAAAGGTTGCTGATGTCAGATTTCGTTATAACCCTGCCTTTGGAATTCCCAAGCGGTTATACATAGCTGTGCTGGCATGGGGTAGCTTCCGCTGATGGTTGAATTGTGGTAATTCATGAATATGTTTTTATTTGGTTCCCCAAAATCAAGACCGGGACTTTTAAGATTAATTTTCGAATACAATTTCCTAAGACAGACCTTTTTTGCCCCAAAATTGTCGATGAAATAAACCGAACCCAACCGTTTTCTTTTACTGGTTCGGTTTGCGAGCACGACAGGCGGTTTGGTGTTTAAGAACCGATTTGCTTCCCAAGTCATAAATTGCAATTTGCTGAATGGGCTTAATGATTTGGTTTTAAAAAACATTCTTTATATTTAAGTTTGCTTCGACTGTCATAAGGAACCTGCTCTACTTATTGATCCACATAATTATATGGATAATTTACTGTTCAAGTCAAATCACAAGTTAAGGTCTACCCCCTTGTACCTCATTTAATAGGCGTTTCAAATTGCTTTTAATAACTTAACTGTAAGTAAGCTCTATATATTCAAGGCAAATATCTACGAATGTGTGTAATGTATGTATATTTTGTTAGCGGTTTAACTTGGACCCAGCGCGACGTAAACATTTTATTACAATTAGACACAGAAATCTATATATAATTACGTCGCAGTAAACATTTTGTGGTCGGATGAGGCGGCATTTAATGCGCGTGATCAACGTGGAACCGCTCTCACCTCACTTAAACTCTCCCACTCTTTTTCCGATTTGTCAAAAGTTCCTCGAAACTTTAACGGGGCAAGCCTGCCACCGCTATATACATACATATATGTGCTGATAAGGGTCGATTTCGCATAATCTAACCATTTTTCTCTCTCTCTCTCTTTCTTTCTCATTCTCTTGGTCGACCGTTACAGCTAAAGGTTGGCCTCAGTATACCGCCAGTGACTAGTGCGAGGAGAAGGTCTTTCCCTGTGCGGCTCGCATTAAGAATTAAAAAAAAAAAAAGAGCCACCAAAGATGACATCACGAGTGCGTCACAGCGTTCGCCTGGGCATTATTGTGCTGGGGATATTTTGCATAGCCAGCGGCATATACCTGTTCCGCAATTGGATTGACATATTTACACGCATGCGCGGCAAGGTAAGTGGCAAATCTTATCTTATCTAGACGGATACACAGTCAGTCGGTGTTTTTTTTTTATTTTGCAAATTGTAAAATGTGCAAAAGGTCAAATAAGACTCTCTTGTCTGTCTGTCGGTTCGATTTACGATTTGCATACAATTCGGAGCGTGGATCTAATTGTCTGTTGATTGAATATGATTGAGTTTCAACTAATAAAAAAAAAGAAAAGATTGCAGGCAGGTGTTTCAACCCAGATAAGATACAACCAGCTATATATAAATACTTATATTACATTTACTTTCAGTGCTAAATTTCGGCAACTGACTAATCAAAATGAGTGTTTAAATTGATAGTCTGTTTCATCAATCATCTCCATGATGAATCATAAGGAACAGCTGCATGATTTGAACCATTGTTAATATAAAGGCCAGCAGCGGAAATAAGTTTACCTTCCAGTCTACCCACAGCACTTTGAATTCGTATCTTATCACCAATTCACAAAACAAAAACAAAAATACAGAAATTCTAATAATTCAGCTATAGATTAACTGACATTATGGCCGATTAGGAAATTTTGTTTTTTTTTTTGTACTGGGCAAAACATTAAATGTTAAATGTAATACTGTAATACTGCCAGGTGCTGATCAGCCAATGCACACCTGTGCGCCTCATTTATCAGTTTTGTTTTAGTCATTTCCTGCTGCAATTATAAAGATTATTATAAAGTTTTTTTTTTTTTTTGGGAACAGTTACGAAAACTGAAGTCTTGGCTAGGGCCTGACAATGATTGATTGCTTGAAATACTTACACACATGACTTTGGGGAATTTGCACAGATAACCACTGCGTTGAGGCACAAATGCATTTATATATGTATGTATGAGTTCATCATTACTTGAACAACGAGAGCATTCACTGCCACATCGAGTTCTAAATTCAAGGTCAAAAAACTCTGCTAAAGAAATATTTGCCTACATATTATATATTTCCTGTTATTTATTCAAAGAATGTTTGAATCATTGTTTCGGCTGAATGTTTTATCTGCTGTTTTGATAAAACAAAAAAAATCAACAACTTCTATAGAACACACCCGTTCGACTCTAATTTGATTTAATACTTGAATCATACGATATACCAGAGCTGTAATGTAATCATTACTTAACGTATTTAATTACTTAAAAACAATTTTTCAGATAATGAAAACACAATTCCTGATTACGATTTTATAATAATCGTAATTGTAACTTGGAACTATGATTATTCAGTGAATATTACAGAATTTAATTACTTTTACAATTACTTGAATGTGTCTGTAAAGTGGGATTATTGAGTAACTGTTGTTGAAATGTTGAATTATTATGTATTTGCAGGTGAAAATTTTGATTATTTTCAAATCAAGTTTGAAAAAAAACAAATTTAATTGTTTGCTGATCAAAATAACAAAAACCAAGCTAATAATAGCAATTTTTTTAATGAATTATGACTAGACATCGGATTTTATGCACTTTTTTAAATGAAGGTAGATTGAGGTGAGCATCAGAATTTATAGTTATTAAATAACCCGCTTTACATTAAAACCTGCATATTCAATATATGATAATTTTGCATATGGGCATTTCTATTATATCAAACGTGACAGTCGTACACATTAAAAATTAATTTTTTTTTAAATTAAATAATAAAAATTGCATAATTCCATAATTTTACGTCTACTTCGCACAATGTAAATTACTAAACTGATCAACATGCTCAAAAGCTCATCATTGAACTAATCTTAAAACGGCACTTTTGCACATCTGTACAAAAATTGCGCGCATCAAATACTAAGAACACCTGCAGATAAGAAAATTAACCGTTATTGGAGTTCTTGGATTATATTTCATATTTTAGCAAATATAAGAAAAATGAAAAAAACCCCAAAAAATTCACATTAAAAATTGGGGTCTTATTTCCTAATAAAAAGTATAAATATTCAAATATCAAATTTTCTTATTTACTGATAAAAATGAAATAAGACCACAAAATTAATTTTTGGGGCCTTATTGCATTTCTTCTTTTGGGGTTTTATTTCATAATGAAACAAGACCCCAATAATTTTTAGGAAATAAAGCCCCAAAAAAGGAAATACCCCAAATTTTACTAAAAATATTTGTTTTTGTTTTCTGTATAATTATGCTCTGTACCGAAGGTACATAGAGTATATTAAGTTTGTGCAAAAGTATGTAACAGGGAGAAGGAATCGTTTCCGACCCTATAAAGTATATATATTTTTGATCAGCATCAACAGCCGATTCGATATAGCCATGTCCGTCTGTCTGTCCGTCCGTCCGTATGAACGAAGAGATCTCAGAGATGGTAAGAGATAGAGGTTTGACATGTATGGGGCATATATTTCTTATACTTGCAGGCAGATCAAGTTTATTTTCAATTTTTGCCAAGCCCCCTCCCGCCCCCACAATTTGGAAAAAACTTCATATCTCACACAGGTTTGGAGATAGATGGTTCGCACCTTCTAGAGATATCTAGTTATCAAAATTATTTATCGATTTGCTGAAGGAATGATAAAGATCGAATGAACGATACTCAAGTTATGGGCAAAAAACAGCCAGTTAACACCACCCACCCCCCCACCAACAACCACAGCAAAATACCCTAACCGTTCAACACAGGCAATCTTAGTGCGAGAGAGAAAGAGAGAGAGAGAAACTTAGACAGCGCACCGCGTTGTGCGCGGGGTGTTAACTGGCCGTTTGACTCTTGAGCAAATGCGAGTGTAAGGGTACAGAGTATGTTATAGTCGGGCTTGACCGACTTGTTTTGTATTTGTGTGTTTGAAGTGTCCGCATTAAGAATGAACATTTCCAGCTTCCTCGCTTCAAGGCGCCGATACACACAAGCAGACGTCGCAGCAAGTGCAATTGCATCGCTTTTTGCAGATCGAATAAAAATTACATATCAGAAATATGCCATTTTTTATTTAAAAATATGTCGAATACAGAGATTAAACCCGAATCGAATTACGGTTACTGTTTTGGTCCATCGCTTTTTTTCCGGTTCTGCTTATATTACGGTTGTGGGCGCAACATCCGAAAGATTTCACCTTTTTCGTAGCCGCATTTGTGCAGGCCAATTACCATGATTGCAAACAACTGACACCAAAAACCTTTGATGCTGTAATATAGCATAAATATCACTTGTCAAATAGCCGTCAAGTTGTATTGGATGCGTTCAATGGTTCTCGAGAACGAGTGTGTTCAATACGTGTACCAAAACAAGTGCGACTACTAGGTATTTGTTCACGCTTTAATTGATTTTTGAGGTGTTGCCAAGCTTTAACATTTTTATCTCCTTGGTTGATTTACTCTTCATAGACCTTCTTCTTCTTCTTTATTGGCCCGATGTTGCATCACAACCGCTTGACGGTCTTGGCCTCTGCAATGAATGCCCTCCACTCGCTTCTGCATTGTGCGAGCTGGCACCAGTTGTTCACACCAAGGTTGGAAATGTCTTTCCGCACTTGATCATCCCATCTTAGTGGTGGGCGACCCCTCCTGCCTTGTCCCTCCAAAGTCAGCCGCCTTCGCTTTGTACGACTTTTTTACTGGAGCTTCTTCATCCATCCGGATTACATGTCCTAACCAGCGCAGCCGCTGTTGCTTTATGCGCTTGACTAGACTGATGTCCTTATAGAGCTCATACAGTTCGTGATTCATTCGAATGCGGTATCCATCGCCAACTTTTAAAGGTCCATATATCCTCCGAAGGATTTTTCGCTCGAAAACGCCAATCGCCTCCTCATCCGCTGCTGTCATTGTCCATGCTTCTGCGCCGTATTGCAGGACTGGGATGATGAGCGACTTGTATAGCGCAATTTTTGTTCTTCGAGAAAAGGCTCTGCTCTTGAACTCCCTACTGAGCCCGTAGTAGCATCGGTTTCCAAGAGTAATTCTTCTTCGGATCTCCAGGCTGATGTTGTTGTCGCCGGTAATCATCGTCCCGAGGTAGACAAAATCCTCTACAACCTCAAAGTTGTACTCCCCCATAGTAACAAATTGTCCAAGACGCGTAGACTTCTTGTCCGTGGATACTAGGTATTTTGTCTTGTCCTCGTTTACCGCTAAGCCCATCAGTTTAGACTGCTTCTCAATCTCTGTGAAAACGCCCTGCTTACCGCCCGTTCGTTTTTGCCGATAATGTCAATATCATCGGCGTATGCGAGTAGCATTAGATCTTTATAAAGAAAAGAGCCCGATCTGTTGGCATTTGGGCACTGGCGCAGTATATACTCCATCAGTAGATTAAAGAAGTCACACGATAGGGTGTCACCCTGCCTAAAACCTCTCTTGGTATCAAATGGTTCGGAGAGGTTCTTTCCTATTTTGACGGAGCTTCGAGTGCTTCTCAACGTCATCATGCAAAGTCGAACGTACTTTGCTGGTATACCAAAGGTAGACAGGGCTTCAAAGAACCTTGACCTTATCGGTGTGTCAAAGGCTGATTTATAATCAACAAAAAGATGGTTGGTTTTGATATTTCTCTCATAGGTCTTCTCCAGGGTTTGTCGTAATGTGAATATCTGGTCTGTGGTGGATTTACCAGGTCTGAAGCCACACTGATAAGGTCCGATCAGTGTGCTTATAAGCGGCTTTAGACGTTCACAAATAATGCACGACAGAATCTTATATGCGATGGGAAGGAGACTGATCCCGCGGTAGTTGGCGCAAACTGCGGGGTCTCCTTTTTTAAAAAGTGGGCAAATTACACTTAGACTCCAATCTTCAGGCATGCTCTCGTCGGACCATATTCTGCTGATGAGTTGGTGCATGCACCTTACCAACTCCTCGCCTCCAGCCTTAAACAGTTCAGCTGGCAGGTCATCTGCACCTGCTGATTTGTTGTTCTTAAGCCTTTTTATGGCTACACAGACTTCGTGATGGTCCGGTGGGTCTATCTCTATGTTGTCGATTGGTGGCGTCGCTACTACTCCAGAGGCGGTACTGTGTTCGTTGTCGCCTCCCAGCAGGTTGGCGAAATAGCTTCTCCATTTGTCTAGCGCCACTTGCGGATCTGTGACCAGATTTCCATTTTCGTCCTTGCATTGGGTGACTCCGGGTTTGAAACCTTCGGTCAGTCGTCTAATCTTTCGATAGAATTTTCGAGTCTCACCCATGCCGAATAGCATCTCGACTTCCTCACGCATGCGCCTTTCTCGCTCATTCTTTTTCCTTCTGAAAAGGCGCTTCTCCTCTCTCCTTTTCTTCCGGTATTGCTCTTTAACAGCCCGCGTTGCTCCCGACTGCAGAGTTCTCCTGTAGGCAGCGTCTTTCTCTGCAGTAGCGTCGCGGCACTCCTCATCATACCAAGTCTGCTTTCGAGGGTGCTCGGCGTATCCGAGTATCTCCTTGGCAGCCGTACTCATGGAGTGTGATATGTGATTCCACTGTTCGCTTACACCAGAAGGGAATGGTGAGTTTTCCCTGAGCAGTTGGGTGAGTTTAGCTGTGTAGGCTTCAGAGGTCCGTTGTGATTGCAGCTTATCGACATTTAGCTTTCGACGTGTACTAGTACGTGAGGCATGTGCCACACTGAGCCGCGTGCGCACTTTGGCTGCAACAAGGTGGTGATCCGAGTCTATGTTGGCACCTCGAATCGCACGCACGTCTAGAACACTCGATGAGTGCCTTCCGTCGATCACAACATGATCAATCTGATTTCGCGTTAGTTGATCAGGGGACTTCCAGGTCGCCTTATGGATGTCGCGATGTTTAAATCTGGTACTACTTATGACCATGTTTCTCCCCGCGGCAAAATCTATTAGCCTCTCTCCGTTAGCGGAGGTTGTTTCATGAAGGCTAAATCGGCCGACTGTCGAGCCAAAGACTCCTTCTTTCCCAATTTTAGCGTTAAAGTCGCCAAGCACGATCTTTATGTCGTGATCGGGGCAGCGCTCATATAATTGTTCCAGGCGCTCATAGAATTCGTCTTTTATCGAAGCGTCCTTGTCTTCCGTTGGGGCGTGTGCACAGATAAGACTAATATTAAAATATTTAGCCTTAAGTCTGAGTGCGGCTAGTCGCATGTCCACTGGTGTGAAACTGATGACAGCGCGACGCAGTCTTGCACTGACTGCAAAGCCGCATCCAAACTCATGCTTGGAAGCATGTCCGCTGTAGTAGATCTCCCAGGGTGCATTGGTTGTTGATGTTCTTTTCACCATGCTCCCCTGTCCAATCCATCGCATTTCCTGAAGTGCGGTAACGTCCGATGAATATTTCTCAAGGACATTCACCAACTGGATATCAGCACCTTCTCTGTTGAGGGTGCGAACATTCCAGGTGCATATCCTCAAATCGTGGTCCTTAAAACGTTTGCGTGGGTCGTCGTCAGAGGGGGTCCGTATCCGAGGCATTGTTGTCGCTGTTTTCATTGGTGGAGTTTTTTTGACGGCGGTGGGTACCAAACCCGACGCACCAACCCTATATATTGTACCCTGTAGGGAGGGCTCGCCGCTCACGTTAGCCAGAAGCTTTGCGGATGCAAAGCGTTCTGTTTACAGTGGTCACCAACGAGGAGGTGTGAGTCGACTTGAGACGCAGTAAGCCAGGATCGCGCTGGGTTCGCCAAGTTGAACCGATCAGCCGCTTTACCTCACTACATACGCCCCCATTAGGTCCAGAAAAACTATGACTAGAAATTTCTGGACGACCACCACTGACATTTTAATTCTATAAATTCGACATTTCAAAGTGATCTTAATCAAATCAAATCAAAGTGATTTAGTCTATATATAATGCCACATAAGATCACTTATGGATCATTCTTTACTTTGCTTATTTTGAACTGGAAAATGTATATTTACTTTTTGTTTTTCAGGAAATGGCCCTCAGTCCCGACTCCAGATCATTTGATGGCTGGAAGATCTCACCCTTGCCGCTGGATTTTGATGTCTACCTCTTTAATTGGACCAATCCGGAGGACTTTTATGTTGGTTCCGGCAAAAAACCCCGCTTCGAACAGCTGGGTCCATATCGCTTTCGGGAGAAACCAGATAAAGTGGACATCAACTGGCATGATGCCAACTATTCGGTTTCATTTCACAAGAAATCATATTTCTACTTCAATGCCGAGGGTAGCAATGGCAGTTTAAGTGATGTGATTACCTCAGTCAATACCATTCCACATGTAAGTTCTTAACTAAAACTTGGGAATATGTGGCATAAGTTAATCAATCCTTTTTAACCGCAGGTTACTGCTCTACGTCTACCAGATAATCGATTTATTAAGGGAAGCGTTAACCTTTTTAACATACTGAACAACCAGCGTGTGAGCTCCACAAAAACGGTAGAGGAATGGCTATTCAAGGGCTTTGAACATCCCTACATTAACTTTGGCAAAAAGTTTTTCTCCGGTGAAGTGCCCTATGAGAGAATGGGATTACAATTTGGACGCAACGGCAGTGCGGACTTTGATGGCTACTTAAATATATTCACTGGTGCCGATGACATAGCCAAAATGGGTCAGATTCATACGTGGAATAACTTAACTCAGACTCCCTTGGAGGGTGCCTGTGGCAAAGTGATGGGCTCCATGGGTGAATTTTTTCCACCCAATTTGGAAACCCAGAATACTGTTTACATGTACATGCCGAGAATGTGTCGAGCGGTGCCCTTGGACTATACCGAGACGGTGGTGGTGCATGGTGTGACCGCTTATAAATTCAGCGGCACCGAACATGCCCTGGACAATGGCACCCTGTATCCAGAGACGAAATGTTTCTGTGTGGATGACAAATGCGAGCCGATGGGTGTGATCAATATTAGTCCATGCGCTTTCAATGCTTCGATGTACATGTCATTTCCGCATTTCTATAAAGCGGATCCCATCTATTTGGAAAATGTCGAGGGTCTGCAACCGGAGAAGGAGAAGCATGAATTCTTTATGTCCTTGGAGCCAAATGCGGGCGTACCCATGGATGTGGGCGGTGGCTTTCAGTTAAATTATCTCATAGAGCCGGTACCTGGAATCAAGTGAGTAGACAAATGATGGAGAAGAAATTTAGAGAAGGGAAAGCAGTTTTGGTTCGTGGTGTAAAAACCAAAACTTTGTAGCCAGATATTGTGTGGTCTCTTGAACTAAATCAGTTACTAAATCTCATAGATTAATAATCCCTGAAATTGATGCCACGTATTGAAAAAAGGCTGGGCTCATTTTTAAATACAGCAAACAGGCAGCGCCTGATATTGTAAACAACCCACTTTTTATTCCAACTTATGATTCGTTTCTAAAATGGATCAATGAATTTCATAATGAATGAATAAGATGAATTTTGTTCAAATCATTTTGTATGCAGGGCTGCAAATCCGATAATTTTTTTCGGCGCTCCTATAACACAGGCTTACAAGCTTTTGCAAATATGTCCAAAAAGGAGATGTGGATCAAACGGTCCAAAAAAACGCAAAATTTTCAAAATTTTATAATGAGTTTTGACTATCATGAAAACGGATGGTAAAGATCAAAAGTACAAAAAAATGGTGAAAATTACTCAATTTTCGTATGAGCTTAGATCAGCAGTGGACACGCCCTTGCTCTCATTGCGCTGAGATTTTTTTTGGCAATTAACTCGCTGTGACATTAAAGGCCATCAGAATCGGAGAAGCGCGATCGAAACTAACTGATAACGGTTTTTCATCTGTGGTTGTTGTTGGGCTGCTCCCAAACTCCAATTTGTGCCCACCGCTGGTTTAGAATCTAAACTTTAGATTAACTTGAACACGGGTGAATTGATAGATGGTGAAGATCGAAAGGTCGAACTAAACTTGCTTAATTATACCCTTGTAGAGGGTATATTAAAATTGTCGAGATGTTTTTAACGCATAGAAAGAAGCATCTCCGACCACATAAAGTATATATATTCTTGATCAGCATGACGAACTGAGTTGATATAGCCATGTCCGTCTGTCCGTCTGTTTCTATGCTATCTCCTGTCAGTTTTAAAGCTATCTTAACCAAATTTTGCACGAAGCCTTTTGGTACAAATACGCTGCACATTTGTAGGAACCGGCCAGATCGGATGTCTATAGCATATATCTGCCATAGGAACCATCGGTCGAAAATGTTGTTTTAGTGAGAAAAACTTTTTTGTCTTCAACGCAAACGTTCCTAAACCTCTTATTTATGAGTTTTCTATGCTTTCACATAATTCCACCAAGTTTGATAAGACAACTATATAGTATAGCTGCAATAGAAATTAGGTGTAGAAAATGTATATAGGACGCCTTGTCAAAAACGTGTACATTTCGCCGAATGTACATACATATTTGTGTCTACTAATTTATATAACTCATACAAGCTACACGGGTATAAAAACTTCGGTCGAGCCGAAGTTAGCTTTCCTCTATTTTTTTTTTTATATTAAGTAAGTAAATAGGATTTTATATTAAGTAAGTTTTAAGTTAAGTAAGGACAGCTAGTAAAATTGAATATTAAATATGCAAAACAATATTCAGAATTTTTTCATGTTTAGAAAACCCTGTTTATCTGAAACTTGAGTCGATGATGATTTAGAGCAGGGGTTTAGTTTTAGTTTTATTTGGTTTTTTTATCCGAGTGCATCAAGATTATATCTTTTAAATTACAGCACTAGTCACGAGTGCAGCAACGACCACACACACACACAAACAAAAATCGGGTTTGTCTTTATATTTCTTGTTGTTGTTATTGCTTGAGATATATTTTGTGCATTTGTATTGGTATTTACGCGCCCGTAATGATTTAGAAAGTACCAAAGGTACACAGAGTATATTAAGTTTGTGCAAAAGTATGTTACAAAGAGAAGGAATCATTTCCGACCCTATAAAGTATATATATTCTAGATCAGCATCAACAGCCGAGTCGATATAGCCATTCCCGTCTGACCGTCCGTATGAATGAAGAGATATCAGAGATGGTAAGAGATAGAGGTTTGACATGTATGGGACATAAACTTCTTATACTTGCAGGCAATCAATTTTCGCCAATACCCCTTCCGCCCCCGTAAAATGTAAAAAACATTATATCTCACACAGTTTTGTAGATAGATGGTTCGTAAAGAAGTTAGATATTGAGGAATCAAGATTATTTATCGATTTGCCAAAGGAATGATAAGGATCGGATGAACTATACTCAAGTTATGACCAAAAGAATGTTTGCTACTGCAGCGCCACAGTAGTGGCACCATCTATTGGTCAGTTTTAGAATGGTTGTGGCCACACTAATAAGCGTTATCACGCGATAGCGTGATTCACTATCTCTCACTCACAGTTCCCGGCATTTGCACATCACTGACAACTCGTTACTCCCGCTCTTTTGGTCTACATCTTTTATACCCTTGTTCCACTGGCACATTCTAGAATGAATGATCTAAATTGCCTCATTCTTTCCTCATTTCCATTTCATAAGAGATGAATGTACATTTGGTACGGATGATCAAGTCACTGTCATGGATGATCTAGCTATTGTCACGACATTTATTTTCCGCTAAAAGGCTAGATTTTCTATCGATTTTCTATCGAACTGCCCAAGAGGAACAGCTGCTCTGTCAATGGCGTTGCCATGGTAAGAGAGGGTTATAGCTCAGTGGGTGGGAGTTTAGCACTGGGGCAGAACTGTATGGAAAACCGACTATGCCCATCAGTTGTACATGGCCAAGGCAAGCGGCAATTGTTCCCTTCTTTGTTTTAGTATGTTAAAGTGCAGTAATATTTCTTATGTATGAATCCCGAAAACTACCTTTATCGTGGTGGGACTACCAGGAGGGCATACTGCTTGACATGTGGATGGCGAACTTTGATTTACAATTGCAGACATAGCAATTGGGTGATGGAAATTAGACCGCGTGAATTAAGACCGCGGTCGGCGGTCTAATTGCATTCTGAAAAATGAATTTAGGCTGCGATAACAAAATGAAATTAGACCGCGCGGTCTTATTTCATTTTGCAAAATGAATTTAGACCGCCATCACAAAATGAAATTAGACCGCCATACAAAATGCACCGCGGTCTTAATTCACGCGGTCTAATTTCACAGAGCCATAGCAATTCAATCAGCTGTTCCTTGTTGACGTTAGTCAACGAATGTTCATTCGTCAGTGGAACAAGGAAAATCCACTTTTCGAGAATGTGATTGAATGTTCGCCAGTGGAACAAGAGTATTACTCACACACATACACACATTCAACTCTTGACATTCTTTTAAACTCATTCGTACAGGCAAGACGCTACTGCAATAAACCAAACCTAAATCTATTCGTCAAGTAATGATCAAAAGAAAGTTCGCTGCCGCAGCGCAGCTACTGCAGGTACAGAGTATATTACAGTCGGGCTTGACCAACTTTCTTATGTGTTTTTTTAAGACTTTGGCGAGCGTCAACATTTCGGAGATAAATTACTAAATCGTCTTCTGAAAATGAGATTGAAGTCATATTTAAGGCTTTTAAGTATATGAATAATATCCCGAATTTTTAAGAAGACGTCAATGTACTTGCATGACTAACCACTGAACCGAAATTTTCCCCGTTCTTGTTATATAAAGCCATTTCTCCATCAAATGGCAAAAATAATTAACTCGTAGTTTTTTTTTCCAAACTTTTATTAATTTAATTACGCTTGCTTTCACTCTACAGCCTCTATGAAAATGTGCCACGCGTCATGATGCCGATGATGTGGTGCGAGGAACGTGTTCGAGTCTCGGAAGAAATTGCTACCGATGTGTCCCTGGTTCCTCTAATTGTACTTCTTGGCCAAATAGTGACAGGTATTCTACTAGCCGGCGGCCTGATTTGCACCTGTTGGTATCCCACGCGACAGGTGACCCATCTCTGTCATGGCGATCCCAAGGCCAAGGCTATTGCACTGCGCCCGCTCACAACATTTGGAGGAATTTCGACTACAGCAGCGTCCGCATCATTGCAATTGCACACACCGCCATCATTGTTCCAATTGAAAGACAACAACCCTCAGAATGAGCGGATAGGAGTTCGTCTGCTGGACTACAGGCGTAATTCTAGCCGACTCGAGGAACCCACAGAGCGGCTGATTAATGAAACGGACGCTCCCGATGTGATAGTTAGTTAGTTTTTGCTTTTGTTACAATCATCCAAATGCCCAAGACTCATAAATCGTTATCTAGCTTAGGATAAGAGTAGAAAGTGTGATGAAGCCATTTTGCCTTAGCCTTAACATCCATACCAACCCACCATTTCATCACATCACATCCATAGATGTAAATTCCCTCATCATATAAAATGAGAGAGATTAAGAAGATTATTTATTTTAGTGCCAAAAAAAAAGAAGAAGAAAACACTTAAACCCAAACAAAAGTCATTAACTAATTGCCCATTGTTGAAAGTTAAAGCTGCGCATGTCCAAAGTATTTCTATATTATACATTTATATATATATATTTTTGTAATACTAGATTTTAAACCATTTTCCAATGAAGTGATAAAAGAAACCAATTTATGTATATACAATAAATGAGGTGAGTTCTTTATAGGTTAGCTTAAAAATCTGCTGCTAAGCCAAAAAAATGTGAATACCCCCAAAATATGTTCTAAAAATTCCTTAAAATTATACTTAATAAAAGTGAATTTAAATGAAAACCAAAAGAAAATAGTTTCCAAGAACTTTATTAGAACTTTATTGTTAAAGCAGGAAGAGAAGCTTCCGAGTTTATAACTCGGTAGAGTTTATTGTAATCAGCGCAGAGGACACGAAACGGTTCATGCAAGGCATAGGTGATAAAATTACGATCAACCAACTCAGATGAGTCGATTTCACCATTAATTTGTCTATGAATAAAGATTACTCCAAGCATAACTCTATGGTTAAGAAGGGAAGGTTAACTAAAAGAAGTCTACTAGAGTACGATAGTAAACGGACCTCAGAAAACGTACGGACAAGTGAAGTGTACAGAATCTTCCACGTATAGGGATCATCAAATTCTTTCGACCAGCGCTTAATAAACCCAAAAAACACTCTGGAACCTATTAACAGTAGCAGTTAGTTAGGTTAGGCTGAGATGGCTAGGGACAGTCTACACTTAGGCCAAGATAGGCCCTTTGCTATACCATATAATTAACTTTTTTTAGCCTTGGAGGGTTCCTCCCGACATTGTGACAACGTTAAATATTTCAGTAGAGACGGAATTTCTATCTCGGACAATTTCGAGAGGTTGAGTAGAAAGGAGAGTTTTGAGTTTGAGCTGGGCAATGGCAAAAAAGATGCAGTAATGTCTCCTACTCTTTCCACACTTGCAGCTTTTACAGAAGTCGTTGTGAGCGACACCGAGGGCCACGTGTCCCTCACTACAGCGCAAACCGGAAGGTTATTCCATCGTTCCGTAGCAAGGCGCCGGGTTACATTCCTTGTGATTAGTTTGTATGAAGCAAAGGGCATCCCTATCAAGCTCTTCTCCGGGAGGAGCAGAATGGTAGTGCCCTGTCTGGCCAGTTTGTCGGCTGACTCGTTACCCTCAATGTTACGGTGTCCAGGTACCCAGATAAGGTGGATCGTAAGATGCTGGGCGATCGCATTTACGGATCTAGGGCATTCTGTGAGCGTCTTGGCGTTATTGGTGTGCGAGTCAAGAGCCCTTAGAGCTGCTTGACTATCTGAGTAAATGTATATGTTCCCTTCTTCGGCGTATGTATATGTTCCCTTATCGATCATCCAATCTTTATCATTCCTTCAGCAAATCGATAAATAATTTATAACTAGATATCTCTAGAAGGTACGAACAATTTATCATCAAAACTGTGGGAGATACGACGTTATTTCCAAATTGCGGGGGCGGGAGGGGGCATGGCAAAAATTGAAAATAAACTTGATCTGACTGCAAGTATGAGAAGTATATGTCCCATACATGTCAAACCTCTATCTCTTACCATCTCTGAGATCTCTTCGTTCAAACGGACCGCCATGTCCGTCTGGCTATATCGACTCGGATTATGCTGATCAAGAATAGCTGTTACATCTGGCTGTTACATACTTTTGCACAAACTTAATATAATCTGTGTACCTTTGGTATAGAGTATTAAAATTGTTTTCGGACCCTCGTATATGGAAAAAATTTTCATCGATCCTCGTATTAGTAAAAATTCCATGCTTTTTTAATTTTGTATTCAAAAAACTTCAAAACAAGTTATAAAACGTTCGTAATTGTCGAAAAACTTGCTTTGGAAAAAAAAACTGTACATGGAATTTTTTGTTTTGACGCACTTGGGCCCGAATTTCTTCAGAATTATTTTACCGATTTTGATCATTTTTTTTTTCGTTGAAAGCTTACACGTAAAATTCACCCAAAAAATTCATGTGGGAAATCTATTCAAAATAGTTTTTATTTTAAAGAAAAGAGCTGTCGAAACTTTAAATGCGTTTATCTTGAAAACAATTTTTTCAAAATGGTTGCAAAAATATAAAGAATACCTGTTGACCGATTTTCAACTTTTTTTTTTAATACCCACCGTTCTGGTCGGAACTAGAATATTTGAGATCGGTCAAGAAATAACAGAGTTAGGACCAATAAAGCAGGAAAAAAAAGTCAATTTTGATTTGAAACACCATAACTCCGCTATTTATTGACCGATCCCAAATACATCTGTTCTTAACAAAGCCCAGTTTTCAGTTTCACATTCAGATAATCCGTTCTTAAAAAATTTTTGCAACCATCTGCCTATGTTTTACATCTTTGGCCAACTTTGAACCGGAATATAACAATAATAAAAAATTTCTAAACTTAATTTTACCGTTTAGCTACCGCTTCTTGATATCACTTCTGGCTTTTGTGTAGTTTAATTTTTTGTAATCCTTTAAAAAATGACATCTGAAGGTTCAGTTCTTACCTTAAATTTAGAACGAGCATCAAAATAACGGGATAAATCAGATGATTTTTTCGAATTCTTATACTTTTTGGTATTTCAACAGACTTCAAGTTTTTCAAATTTATTAATATTTCAAGTAATTATATATCATAGGTATAGGTATGCCTGGCTGTTTCTGAGCTCACATCAAACCAAAGCTATTTGCGAGTAATGCCCGGACCAGTCATGTCCCAATTAACTGTTACTTTAATCTCGATGCAGAATATTTTGATTTTCAACTAGGATCCGTACTTGAAATTAGTTTTTCGGATTGACACACGAATTTTAGGATTGTTCCAATCCTTCAGTACTTGAAATTTCAATCCGTAGCTCGAAATCACAACAATTCTTTCGATCTGGATTTTAGCTCGCCTTTTTTTTCTGTGTAGAGACTTTAATTACATAACAGGCACTTAAAACAGTACAAACACAATCGAAATCTCAAAATGCTGCCATCTGGCTGTGTTTCGGCGACAGGATGCACAGTGGGCGAAATGGCCGCGTTAGCGGAATTTAATTAATAAAACCAGTAAATTAAAAGATTTTATTCTGAAACTTTAAATATAAGACTTTTATGTTTTTATACATATTGACTTTAAATCTTAAATAGATCGGCCAACTTTTTCAGATAGCTCCCATATATAAGATTACAAAAAAAAAATAATTAATTGACCCATTTCTAGTAGAATTTTTATTTAGTATAGTTTGGAATGCTGAACTCTAAAAACGATTTCAAAATTTTTTTTATGGGAACGTTTTGTAAATATGAATTACTTTTTTAATCTTTTCGGTAGGTACACTTACATTTTGAACTAAATCTCGACTCAGAAACGTTAGATGGAGTCAAGCAAGGTATGAATCGAAAGGTCTTTGAATATCCAATAATCACGTAGAACATTGTTCTTAAATAGGCTTAGTAGTTGGATTACAAAAAGCAAAAATATTTGAAAAAATTAATTTTTTGCTCGAAAACGCTCGAGATTTCTTTTTTAAACATATATAAAAATATTAAAAAATAAAAAAAAACTATTTTATTTTTTCTCAAGAATCGCACTTTTTTTCGAAAAAAAATAAGGTATTGGTAAAGAAAATCTACGGATAAACAGCAAATTGAACTTCGATGATCGCAATACATCATAGTTGGGAAGAATATCAGCGTTTTGAACAAGCCCATTGGTAAAATTGGTTTTGTTATTTAAAACTGTATCAAAAAAAATTCTCCAAAGCCAAAAATATCTTCGTTGGGAATATCTTCGTTGTGCGATTTGACAAAAAAAAGTTAAAGGCGACTTGAATATTTGTGAATATTTTTAGTTTTGCTCAACGAAAGACAGGTGTGGGCTACTAAGGGCAGGCTGTTAATGCTAATAACTTTCACTACGTTTTACAAGTAATACATATATGGACGGGTCACTTATATTGATTTGTTGTTTAATACATTCTTTTTTATGAATATAAAACGAAGCTTTTATGTAAAACAATGAGCGCTTTATATTTCACAGCGAAATTAACACATTTTGCAAAAACGCGGGAAAGAATTGTAAAGCACTTTCCAAAGCATATGTTGTGTTTGAAAGATTACACTATGCTACACCAAAAAGTTAATCGAGTCGAGACCAAAAAATTCTGAAAGGGTGTAATGTAGGGATGTCGAAAATATGATCGATATATCGAAATATTGATATTTTTGCCCAAAATGACAACTATCATTATCGCATATTTTTCCGAGGCGATATATCGGAAATCGAATATTTTTTGGAGATATTTTTAAGTGATATTTTTGTTTTAGCGTTCTGTCACACTGTAACTGTTAACGAATAACTGTTTCTTGTGCTCTGGACATGTAAAGCAAAATGTTTAATAAATCCAATATCGCAGTGCAAGCTGTGGAATAATGTTGTTGGCAACTCAACAAATATGAAGGCGCACTTAAAAGCAAAGCATAGAAATGCTTGACTGAAATGTAGCCCATCTTTAGAAACGGTAAATGTTACACCGTCCGCACACGGCTCGTATCGTCATCGTAGCAATATCACGAACAAAAGGCCTAAAATTTGATGACGCTCTGATGTCGCACACTGGATTTGGAAGGGAGACCAACATTCTTGCAGCATGACGATTATCGTGGGTATTTTAATTAATAAATAAATTAAATCTATATTTTTAAGCGCAGTCAGAATGATGTTTATATTACGCGTCAAATGACGCCTCAATTACCTCAATAGACTTGTTCTTTGTTAAGATCAGGGTTTTTATCGAAAAATGTCGAAAATATCGATATTTTCACACCAAAATATTTTTATATAGATAAATTATAGATATTTTTGAAATATTTGGCAACCCTAGTATAATGGTAGAACAAAAAGCTGCCGTTTTCTTTTTTTTGCACTTTGAAGTTTTCAGCTTTTGATCGGAACTTGCAACTCCATATCTCGTAAACTATTTGGAATTTCGCTATGACGTCTTAGAGAAAGTTGTTGCTCTTGGCTTGGCTTACAAAACATTTCTAAGTAGCAAGTCAAAAAAATTACATTTTTATACTCAAAATTACAAAAATTTCTTAAAATCATCATGTTTTCCCCTCATTTTGTACTGTTTTTCAACTTTGTCTTGAAAACTATAACGAATTTGACCAAGCAATACGGGTCAAAAACGTAGCTTAGACTTAAATAAACAACCGATTGGAACATAACAACTTTATTCGATTGGTCCTTCATATAGTTACGGGCCCTTAAGCATGTAGAATTGTAAGCAAAACTCGAAAATTTGACCATTTCTGAAAACAGATTCGTGTTCAGCACACGAAAATCATCTAGAACCACCACCAACGCTTCAATATACTGGACCTTGTTGCCTAGTGCTATAAGAGTCGAAAATTTCGATTGTTTTGTATTGAATCAATTAAATATAAAAAAAAACGTAACTTAAAAACTATAATTAAAACAAGAAAGAAAGTCGGTCAAGCCCGACTATACCGATACTCTGTACCCTTAACGTCGCAGCTCGCATTTGCTCACGAATTATACGCGCTTGCGAGTCTCTAAGTTATCAGGCTCTGTTCTCGGTCTCTCTCTCTCACTTAAGATTGCTCGAGTTCAATTAGAATGCCTGTGGTGATGGGTCACGGGGGTGGGGGGTGTTTACTCGGCTCGAATTCGTATTGCTCATAACTTGATGTATTCAAAAGTTCATCCGATCTTTATCATTTGTTCAGCAAATCGATAAATAATTTTGCTGTACAAGGTATCTTTAGAAGGTACGAACGATCTATTGCATTCAAAATCTGTCGGCAGATCTGACGTTCTTTTCCAAATTGCGAAGGCTGTGAGGGGGCGTGGCAAAAATTGAAAATAATTTTTATGAACTGCCTGCAAGTATAAGATATCTATGCCAGCCATACATCGAATCAAACCTCTATCTCGTTCAACCTATCTCTGAGATCTCACTTCGTTCATACGGAACGCTTGACAGATCGGACAGACAGACAGACATGACAGACGGACAGATCGGACATCGTATACCGGCTGTTGATGCTGATCAAGAATATTATACTACTTTAAAGGGTCGGAAACGATTCCTTCTCCCTGTTTGCAGCATACTTTTGGCACAAACTTAATATACTCATATGGTACACTTCGGTACATGAAGTATAAAAATTGCAATTTCGATTGTTACTTGTTCTAGTACCAGAACAACTTAATTCGAATTTGTTCGAGTTTGTTATGACAGTTGTACATCGAAAAACTATGTGAAAGCCGTAATAGACCTGTATAAGAAAGAGTAACTAAATGAAGTTGCTTCGTTCTAACGGTTTGTTTAATTTGGTCTAAGCTACAACTTTGTACTGTATTACTTGTCCAAATTTGTAACGGGTTTCAAGCTAGAGTTGAAAAACTGTTAAAAAGTAGCCAAAACTTGTTTTTTTTGGCCAACATTTGTAATTTTGAGTATGAAGAGGTATTTTTTTTGATTTCCTACTAAGAAATGATTTGTAGGCCAAGCCAAGAGCAACAATTTTGCTAAAGATATAAAAGAAAAATTCAAAATAGTTTACGAGATATGGCCCCGTAAATCCTACTCTGAAGCTGAAAAGTTCAAAGTGCAATAAAAAGAAAACGCCAGCTAATCAGATCAAATCCAGTCAGAGTTTTTATACTATCATCAAAATGCATCGGATATATATCGGATTGCTTAAAGCTAATCAATGTAGCTGTAGTCGATTAGGAACTGAAAATTAACGCGCTTTCAAACTTAAAAAATTGAATTTCGCTGCGCTAGTATGGCCGTTTCGCCCACTGTGCGATGTGGGCTTTTCCAAAAATTCCATTAGTTATCTTAAAAATTTCGAACTATGCTATTAAAGCAATACATTTCGACAATCAAATCCCTGTTGGACCATTATCGTGCATGCAAAATTTCCGTTATTGGACTGTTAATGCTCAAATACATAAGAATTAATTGCTGTGGAAATTCCATGTGAATCAGCCACAGCTGTGAGTGTGCGCTCACTGGTCCAGACTGTTCAAAAAATCTTTCGTGGATTCAGTATAAATTGAGCCTGGTCTCGGATTGCTTGTGCATAATGTTGACTATAAACATACAGACAATTTGCTTACTTTAGGCAACAACTTGTATGCAACCTGCGGCGACAGAGCAGGTGGAAGCATTTTTAAGAGAATTTCGAGACGATTATTGTAAAGAATATAATAAAATAAAAGCAGTTTGAACGGTTTTTGTGAAGAAACATTTTATCGTGTAAAAACTTACAATTACAAGTTGGAATTATCATTCCTGAGTGAATAAGATGTCACATTGGATAACAATGTAAACTTGGAATTACTCTTAAAACTGGATGCCACTCGAAATAAACCAAAGGTTAAACTACGAAGAATGACTATACATGTAAAAATGATTATGCCCTTGTGCCTAGTATACAATATCTCAAGGCTTTTGGAACAAGTGAAATGGAAAACTATGTGGATACGCTATCGAAGTCACACAGCAAGACAATAATAACATTGTAAGGTTGGTTTATTGAATTACAAATTTTGTTTAAATGCTTTAATTATATAATAATTGTTTCATTATAGTTCATCCACCCTTTAAAAGAATTTGGAGGCAACTGTACTTGATGTCGGAGAAATGGTTTATCTGGAAATCTTGCGGAAATACACTAAACTGGCGATGGTAGCTGTTCCAACTGAAAGACGCATTCCCTAACACAAGCTGACAGCAAGAGATACTATGCCCAAAGTTGTGTAAGTTTAGCCCAAAAAGCTGCAACTGTCATCAAGGATTTACGCATGTTCCAGAGCTGCCTACACCAATCCGTGGCCATTACAGTTTAGCCAAAAACTCCATAGAAGGATTCGCGAATCTTCTTATAATAATAATCTTCTGTCTAATAACAACCTGACTACCCTGAGCATTCATCTGCAGATCAATGCTTAGCGTACTCAGGTTGTTATTAGACCGATAATGTTGCTGTGAGACTCCGAAAGCGTATCCACATAATTTTCTATTTCACTTATTCCAAAAGCCTTAAGATATTGAATACTGGGCACAAAGGCATGATCATTTTTACATTTATAGTCATTTTTCGTAGTTTAACCTTTGATTTATTTTGGGTGGTATCCAGTTTTAAAAGTAATTCCAACTTGACTTTGCTATCCAATGTGACATCTAATTCACTCACGAATGATAATTCCAGCTTGTAATTGTCAGTTCTTATACGATCAAATGTTTGTTCAGAAAATCCGAACAAATTGCTTTGTTTTTTTTTTTATTATATTCTTCACAATAGTCGTCTCTGAATTTTCTTAAATATGCTTCGTCCTGCTCGGTCGCCGCAAGTTGCATACAACTTGTTGCCGAAAGTAAGCAAAATGTGTATGTATTTTTATAATCAACATTTTGGAGAAGCAATCAGAGACCAGGCTAAATTTATACTGAATAGACGAAAGATATTTTGAACAGAAATATCCATAGAAATAAGCATTTGTTCCATATAGACTTAAATTCGTGGAATCAATCAATAGAAGCATACTGCATACGAAAGAACCCTTCTATCTCTTTGCACTCAAAACACATACTACTTCCAAAAGAATAAATAATTTAAATTAACTGTCGAATTTTGATAAACAATTCTTTGCATAAGCTGTTCGGCTGTGTACTAATTTAACACACAATTTAAAGACAATTAGAAGTGCAGCGGAATTTCAAGACAAACTTTTTGAATACATAAAAACAACAAATTAATTTACAAACACACACAAAATATTTGTAGTAAATAATTACATAAAAACAAAATGTATATCATAATCGTAAGTTAGGGCATCTTTTAATTTGTCATTTAACTTTTTTGATTAGTGCTTTTGTTATAAGTATTTTTGTACTCTTAAAGCTAAGAATATTTTAATAAAATCTAAAAAAAAATAAAATGGAATTTTTTCGCTAGCCAAAAGAAAGCATCTACTACCCTGTACAGAATATATATTCTTGATGCTGAATCAATAGTCAAGTAGATGTAACCATGTCCGTTTGCATGCACAGATCTTAGAGATAGATGCACAGTGGTCGGTCCCATAGGCCAAAAATAAAAAACAGAATGTTTGAATTTTTCCGCCAAATATGCCTCATCGATTTATAGATAGAACACAGTTGCAAAAGCAATAATTGGTTTTTTTTTGCTTCACACGTTCGTTAAGTTAACTGAAAACGTTATACAACTATTATTTGGTGACTTATTTCGCAAACCTTAGATAAAGAAATGATTATCAGATAATGCAAGCCTAACTTTTTTACATAAAATATTATTTGTTCTTCTTGACATACTGAAATTAGGTTTCTGCATAGAATAACAAGCTTACATAGAAACAACATGTCAAGCAAAAAATGTACAATTTCATTTTCGCGTTTTATAATGCGGGGGGAACGCACCCAAGGGGTAGGCTGATGCTATTTTCAGAATGCCAGAGAGAGAGCTCTCCCGACTGCAAAAGAGAGCGACTTAATATAAAAAATGAAAAAAAAATTTCAAAGGAATTTTGGCTATTGGCTGAAATTCTGCAACATGAGCTCGGCTTAAGGGGGTCTTCTAGTTTAGACGGCCGAATTTGAGCTGTTTTTTAAAAAATCGTGGAAAGAAAACGCGTAAAGATTTTTTAATTCTGTTTTTTACATAATACAAAAATACAAAATTCAAAATGTGTGAATGCAAGGGGTGTTCAAAAAGTTCTCGGCCTCCAAAGACGGGTCTCCAAAAAATAGGTTGTCCAATGCTCGCACGATTGCGGGAGGTTACCGCATCCGAAAAAAAAAAAACATAAACGGGGAATGAGTTAGCAAGTGTATGGCACCACTATCTTGCTGAAAGATGGTATCCGGGTCCGGCTCTTGCTCCAACAAGTATACTAAGACATGAACCAATTGGTTTTGATAACCTTTTGAATTCATGCGACCTGTAATCTTGAAATAATCAAAGACAAAGCCAGCGTTGACGGCTTCTGAAAAACAGTATAGTGTGGCCGTTAAGTAATAGCCTATTTCCACCAAAGAAATGAAGCTTCATTTCATGAAATGACAAGAAATGAAGAAAATGATATCATTTCTTCCATACAAATTGTTGTTGCATTTTGCCCTTCATTTCTTTCATTTCTCAAAAATGATGACATTCGCCACGAAGGAATTTGGTATTTTTTTAAAAAGTACTCGCTACTCTCTGGCACTACTCGTTACTCGCTGGAAATAGAAAGTGTCATCACCAATAAACTGTTGATTTAAATTCAAAAAGTAGGCGCAGTTTTGATTAAAATATAAATTAGTCAAAAAAGTTGTGTATTTAGCTTTCTGCTGATAGTTCAGGGCGATAACAATGCGTTCGCCCAGGGTAATTGCTTTCCTGCCGGGTATGTCTTTTTTTGGGTAAATATTGCAAAAAGTCCCCGTGAGTTTAAAAGTGGCGCCTGTTGTTTAAATCAAACCATTCAGCTGTTTTTGTCAACGTGGCATTGCGAATATCAAAATGATGACGATTTGTCAATGGAAACAGCATCATTTTTAGAAATGAAAATGATAAGAAATGAAGCCAGTGGAAATAGGCTATAAGTATGCCGCAAAACACGGCGGCCGTTAAACGACGTATACATAGGTGTTGCTGAGTCTTTGGTGACCAGCAATAAAACAAATTTTAAACAATTTTTTTCGTGGTTAAAATCGCACTTAAGATGTTGCTTTTTTTTAAAAAGTAATCAAGTGACCAAAGTCGAGCACTAGATTAGGATGAGTGATTCAATAACCGTCCAAGAAAACTAAAATTTTTCATACTTAATAAGCCGATACCGAAGATATACACATTTTTCTAAAGCTAATTTTCTTCCCTACCAAAAAAACTAGCTTTTTCGCGATTTTTCGAAAACGGACCATACAAAAACCTTTGGACTTGATTTTTGGACTCGGTAAAGGGACTTACATGTGAAATAACTGCCAAATGGTCGGGATCGAAAATGCTGTAATCTATTGTGATTTTTGTTAGATGATTGGTGAACGCGTTCAATGATTAGCAATAAATTTCCATGCATTTTGAATTAAAATCGTGTGTACAAACAAAATGATGAAACAAAAATGGGTTTTTATGTCGTGTCATACCATCATAACGAGCGGAAACTGCATTTTAAATCTTACACTCTTTGAATCTTATAATAAGCAGTGCTCTGCTAGCTCCATGTTTAAACTAAGCAGTGTCATGTTAACCAGCAGTACAATTTAAGCAGTATGACTAAGATAAGCAGTGCCAAAGTATCTCTACACAGCAATCAAGTCTACAGTGCCCAAGTATTTCCACACAATATTCAAGTCTACACTAAGCAGTGATCTGCTAAGCAGCAGTTCAATACAAGCAGTACGCCTCTCTACACGGAGGTCTACAACAAGCAGTATTACATAAGCAGTTTATACATTAAGCTGTTCAGTTTATTCAAGCAGCAGGCATAAGACAAGTGCCCAAGTATTTCTACACAGCATTCAAGTCTAAACTAAGCAGTGTTAAAAACAGCAACAAGCAGTGCTATGCCAATTTAATTAATAATGTTAATTCTTATCGTTAATCGTTTTCGGTTTAACGGCTACCAAATTAAAAATTTTCTCCTAATTGCTATTTTTTTTCCAACGTTGTAGGTTATATTTTAATAATAAAAACACACATCTTAGCCTAAAAATTAATTTAATGCAAAATTTAGCCACTACTTCACTCTCATGAGTTCTTACTCTCCGTCACTCTCTCTCTCTCTCTCAAACTCTATTGCTTGCTTTTGACAGTGTTCCCTTTTTTCAAAACGTTTCGCCAACTCTCCTCAGCTCTCATTTGTATCTTTGCAGAGAGAATCTAATTCATGAGAGTAGAGTAGAGAGTCATGCTGGGACGCCGCTCAATTTGGAGTGATGTTATGGCCATCCTGACAATAGATAAATGCAAATGTTGCCGTTGTCGTTCGAATTGTTGCTGAATGCTGGGTCATGTTGGACTGCTTACTCAAATAGCGTTGTTGTTGGAAGCATGGTAAATTGACTGGGATTGAATGATTTTTGTTTACGGTGAAATGTAAATGGCGCGCAAGTTTTTGTGTGTTCATTTGGGTCGTTTGACACATCATAATAAGCGGAAATTGCATTTTAAATTGTACACTCTTTGAATCTTATAATAAGCAGTGCTCTGCTAGCTCCATGTTTAAACTAAGCAGTGCCCTGCTTACCGACAGTTCAATTTTCGCAGTACGCCTAAGATAAGCAGTGTCCTAGAATCTCTACACAGAAATAAGTCTACAATAAGCAGTGTGCAAGTCTGCTTTAAGCAGTTCAGTTAACACTGCTTAAAGCAGTGTACTATCATTTCTACACAGCATTTAACTCTACATAAAGCAGTTCCCTGCTAATTTAAAGGTAATTGTTATCGTTAATCGATTTCGGTTTAACGGCTACCAAATAAAAAAATTTTCTGTTTTTTTTCTATAGGATATAGGTTATATTTGAATAATTAAAACCAAAATTTCAGCCTAAAATTAAATTTATGCAAAATTTAGCCACTACTTACAATCATTAGTTCTTACTCTCCGTCGCCCTCTCTTTCTGCCGCTCTATTGCTTGCTCTTGATAGTGTTCCCTTTTTTTCAAAACGTTCCGCCGACTCTCCTCAGCTCTCATTTGTATCTTTGTCGCCACAGCAATCGGACGTGTCTATTTTCAGTGTCGGATTAAAACGCGGTTCTCTTCTACGTACAGTTATATATATATATATATATATACATATGTAACCAAAGTGTGTGCGTGTGTGTAGCAAAATAAAAAACAGCTGCAAAATAATTACACCAAAATAAAAATTCATAAAAATCAGCCAAAAAAATATAAAACATTTTGCTCTCTTCACAACTTAACAACGGCAGAAGCAGACGACACCGACGCGCCGCCTGGTGTTTGTTGACGTGCGCCGCGTGAGAGTGTGTGTGTGTGTGTGTTTGTTTGTGTGCGTGTTTGCCGCTAAATACAAAAAGCAGCTGAAAGGCAGCTGACAACCAAAACGACAAGAAGAAGAAGAGTGCAAGTGGAAAAGAGAAACAAAATAAATATATATAATTTAGCGAATTTTTAAACAATCGCCACGATAAAACATGTCTTCGGTACCGCTAGCAATCAAAACGGAGGAGGTAATATTGGACAATGCAGAATACAACAGCGCCGAGGAATTGGATGAAGAATTACAGTAAGTTTTGAAAATGAAAACAAACAAAAGTCGTTTTAGTTGCAGTTTTTTTTATCACGCAAATTATTGATTATTTTTACTACTTCTGGGGCCGCCTGCCCTCTTCTCTCTCTCTCTCTCTCTTTCTGTGTCTCACCCATACATATACAACGAAACACATTCCAGTCCATTTCCCAAAACGTTTCTGTTGACTGGAATAAAAATAAAATGTGACGCTACTTTTTTTTTTCTTCGGCTTTTTTGTTGTTTTTACGCTTGCACACATGTGCCGCTGCTGTGTCTGACGTCCATATTGTAAAAACGGCTGTTGTTTCACACTCGAGGTCAAAATATTGTGAACCCCATTTGAAACCAACAAATTTCTTTATTTTCTATAAATTTATATTAACAGCTGCGCGATCATTTGCTCACATGTTAGGAAATAAACAGCTGCGCCTACCTCCGCTCTCCCTCTCTCTCTCTCTCTCTCTTATCTGTGTGTGCTGTGTTGCCTAATCAAAATCAACTACAACTACTCTACTACTACCGCCTCACACAGCCGCATTCTCAGCAATAGTTGAACCGAAATCAGCTGTACCGGTATATTTTCTATAATCATATGGTTTTTTTTTTTTCTACCTGAGCGACAAGCGTCCGCCGCCGCGCCTCACCTCGCTGAGAGAAAATGAAATTGTGTGTCAAGTAAAGAAGAGCACGAGCAGCAGCGAGCAAACTGCAAATAAAAAAGAAATGTACAGTTTAAATTGTTATTGTTGTTTTTCGCAGCGAAAGTTATTAATTATTATTTTTTTGTTTTATTTTTTTTTTGCTGCCGGCTTATCAAAAACATATGGTTGGACTCTCTCTTATCTCGTTATGTGTGTGTTCAGCTGACTTGTCAAGGTTTTTTGCATTTTTTTTTCTATTTTATTTTTGTCGTTTCCATTTCCATATGTTTTCTTATTCACCAGCTGACAGCTTGGCAACATGTTGAAATGATACAAATTCCTACCTCGATGTGGAAAGTTGATCGTGCAAACGTTTGGGATCTAATCAAAGATTAACACTGACACGAAAAAATGATTGTAATTGTCATTTTGGGGATAAATTAGAAAAAAACAAATTAATAAACATATTTGAAACAGTTCGAAATTTTTGTCAATTATGTGGGATAAGACTTTTCTCATCTTTATCATATTTAATGCATATTATGTGTACCAACGAGTGTTGCCAATTTAGCTGTTTTCCCCACCAGATCTAGCTATTTTGTAAGATCAATAGCCGGAAACTATTAAATTTTGACGGAAACTGTTATTCTAGCGATTTTGAAAAATTTTTTTGCTATTTTCTAGCTATTTCAAAAGTTCAAAAAATTCTGATATAAAAGACAGGAATTGAAGCTCTTGTGAAAATGAATTTTACGCTGATCATGGGACCGGGAGGTACATGAAACAGCTGTACAGTCTACCAGACTCTTTTGTGGTGTGGTGTGCTCCTGTTTTAGAGTTATGTGTAAACATAACATGACCTGGAGCCTGCTTAAATTTGCGAGTTTTTTTTAGCTATCTTTTATAGCTCTTTTATATTACACTTGGCCATGTTTAGCTATATTTAACAGTCGATTTAGCTTCTTTTGGGCTTCAACAGTTACCAACTTGTTGATCCTGTGTACACATTTTTCAAATTTCTGCTCAAACATTTATGTGGCATCATGCAAAGTCGAACGTACTTTGCTGGTATACCAATTGTAAAGAACTTTGACCTTATCGGTGTGCCGAAAACGGCTTTATAATTAACAAAAATATGTTGGGGGGTGTTGGTGTAGCGTCTCATGGGTCTTCTCGCAATGTGAATATCTGGTCTGTGGTGGATTTACCAGGTCTAAAGCCACACTGATAAGGTCCAATGGACATTTGATGTATGAAAAAATGTAAGGCCATGCTGATACCCCCCTTATACGATGCGTTTTGTAGTAAAATAGGCATAACTAAAAAAAAAAAAAAATTTTAAATGTGTTTTAGTGTACTGCGAATTGTATTCAAAGCTTATCACTCATACGTACTGTTTCACTTGCTTACATTTATAATTCTTCAGTAGTTGGCGTAGACTTGGTTTAAAGCAGTGGTGTCCAAACTCACACAAGCAAGAATTGCATATGTGTCGCGTAGCAGCGAAACACGAAGTAAGCATGTTGACATTTCCACATGAGCAACAAACAAACGAACAAATGTCTCGTGAGAGAACACAAAGCCGAACACGCGCATCGTAAGAGAGCCAGCCGCCGAGCGTTCTATTTATAGAATACATATATTCTCTCTCATCTATATATGTGTCGGCTGCAACGCAGGCAGAATCTTGGTCTTGCCAACCACGCGTGGCTGCCTTTTCAAATTTTGGACATCGCTGGTTTAAAGTCTATAACATTTGACAAAAAGGTACCCATGACCACTGAAAAAATTGTTTTTAACTTAACCAAGACAATATGTAAATATATGTTACTAAATATAAATTTATGCGAAATCGTATATTACTGCACGAATTTCAACTATTCTGCACTGTTGACTTCAAGAAGAAAGCAAGTTTTTGCCGTTCACTAAGATGCTATCAATCAATGTTTGTTCCTAATTTTCAAAACATGCGAGCAAAGTTCTCTTCCAGTATAGACTTCAATTCCTTCTTCGTTTCGGGTTATAGCTCTTCTATCGATTCAAAACGGTACAACGTGGAGTACTTTTTCATGAATCCTGAAAAATTTCTTATTGAATTTCCTGAATTCAGCAACATACTTCAGTTGGTAGTGCTTCTCCACCTTCAAAACGGTGTCCACGTTTTACTTTTTCATGCATCCTTAAAAGTTTCATATGGAATTTCCTGACTTCAGAACATACTTCAGTTGGTAGTGCTTCTCCATCTTACTTTCATGGCACTATTAAGCCTTGGTTTTCACGGTTTATTAATTGGCAGGTACGTTCTCAAGGAGCTTACGATATCTACTGCATCCCAGCTCTCAAAAAATTGTCCTGAAACGTCGTCGGTATATGCGACTTTATAGTTTTGAACATGAATATTAATGCTCGAATACTGAGAGTGAACTACCGAACCGAAACTGCGGTTTGCTTTCATGACAAAACTATGTTACAAACCGAACTGGTGTCTTAAAAACTCCATGAACCACTGAACCAAACCAGTCCTTACTTTCTGATCAGTTTGCAAACCTGTATTATACTATACAGCAGAGATGGGCGCGTCGCGAAGTTCCAATGCATAGGACCTCTGCCGCGTGCCGACTGCACAAAATCACACGTACGCTATAAGTCATTGAAAGCTAATTTATAGAACACGAAATGCGGCGCACGCAAATTGCTGCTTGTATGCGTGTGTGCATGCCCATCTCTGCTATACAGCCATGCTCCCATATTCGCTTTCGCAAATAATTGTCCAATTTTGACATGACCAAATTTGGTACAAATAACCGATTTGAAATCGCAGATTCTTTTTATACTAGGTTTGTCGAACTTTTCAAAACTATCTATATCGATATTTTTAACGATATTAAAAAAGAATACTTTCGATATAAATATTTTGGTGTAAAAACTATCGATTTGATTGATATTTTTGCTATGTTTCAATAACAACCCGGATCGGTTAACACTGAACAGGTCTATTCGCAGGTAACTGAGACGTACATTTGACTGCGCTAATATGAACTATATTTTGACTGCGCTTAACAAATAGAGATTAAATGTATATTTATTAAATTAACTAAATCATATTTATTTCTTATTTCATTTATAACATAAGAAGTTCTGCAAACTTATTCATGAATTTAAATTTATGGACCGAAAGAAGTAGTTTACATATTTAAATTCATCATTATTTCGAACTCCAAAGCATATAAAATACTTATTCAGTTAAACCAGTTCTACGAAACGAAAAACTTCTGATTTTACCAATGATCAGTTAGACAGACATTTTAGTCATTCGGTCATTACGGTTTCTGGTGTCAGAAACCACACTTTTAATAGCCGAATCCAAGCGTTCCGATGACACGGAGCTTCCCGATGTAATAAGGTATGACAATGCCAAGTCAGAAAGCACTGGCAATGCGTCCTTTTTCTTCCATCCAAATTCAAATTCCCAGAAATCAAAATTAATTATATTTGCATTTACCGTTTTTGAAAACGGGCTGCATTTCAGCAAAGCATCTTTATGCTTTCCTTTTAAGTGCGCCTTTATATTAGTTGAGTTGCCACTGGTCTTTACAACTTTATTCCGATTTCTGTGCATCAACTTTAATAAACTAACTCTTAGAACATTTTGCTTTACATGTCCAGAGACAAGCTTGAGCACCAGACATAGTAATTGGCAACAAAACAAAAATAACACCAAAAAATATCCGATATATCACCTGCAGAATTTGTCATTTTGGGCAAAAATTAGTCGATTATTTCTGCATATATTCGATAATATTTTCGTCATCCCTACTCTTTATACCCTGCAGTCCCCATACACTAGAGCAGTATGGGAAAATAGGACGTACTATGGAGTATGTGCACATGTATGTAACAGCCTGAAGAAGGTTCATCCGACCCTATAAATCATATATATTCTTGATCAACATCAACAGCCGAGTCGATTTAGCCATGTCCGTCTGCCTGTCTGTATGAACGCGTCGATCTCAGAGACTATAAATACCGTAGCCAGATCAAATTTGTTACATGTATTTAGGTGTATACCGTACCCAGATCAAGTTTGTTTTATCCTTTTAACCGCGAAAAACCGTCGCTGAACCACAATTTTTATGTTGGAACCTTGTACCAATCAAAGCCATAGAACCATAGTATTTGGTACAGTGTATTTTAAAGTTGGGGCAGTCGACTGCAGCTCTCTTACTTGTTTTAAAGCTTACGATTTAACCAATTAGTTAAACTATGTCTTGTTGTTGCACGCAGAACTATACCAGTACAATGCTTAGGTTTTTTTTTCAATCTTTTCGGTTCCAAAAATATCGATAGATACCTGTAAACAAAAAATGAATAATACCGATTCTGGTTCTGAGTTTTAATCTGTTCTTTTCGGTATACGGTTCTGGTTTCGGTTTGATTCACTGAATTTAATTTAACTTTTTTTTTTTAGAAAATCGCTCAAATTAAATGCCAAGTGACAACAGCTGAACTTGGATTGAAAAAAAAACTTGCATACTTTTTGGGGTTTGCCTAAATTGAAAGAACTTTAAGCCGAAGCCAGAGTTCTGTGCAACTCAAGTCTTTCTCCATGTACAACATGTTCTACTAAGTCCTTGATCAAGAAGTAAATTTTTATGAGAAAATCAAAATTTGATTCCTTTAAGAGTGGGTGATACATACAGTACCATATTTTTCTAGAATTTCGCGGTAAAAGTTTTTATCTTGTTTCTCAAAAATAGCTTTAAATGCAGCTATAGCTTTGTCTTTTGGGTCATGTATTGTTCCTTGGAGCAGTTTTTTTTTAGGGCTGGGAACAGCCAATAGTTGCTGGGTGGGCTATATTCTATATGGGGGGTCGAGTTTCGAAATAAAGTTCTGGCAATTGGACTTGAGACAAGGTAACGTTGTCCTAATGAAATAACACTTATATCTTGTTTTTTTTTTGTCTTTTGATGGTTTGGCCTTTTTCGAGGCAGTCTGTAAGCATTCCAAACTCCTGAAATTATAATCTTGCCTGCTGATCTTTGAAATTTTGCTCAATTTGGACGGTTTTTAGCCGGTTCCAAAAATTCAACTGACAGTCAAATTGATTTTGAAGTGTAGAGAGTGCAAATTTTCTAATCTGTTCATCCCTTTTCGAACATTTGCTTTTCCTTTAAATTTGGTTGTCCCTTGCCACAAATGTAATTAAATGTTTATCCTACACCATATGGTGCACCTGTTATTTTGGCCGCTTCTGTTTATGCATATACCAACACATATGTATGTATGTATGTACATTTTAGTAGTGGTTGTATGTATGTGTGCAAAACAATTGCGCTTTGTTGTGCCTTGGCTAAAAAGTCTCCACAAAACGTTGCACATGGCAAATACTACGCTGCGCTCCGTCCATGTGGCGTCATTTCCGTTTTTACCCCACACTCACACAGACACACACCTGCAAACACGAGAATCTGCTCTCTCTCCACATTGGAAGCCTAAAGCGGCGTCAGCTGCCACGCTTGGAAGTTAAATCCACAGCCGCTCCCCAGTTTTTGCCCCTCTGCCAGTGAGTGAGAGAGAGAGAGAAAAAAAGAGCTTCCCATATTTGCATTTGCACTCAAAAGCTTGTTGCGCCTTTCAAGAGAGAGAGCGAAAGAGAGAGGGAAATTATTTCGCAAAAGTACAGATGCCGCCACACCAGAGCAGACGCTTTTACACACGTTTCATTGAAAAAAGAAGAAAAAAAAAACATTGCAAAAAAAAAGATAAAAAGCTGCTGCGCAAATTTTTGGGCGATGGCCCATGGCGTGTTTCGTTTCCATTTTTTTGCAAGCGGCTTTTATGGGCAACCTGCGAGCGTGAGAGAGAGGGAGAGAGAGAGCAGCGTTGTCGGCTTGTTTATGAAAAACACATGATTTTTGTGTACAACAGTTTTTGGGGCATGGCTGGGCCGATAAAAATTGCGTATTTTTGATCAGTTTTTGTTGTGCTGTTGTGTGTTTCTTTTTTTAACAGCTGTCTACTTCTCTCTCTCTCTCGCGCGCCTTATGTAATGTCTTGCCTGTCTCTGCCGTCTGTTTATATTTTTATGGCCAATCTGGCGCCAATTCTAAACTTACAGATTTCGTTTAGTTTATCTGCCTACATTTACTTTGTTGCCGCCGCCGCTGCTGCTGGTGCTGCTGCTGCACTCTCACACAAAAATTACGCAAGTGGCAAAGTTTATTGCGTTGCAATTTCAGTTTTCGTCTCTCAGTTTGTAGTATAAGTTAGGTATAAGTACCTACAGCATGAGTCTTATACTAACTTTTTAGTATTTTTACTACGCTTTACATTTTTTTTTTCCGCGTGTGAGTATTTTTTGTTTGTTTTATATTTTGACTACGTGACTGGGCATAAATGAAAGCGAATGAGAGATGGAATACAAAAAAAAAAATGCATAAAACTTTCATAAATCTCTGTAGGTTGATAAAGGATAATAAATATGAAAATGCATTAGGGTGGACTTTATTTTTCATCCAATGCCAATCAGGGATGCAAAGTGCTCGCGGCTTATGGCTAGATTGTTTTTTTGGAGCTAACCATACCTTTTCCCGGTTCGAAACTTCCAAAAATACTGAAATATAAAATATACCAAAAAAATAAATACTTGTAGCTTGTATACTTTATAAAAATAAAGGTTTTAAATGATTTTCATCGAACATTCTAAACTGAGTTATTTTCCAAACTCGACAACAGATGGTTTTTTATATGGCAGCGATATATTCATCAGATTTTGCCCAAACTTCCCAAAAATTGTGTGGAAACCGATAATATTCATAACTGAAAAGCATAAAGACGCTACCATTGAAAACAAAAAAGTTTTTCTCACTAGAACTACTTTTTCGACCGATTGTTCCCATGGCAGCTATATGCTATAGTCGTCCGATTTGGATTAAACATGGCATAATTGTGTGGTAGCATATAATATTGATCAGTAACAAGTTTGGGAGCGATAGCCCTGAAAACAAAAAAGTTTTTCCTACTAAGACTTTTTTCAGACCTATATTTTGTATGGCAGCTATACTATATAGTTCATCGATTTTCATCAACCTTGGAGGAATTGTGTAAAAGCATACCACGTTTGCGTTAAAGACAAAAAAGTTTTTCTCACTAAAACTACTTTTTCGTCCGATAGTTCCTCTGGCAGCTATATTCTTTAGTCACCTGATCTGGCCGGTTTCGACAAATGTGCAGCGTATTTGTACCAAAAGACTTCCTGCAAAGTTTGGTTAAGATCAGGGCTGCAAACCGGTTTTGAACCGAACAGGTTCTTCCAGTCAGAGATTTCAATTTGAAATATACTACAAATTCAATGTAAACACCTATGTACACTGCACAATGTATTGTACGTTTTATTTTTCATCTTACACATATACATATGCGGCAATCTAAACAACCCGGTGCATGCTACTGCAGAAACATGTCAACCGAATACAAACAGAAGTGTGTGCCACACCCAGCGTTGCCATTTTAGCTATTTTTGCCACCATATATAGTTATTTTGTAAGCTCGAAAGCCGCAACCTATTTAGTTTTGCCAGAGCCTGCAATTCTAGCTAACTGTTTGAAAATGTTTAGCTAATTTAAATTACTCTCTTTTAAGTTTTAGCATTTTTAACAGTCGATATTTGGTGGGAATTGGCAACACTAGCCACGGCACCTTTAAAAGAAGATAAAGGCATTTTTGATTAAATCATTGTGAGAAAAAGTTCCAAGAGTGGCGAGTAAACACCAATCGATGCTCAATTTTGTGAGTGAAAGACTGATTAAAGTGCATACAAGAAAGCATGAAGATTTACACACTAGCAATGAAAGAAGTCCATATCCAGCACACGAGCGCCAATCTCACGTCAATTATAATCGACGTCTTACAGTGTTACAATGTATTTATGCGTCAGATGTACACCTATTGTATTGTAATTTTATATAAGGTTGTCAAAAAAGTCTTGCGGTATTTTTATTGAATTTTCAATTGTTCATAAAATTGGTTATAATAATTCGATTTAAGTCAAATATGCGCCGTTTTGTTCGATGACAAGTTCCCAACGAGATGCCAACTATCATTATGGCTTCCACTGACTTAATTAGATAGCTCGCTGTCCCTATTGGCAAAACAACTCGGATGAGCCAATGTTTCACAGAGATAAAACGGTAAAACAAAACAACGTATGTCTTAAGAAGTCTGAATAAATATTGGTATGCAAGTCAAAATACTAAAATAACAACATTGATCTTATCCTAAAGACTTGTACGAGTATAACTAAAGAAATAACGCTTCCAATCTGTAAAAATTTTCCACTTTACGACCAAATACTTTTTTCACATATTCATTAAGGGACGATTTCTTATCTCCTATATAGCTGCTATTTGCCAGAAAAACATTGAATTTACTCTGTAGCTTGTTAGACAGACATGTATTCAAAATGGTATTTCTTCGCTTAAACAAATCCGTAGAATTGTTTGAGATACTTTATTTGAACTCCCTACTTTCATAGGGAGTCAATATAAAATATCGGACTCCAAATTAAACGCGCCTAAGCAGCCTAACGCGCCTTAATCTAAAGTTACTAAAAATCTAGACTTGATGGACCATTTCCGAAAACAAATTCGTGTTTAGCAGATGTAAATAATCTAGAACCACTACCAACCCTTAAATTTTCTGAACCTTAACCGTTGGTAAATTTTGGTTCGAACCTGCAAACCGGAGGTTCCGAAAAAAAATTTTCGGTTTGCTGCCCTGGTTAAGATAGCTTTAAAACTGACGCAGGAGATAGCATAGAAACAGACAGGCAGATGGACGGACATGGGTGTATCAACTTAGCTTGTCATGCTGATCAAGAATATATATACATCTCGAACTCGAATAACTTTTGTTGAACTGGTTCCGAAAAAAATTTTAGTAGATATTTTTTCCTTTACTCGTAATACCCACCATTTCCGCAACTGCCTCGGGTATGCAGATAGCTCCAAGAAGATTTTAAGAATAGCGGAGCTATTCCGGTTTTCACTAAAGTGAATTCGATTTTTTTACATGTGCTTTTATCTATTAAACAATCAAGGCAATTCGTATCAAACCTTTATATTATACTTAATCTTTACTCGATGGATTTAAATGAAAACGTTTTAATCTAATTTACCCAATCAATTTGATATAACAGCACATTTAACAAATTCGAATCCGACAATTTTTGTCGAAAGTGAAAACCAGGAACAGGCCTGATACATTTTCGAAATTTTAACGTGGCAGCCCTACAGCTTCGGTTGTTTGAACCTACTCCAAACGTGGCAGATGCGATAACCACATCAATTCTGAACACATCCATTTTTATTTTATCCATTTATATTGAGCCCCCAGCAAACACTTTTTATCGCAGAAGATAAGAATGCGATTCTTCCAGTAGAGGCAACGCTTAACTCTTTCGATATCGCATAACAAACGCATTCTCATCTCCCTTCGGGAAGAAGTATGCCACTCTGCGACACTTTTCGGAGTTAAGAAAGCGATTCTTCCTGGAGATAAGAAAAAGTATATTCTGGAGATAGTAAATCGTTTCTTTCTGAAGATTAAATGAGTGAATTGCGTCTCTTATGTGGGAGGATACGGGTTTTTATTTTTATTATTCCGAAAAACAACAAATTAAACCAACTTATATATTTTTTTATTACAAATTTTTACTTACTCTGCGTAGATTCGAACTCGGGGCCCTTGATTGAACTGAAACACGTTTGGAACGACGGCTTAGCCGGCTGCGCCACGCCGTATTAAAAACATACACCAATTTTAGCTTGCTTGTAATTCTCAAGAACGAATTCCATACTCAGCCCATATAAATAATGAAATTGAAATTTGCGACGAGAATCGCATTCATGTCTTCAAGGCGATTTTTTCGCGATATATCGCCACTTTACCGATTGGAGAAAAAAAGCGATATCGCTAAGAATGCGATATCTTATGTATTTTGTTTGTGTAAATCGCCAAACTATCAGAAAACTCTCCCCAAACTGTCTTTTTGACGAGAGAGATAAGGAACCCGGAAAAAAGTGTTTGCAGGGCCGTTTCCGAGAACAATCAGACTACAACAAAAACAATTGTCTATTTGATAAAAAAAAAAAAACCATTTGGCAATACAAATTATAGTTTTTGTGTAAGCGAGGCATTAAAAAATGGTCCCCAAAGGTAGAAACTACCATTAAAGTTCCCAAAATTACAAGTACCATTGTCTCTAACTAAAGCTCGTCATCGAACCGAACCGAACCGTTTTTCTCATTTGGTTATTCTCAGCAAAAACTTCTGCATTGGGTTCTGCCAGACCTGGCAACATCTTTGGTGTCCTCAGTCTCTTCAAGACCCCAGTATTGGTTCTGCTGGAATTAGTGCTAAGCCAATGTCAAAGACGTACTATTCCATGGCTTATCGAGGGTAATTCCTTTTTGCTATGAAACTCCTTCAACTGTTGAATGCCCTCAAAAGTATGCAATAAATTTCTTACCCTTTCTGTTGCATTGCATTTTCAGTTCTGGGCAATTGTTACAAAAGTTTCTAGGTGGGTGACTAATCCAAAAAGTAGATGGAGGATATATTGTTGCATTTCTATTTAAAACAAAAAACCCAATATGTATAGGTATATTATGAGAGTTGGCTTCTATTCTTCGAATGAATTGCTTTGTTTACTTTTCTGACGGGTTATATAATGCATGTTTATCTTTATGAATTAAACATGCCCGGTCTCCCACCTGCAACAACAACGAATTCCAGTGAAAATGATGACGTAAGCAGTGACCCAATAAAATGTATGTACGTACAAATTTATGTGCAAAGTGCAACAGCGGCACCAGCCAAAGAGAAGCAGAGGTCTCGACGGTACTCGTGACTTCGGCTTTGTCTCTCTGTGTGTGTGTGTGTGTGTTGTTGGCGAAAAGTGGCCAATGAACTACATTGAACTCTGGGCAAAGCAGCAGCAGCGGCAGCAGCTGTCGCAGTCGTATGTCATATGTTGTTGTTGTGCTGGTGAAATGCAGCAAAAATGCGTGGCGCATCTTAATTGCAATTGAGAAAAAATCGCCCATAAATGCAATTAGCCAAATATGCAAATGATACGTATGAAAGTTGGACAAAATCTCCCCCACTTTATTTGATATGGCCTTGGGCAATTCCCCCCAAAAAAGTTCGCATAGAAAGAGAAATTTTGTATAAAAATAATATTCATTTAAATTATCGAGGGAAAATCAAACATATATTTCGAATTCGGCTAAAAAGTGCCATCACTGAAAAGATATCGAAGAATATCTACACAATTACACTTGGAAGAACGATAGGATATGGTTAAAAAAAAGGTTCAAAATGACTTAAGTTTATCATGTGGGTTAATTTTGTAACTTTCTGAAAGTTTTAGGATCTTCCACTGATCCGACAGACCACTTAGATCCAATATTGAAATATTAGGACCAATCGGTACTTTAGCAAATAAACCATTTAAAAATATAAAAATAATATAAAAATAAAATACTCTAAATAATAGTGGAAAGCTAAATTCGTATAGATCAGGGGTGCCCGCGCATATTCCGCAAGCCACGCACTCGTTGTTGCTTAGCGCAAAGCAATAGCTCACGCGCATACGTACTACGCGCCCATAAGCCTGCATAAAGCAACAACAATTTGATATGCGTGCTCTCCTCTCTTTCTTCCTTAGCTAAGGTTTTGTTGTTGTCGCGTGCAGACCTGCAACAACAACATCATATGTGACTCTCTTCTCTATCTCCTGTCTCTGGCAAATTAAAGAGCAACAACAATGTTGCCTTTGTGTAGTCAACGACCACACACACACACACACACACAAACACAAACAAAAATCGGGTTTCTATTTCATGCAAAGTGCTCCATTAGGACTCCCTGTACCGTACGCTGAGCCTCCTAGGGAGGCTCCGAAAAGTGTCACAAAGGAGCATATCCGCCGGAGAAAAGTGCCTTTTCAATATATATGAAAAAAGTGTGCCAAAAGAACTCCCGAAATGAGTGATTTTGGCGTCCCATAATGCTCACTCAGATAACCCGCAAAGGTTTCGTGCGGACTCCTCTATTAGCCTATGGTTTTTTGAAAAGGACTTCCTAAATCATTCAAAGATAACCTAGACGGAGTGTTTCGGGATTGGTTTCGGTGATCCGATAATGGTCCGGAGAGGAGTCCCTACGGATTCTCAAAATATATATATATTTTTTTTTCGTTATTATTGAACAAAAGAAACATCAACAAGATAATAAATTGACATAACGGGATTCAGTGCTCCCTCAATGATACCATGCGGTGCTCTTTTGGACTCCATTTTCACTCCTACTCCGGAGCGCTCCAAAAACGCTCCTTCGAGGTGCTGCTTTGGGTGTCCCTTTTTACTCCTACTTCGGAGCGCTCCGCATATGGCTGGCTGGGTTGCTTGAGATATATTTTGTACACTTTTGTATTGGTATTCACGCGCCCGTAAGCTCATTCTGGGCACCCCTGGTATAGATATAAAGATTTTGAATGATTTTCATAGAACAATTTCATTTTCGCTTTGAACAATGTTAGTTGAATGATTTCCCAAGCTCACCAATAGATGGCGCCACTTTCGTGTTGCCAGTTGTTTATATGGCAGCTATTTGATATATTCATCCGAATTCGATCAAAATCGTCAAAATTGTGCTGAAGCAGAAAATATTCATTACTGGACGCTACCATTGACAACAAAAACTTTTTCTCACTAGAACTACTTTTTCGACCGAACGTTCCTATGGCAGCTATATGCTATGGTCATCCGATTTGAATCAAACTTACCAAAATTATGTAAAAGCATGTAATATCAATAAATATTAAGTTTGAAAGCGATAGCATTCGAAACAAAGAATTTTTTTTAAGGAACTATCGGTCAAAAAACTAGTTTTAGTTTGGAAAATTTGTTGGTTTCAATGCAAACGTCTCCAAACCTCGTATTTTTAACCCTCGTATTTTTTTGTATGATTTTACAAATTACATCAAAGAACGTTTCTAAACGAACATTTTCTAAATATTTATTTATTTGCTTTGGTATTACACAATTGTCAGAGAGTCTCTTGACAAGTGTAAAGGCAGCTTAAGGGGGCGCCCTCTCTTAACTTCCAATTTCCTTAAAAAAAAAGCACCCTAATGAACCTACTGTGAAAGTTTTGTGAAGCGGTCCAAACGCCTATAAGGAACAAACATACATAGAAACATACTTTTTGCCAGCAAACAATATGTGCGTTTTCTGACACTTTTTTATGAGCATTCATCGTCATAATGTGCACAAAAAGGAGTCCGGAATGAGCGTTTTTTTCTGAGTTTCCAATCTGACTCTTTTCTGACACAGATATAAGTGGTTTCACCCTCCCAATAAAGCATAGAAAACCCTCATAAAATACACATAAAAGTTACTTTTCTAGGCACTTGAAGGGCTACTGAAAGCCTCTTTCCAGACGCATATGGGAGTGCAGATCAGGAAATGCTCAGACATAAGTGCTTATTATGAGCCCGTGCCTAGATAGCACTGAATATGCTCCGAAAACTCTCAATTTTATGTGTTTACTCCAAAAACGCATTTAAGCTCTTCTCTTTTCAGACACATAATTTGGAGTGCTCCGAACTTGGTTTGCTGGGTACTTATATATATTTGTATAGATGATGGGGAAATGGTCCATCAGGTCTGAAGTTCTGGTAATTTGAGCTTAAACTTGATTAAAACCCAGAAATCTCTAGAGGTTTTCGTATAAACGTTAGCATTTCCTACTATAGCTGTTTGACTTTATATGTAAAGGGGCACAAATATGCCGGGCTACTTGATTAGATGACGAAGCCAAAGCCAAGGAGATTTAATGCGTACGGTTTCCCTTCCATATGATCTAGTAGCCGGTCTTATTCTTTTCACTTCACAAAAAAAGTAGTCCAAGTTAAGTTCGAAGTGCAATCGTTTATACGAAAATCTCTAGAGATTTCCAGGACACACCTGATTATACTTTCATAAAATCATCGTATAGTATATAATTTCAAAGCTTTAAAAAAATCTAATCTCAAACAAGTCTATGATTTTTTTAAACCAAATTATACACTTTTGAATACATTTGCTGTGTACCACATTAATGTCTACTGCCCAAAGGTATGCAATGTAATAACACCGAATGTTAGACATTTGTATTGAATTCTAATCAAAATTTAAAAAAATATCCATTGCATACTTATGGGCAGTACAAAATGTTGTCCATCCGAACACATATATTCAAAATGTTATATCTTCAATTAAAAAAATCGTAAAACTGTTTTGGACAGTTTATTTTAATTTTAAGGAATATAACTTTAGGATAATAATAAAGAGCGTCCAAAATTTAGTGTGGGTTTCCCACAAAACGCTTTTAAAAAGAGTCAAATTAGGCATTTTAAGGCACTTTAAGCTTAAATTTCTAAAAATCTAGACGGTGATGGAGCATATTCTAAAACCGATTCCTGATTGGCGCATATTAATCATTTAGAATCACACTTCAATAAACTACAAATAAGTTAAATTTTTTTGTTCCCAAATGAAACAGTATGCTGTCTTCTTACCACATTAATCTCCCCCCCACATCCCGCTTAAAGAAGCACATTCCCCGCGTGCTTTTCATTCAACTTTTTGTGCATTGTTGTGCAAACGGAAAAACACATGAAATGCCATCATAGGCCAAAAGCAGGCATCACCACATTCCTTGTCCACCATATCCACCACATCCGCTTCGGTGGCCAACTTCAGCGGCAGTTGGCAGCATCTTGCGCAAAAATGTTGCCGGAGAAACGACCTTTGGATTATGTTGCTAAAAATAAACCCCCCCCCCCTCGGCGCACAGAGCAAGCCGTCTAATATTTTCTAGCATCGTCTTGAAAATGTTCTGCTGATGCTGTTGTTGTTGTTGGCCTGGAATGCAGTGTTGCAACTTTTACGGCTGTGGCAGACATGGCTCGCTCTGTCCCGCTCCCACATACCTTTGTGAAAAACCTCTGAAAACTATAAACGTGTTTAAAAACCGGTTTGAAATTCTTAAGACTATGCTGCAGCAGCAGCATAAAATAGGCTCCGATGCCGACAAAAACAACAATAATAATCTCAGCCAGCAATGGGCACACAGCCGCATTGACAGCTGTGCTGTGTGGGCTCTCCCTCTCTCTCTCTGTCTTTCTCTTTTGAGTACTGGTGCTTGCTTGGTTTACTCTCCAAACATGTTGCTGCTGTTGGCCCGCCTAGCAATGTACAAATTCTGTTGTTCTTTTTCTTTACTCTACAAATGACAGCAGGGGTATGACAGGCTAGAGATGTGATATGTACGAGGGGTCGGCCTATGTATTATTTCGCTACAAAAGTAGTCAGACATTTGGAAGACAATTGCTTAAGTCAGAGTGAGACACAAACAGACAAACATACGAAAGCTACATCAACAAAGCGCTCGGTTTTTCATAAACGCTAACCTTTGCCGGCCCTTTATACATACGAGTTAATATAGACATCTTACCGTCTGTTTCTATGCTATCTCCTCCCTCAGTTTTAAAGCTATCGTGACCAATCTTTGCACGAAGTCTTTTAGTACAAATACGCTGTACATTTGTCAGAACTGCCATATGAACGATCGGTCGAAAACATAGTCTTAGTGAGAAAAATTTTTTGTTTTCAAAGCAAACGCCCCCAAACCTTGTATTTATAAGTTTCACATAATTCCACCAAGTTTGATGAAAATCTGACATTTATATAGTATAGCTGCCATACAATAGATAGGTCTGAAAAAAAGGCTTAGTAGGATAAACTTTATTGTTTTCAATGCTATCGCTACCAAACTTCTTATTGATGAATATTATATACTATCACACAATTCTACCAAGTTTGATCCTAATCGGATGACTATAGCATGTAGCTGCCATAGGAACCATCGGTCAAAAAACTAGTTTTAGTGGGGAAAACTTCTTGGGATTCATCGCAAACGTCTCCAAACCTCGTATTTATGAGTTTTCCATGCCTTTTCATAATTTCACCAAGTTTGATTAAAATCAGACAACTATATGGTATTAGCTGCCATGCAAAAGATAGGTTTGAAAAAAGTCTTAGTAGGAAAAACTTTTCTATGCTATCGCTCCCAAACTTATTATTGGTCAATATTATATGCTACCACACAATTCTGCCAAGTTTGATTCAAATCGGATGACTATAACATATAGCTGCCATAGGAACCATCGGTTAAAAAACTAGTTTTAGTGGGAAAAACTTTTTTGTTTTCAATGCTTTCGCTTCCAATCTTGTTTTTATTTAATATAATATGCTTTCACATAATTCTCATAAGTTTGATCCAAATCGGATGACTATAACATATAGCTGCCATGTTCCAGTTATAAATATTATCTATTTCAACATATTTTTGACGAGTTTGATCCAAATCATCTGAATCTATAGTAGTTGCCAGTGTTAGTGTTATAACTGCCCTCGAATCACAACGTCAGCTTGTCCCTATTTCACCCCGTTTTAAAAAAGTGTATTTCAGTGTGCATAGTTTTACTTGTCACTTTTCACTGATGCTGGCTTTTGGGGGCAGCGCAGCTGACTGCAAAGCCAATGGTTCGGCGACAGCATCAACTTATCGTGTGGTGTGCTGGCTCTGTGTGTTTGTGTGTGTGTGTGTGTGTGTGGGGTATTGTTGTGTTGAGGCTAAACTAAAATTGAATTGAATGGAATTGTAAATTTATGAATGAATGAATTTTTCAGCCGCGCTTACTGTATGTCTGTGTGTGTGTGTGTGTGTGTGTGCGCGCTTACAAGTTAATTGGTTTTATGTATTCAACTCTTGATTCAACTTTTCTATTTACAGATTACAACTAGAAGATTCCGGAGGCGAGAATACGTATCATATTGAGTATTCCACCGAACCAGCGCATCAGGTTACAACCAACTCACAGCGTCGTCAATCGAATATGAGTGGTACAAATACCACAAAAGGTGGCGGAGCCGGTGGCGGCGGTGATGCTGGCAGTGATGGCGACACCTCGGGCAAACCAATGGTGGACAGCGAAAAGCGTATGCGACGTGAGATAGCCAACAGCAATGAGCGGCGACGCATGCAAAGCATCAATGCCGGTTTCCAAAGTTTACGTTCCCTACTGCCGCGTCATGAGGGCGAAAAGTTGAGCAAGGTAAGTGTCAAATGGTTTTTTAATTCAGAATGTTCCCCCATTTGTCAACAAAACTAGTATTGAACTAGGAGCCAGGAAACTGTAGTCTTTCAATTCGCCAGCAGATAATTTATGCAAATTATATAATTCAAAATTATTAAACAGGTTTGTGATTTAAACAGTATTCCCCAGGCATAGACCCATTAACTCACATGTTAAAGCCTGCTGAAATTATAACATTTTTCTGAGTAGAGAGGAAAATTTATAGACGCATTCTGTGCGTTATGTCCGTTTACTGCCACAGCAAAGAAATCAATTTTTCAGAGCTGTAAACCGGTTTTGAACTTGTATTTTCAACACTAAGCTGTTCCGAACATAAATTTTCGGATTAGGTAAAAAAAAAAAAAAAAATTGAAGACATTCTGAAATCTGATCAACATTGTTCGACAAAGACTCGAAATCTGCATGCAAGTATAATGAAGTCCTCACAAAATATCACAAATGTCAAATTGATCTTAAATTATAATCCAATGGAGCTGAAAATTGTCAAAAAAAAGGATTTGATAATATCCAAACTTACACTTTCAGGAGATGATCGCTCAACAATAAGTTGTGTCTAGAAATTGAATATGTCTTCCCAGCGTTAGAGCTTTCGATGGCTAAAATAGAGAACCAACTAATTCAAACACTTTTAAGATTTTGACATCTTATCAATGTAAACATCATCTTATCATTACCAACGACTGAAGTCTTAAAGTTTGCTTTGTCCAATCAAATCTCGAGAAATTCTAAATATTTTTTGAATATTAAGCTTAATTGCTTTTCGTTTTAAAGTGGTGACGATCCTGGACCAAAAATTTGTTCAAAAAACAGCAAACTTAAAATTTTGGAACATTTACCATTGGATCTATTTCGCTGAGTTTGTTTCGCTGATCGTTGTCGATCATTATGAACATTGGCATTTTACTAACTTAATTTTAAAAAAAAATTATATAATTCAAAACAGTTTTTCCAATTCAACTTTGATTAATGTTTTGAGTCAGAGGTTACCAGAGCCAGCTACGGCCGCATAGACACCAATACAAATGAAGAAAATATTTCTACAACGTCAAGAAATAGAAAGAGAAACCCGATTATTGCCTGCTGATGTTTGTGTCTGCTTGTGGCTGTCTGATACTGACGAATTCATTCGTCCCCCTAACAACAAAATCTACATTGAAGACGACGCAAACACATATTTATTGTTGTGTTCGAATTTTCAAGAGTTATAGGAGCGAAAGATAACAGAGGAAACATATGAAGTTTTTACTGCACTACCAGCTATGCGCGGCTATCCTTATGCGGAAAACAATACCGAATGCGTGGGTTGCGCATTGGGTCTGGGCACCCCTGTTTTGAGTCTTTTAAACACTTAAACCTGGTCTAACTAACCGTGAACATATATTTTCGATGAGGATACATTAGGCACCCATTAAAGACAGAAAAAAATGAAGCAAAATTGGTTGCGCTTATTGCAAAACACTTTTTGTAGACAAGCTGAAATTGTTTAGTGAATTTGTGCTACCTCAGTTTTGCAACAGCACTTTTAATTCTCGTTTAGGAGTCAAAAAGTGGAATCGAAGGAATTCTTTGAGAACGTTCGGCTTTACGGGAACATCGGGTAGTTAGTAAATATGGCAAATTTAGCAGGACTTGTTAGTATTATTATAATTTATTAAAATTATTCTTTGCGCTAAAAGTACAAAAATAAGCACAAATTGAAAATTAAATATTTATGATGATCGCGATGATTTTCCAAGGCTGCAAACTTAAAAGGATCTTCGGTTTGGGTACCTCAAAATAGAACTTGAACCGAACCTTGTACAATTTAGAGCTTTCGAGCCTGAACCAGAACAGCACCTGCCTCATGTGATAAAAGATTTAGTTCAAAGATGACCATATTACTTTTTTTTTGGTGCTCACAAGAAATATTCGTTTTGGAAACTATATAATCCTATCCGAATCCGATTCAAGTGGTGAAATGGTGATACTAACCTCGGATATTTATATACAGTGTAGGTACTTGATAAGTTGAAGCAAAGAACTTGAACTTGTTTTTCATGATGCGCTGATTCTCTTTTTGAATGTGTATCGCTTTGTAGCGGCTGACTCCACAACAAAAATAAGAAGCTATGATTCTAGTATCGAACCAAAATCTTAGTTTCAACTAACTAAGGAACCGGTCTGTGAACCGTACCTTAGAATTTGCGATAAGTTTGAACCTTCTCCGGGTTTTTTTTAAACGTTTCCAGCAAACCGGTTCTGAACCGAACCCCAAAGAACCGATTTGGTTCAGGGTTTTGGGCTTTGGACTGAATTATGAACCGAATCTTTAAAATTTTTAAGCTGCCGAACCGAATCGCTCCTGTATACAAAGAAAAGGTTCGGTTCGAACAATCATTTAAGTCAATTTCTTAAGATCTTTAATAACTTTCTCAATATTATGACCGGAAAATACTATTTTATAGTACAGCACAATCGCTTAAGTTGCCAATTAAAGATGCGATCCATTCCATATCCATTCGCAATCCATATTGCGATTTCGAGAAGAAATAAAAACCAAAAATTTGGAAGATAATTTTAACAAGAATCGCCTTGATTAGTCTTTTTTGAGCCCTTTTGAAGATTAATGAGATTAGTTTCATGTCCGATATAAAGAAGACTCCAAAATGACTATTGCATACATATGCTCAAAATGTAATTTGGTTATGCAAATGATTGAAAATATGAGTGCAAACTGATCAGAAAAACTCTTCAAGAAGAGACTCGTCTAGGGTACCATATTCTCTTTACAAAAGTATAATTTATGACTATAGATGACTCGTATGACTCAAATGTGACCAGAAATTTCATAAAATGCTGGCTGGGTATGTTCGTAGAAGGTTAGGCTTACAAAATTCAAATACCAGGCACTTTTAAAAAACATCTTAGAGGACCTATGAGCAATAACAATAAGAAATGTGGTCCAGTCGACTTAAGGCATTCTCCTGAACAAATATGTGTCTAAATTTTGACCGAATGTAATCTTTCTATGCAATCTATGAACCCAGATTCGAATCAAACATAAGGTTTTGAAGCGAACCTTACACTTTACCACGGGTTCGAACCTCCAGACCGAACCTTCAACAAAATTTCACAGGCTTACAGCCGCACGTAGGTTTCTCGTTTTTAACCCTTAGTTCAAGAAACAATCAGTTAGCTTAATCCGCATGAATTCAGCACTCGTGAAAAAGTTAACCACTGGTGGGTAAGTAGGGGGTGGTCAACTGAAGTTTCTTTTGAGGAGATAGAATACATGGAACTTATGCCCAAAAATTAGTAACAGGTTTAGTTTGGGCCCCATCACTCCTAACAAAACTTTACAGTACATTAAAATGACTAACAAATCCTGATCCCAATACACAGATTACCTAAGTTGGTGGCTAAATGGACCACACATTCCTTTGTTACTTAAATTTTTTGTTTCTAACGGAATGCAATTGAAAGTACAGTTTATACATAAGCTGCTTATGTAATCCTTATATACCTTTAGACACCCCCTCTCAAAGTTTGGGTGTTGGCACACACACACACACACACACACAGGTCAGATCGAGAGCATCCCGGATAGCAGCTGGCTCTCGAGGTTGCACCACACAAATGCCAATGGCCTAGTGCACTGTACGGCGGCCCCCGTGCCACGCCCCAAAAAAAAAAAAAAAGTTGATTTCGCCGGGGCCAACGATTTCTTGATGTGGCCAATGCGCAGCTGCCAAGCTGAATGCCCGATTCTTTGGTTTGGGGTGGGGGGGGTTTTAGTTCCAGTCCTGAAACAGCTGCCTACCAGGCGCCAGACAGACGCCACACAAAACGCCACAGCAACGAAATGGCAATGAAACAGAGCCAACAACCCACTCCCAAGGCACAGCTGTGTGTGGGTGGGGAGGCTGTTTTGGCGCCATTGTCCTATCTGGTGTTGTGCGCCATAAGCTGGAAGGAATCGAATCGATATTATTTGTGTACAGCAGATTTTCCCGTTTTCCAAGATTTTTTCTCGCACTTTAATGTAGGTTAGTTCAATGGGCAGCAGCAAGCGGCGCGCCTAAAAACGGTACAACTGTACAAATTGCACTTTTCCTTCTCCTCTAAGTGTGTGTGTGTGTGTGTGTGTGTGTGTGTGTGTGTGTGCACTTTAGCGCCATCTAGTGCGCAGAGCAAGTTCAATGACCCGCCTCAATGACGAGTAAATCACAACACAGCAAAAGGGCGAGGTGGGCTCTTATATACGCAACTGTGAATGGCTGGGCAGCCTCATTGCACTAGCTAGGTGCGACCTGATTTCCCTCTCTCTCTCTCTCTCTTTCTCTCCGGGTTTACTACAATGTTTACTATGTGTGGACATTGCCGTTTTAGAAAAATCCATAAACTAGTAGTGCTACGCCCATTATGTCATTCATCAAAAGGCAGACTTTTTTCCAATTTGCAATAAATAACTCCGTGTTGAGTATTTTAGGGAAAGGAAAATAGAAAATAGTGTGTAAGAAAGTGATCGGCGACTGTCGCAAAACAGTCGTCTAACGGCAGACACATAAATCATACACACACACACACATACACAAATGCAAACAAAAAGTGAAGAAAATGCGATGAATCTTCACTTAATATGACATGTATGTTGATTTAGCACTGTCTGGCCCGGCCTCTCACAACATCCCCTAAACGAGGCCAACTGTCGTCTTCTTCTTCATAAAAATCGATGTTGTCTCAAGGTGAAAAAAAAAAACCATAAATATATAAGGAGAATATGTTGAACACACATACATACATACTTATGCAAATAATAAACATTGAAATGGGTACCTTCAAGGTGTCTGACCATCGACAAATTACTCTCCAAAACTATTGGCGATGGCTTAAATCATATTTCTCGCCTGAATCAAGACTCTTGTATGTTCTTCTTGGTCGCTCGACTAGCGATTTTCTTCCAATTGCGACTTTTATTATTAAAAACATATTTTACTTTCCGATTAGACCCTTTCAGCATGAGGAAAAGCTCCAATTCATGCCTAATTTTAGTACTGTTTTATTACTATAACGAGAGCGTAAGTTGTAAAGTTGGTCCTAACCGACTCCGATATACTCCGTTACATGGGAAGAAATGTTTAATAGGCTTTTTTTTTAGTACTATTTATTTTATATACTTATAATGGGTTTTTGCGACCTGTTTTTGATTTAGTCAAAGTTTTTGTTTGTGCTGGCTGATCATTTTTAAACAGACTTAACTTAACTCGCACCAAATTGGAAAAACATCCCTTAAAGCACTTAGCATAATTTCGGGCTGAAGTTCATAAAAAAAATCTCAGTCTGAAATTTGTTTAAAGTTTAATTCTCAAGTCTTTATTCGGCCAAATCGACTGTTTAAATAGAGAGTTTGACTAGGGCTTGAAGTGTGAAAAGCAACAACATCTGCTGATGAGTGAATAGTGGTTAATTCTAAAACAGCGTCTGTCCAGACTTACCAATTGCTATTCCGAAATGTTGTGTCTCTGTATCTCTGTTTAAAAATGTTATTGATCTGTATTATTTATTTATTTTGATTCTACATTTTCTGTCACCTTGTTCAAATTTGGCAACTTTATTTAGATTGTATAGATATCCTCATAACTTATCTGTTTATGTAGGTTTGACTTCAGGTTTAATGTGTTTGATTATGGGCGAGTTGTTTTGTGATGACATAAAATGTGTTTGTTGTTAAGTTTATTGAATGGGAGGTAGTTGCTAAAGCTGCCTTTACACTTGTCATACATCTCTAAAGAGACTCTCTGACGATAGTGTAATAGCAAAGCAAATAACTCTAAATATTTGGAAAATATTGGCTTTTTTGATGTAATTTGACAGGTTCAATTTGATAAGAGATTCTCTTTAGATAAGTTTTGACAACCTTCTATTTAGAGATATATGAAAAGTGTAAAGGCAGCTTAAGTTTGTATATTTGTCTGTTGGGAAGTTCCCTAGGGAAGAGTTTATTGAGGCGTCGTCTTACTCTATTTCCTGCTTTCCTTCGTCTAATACACTGTTGGGGTGACTTCTTGGTCTCTCCACGTAATAACCAGCCTGTTTATTACGTCACCAATCTTGGGCACACTGGGGTCACTCTCCAAATGTCTTGTGCACATATACCAGGGTGCTTCCGATAGTCTACGCAGCTTGACTGATGCACACAGAGCTTTCTCAGATGGGATTTCGCAGCTATTCCATATACTTGGATCCCATATATCCAGGCAGGTGCTATGATAGCTTTGTATATATGCAAATTATTTTGGAGTGACAGCTTGTTTCTGCTAGAGAGAAGCCATCCCACTTTCTTTACTCTGCCATACAGTGACCTTAGAGCTATAGAGCGTTGATATGGGTTCCGAATGTAAGGCGCTTGTCCAGATATATTCCCAAGTATTTATGTCCAGGTAAGTGATGTAATAGCTGATTGTTGAAGAATACGCCTGGACATCAAGACGAAGACTATATGTAAAGGCCTATTGTCAGATGAGATAAAAGTTCGACACTATATTTCGTATAAATAGGACTGCCATTCAAAAGCTATCAGATTTCAAACTGTTCAAAATTGTTTCTATTTATAAGAAATATAGTGCCGAACTAAACTTTTATCTCATCTGAGAATAGGCCTTTACACTTACACATTTAGCTAGGTTGAGCTCAATGTTCCAGCGTGTTTCGCCCATCTGCTGAATCGATACAAATATGAGTCTCTGGCCATAATAGCTGTATCTTGGGGGTCTTCAATGGGTATTGTTCTTTCGGTAGGCTTATCACAAGTGTAGAGAGAATAGAGAGTTGGAGGCACACCAGCGCGTATTACCCTCACGCTGGAAACAGCCCCTTCCAATACTACCGAGAAAGTCCTATCCGATAGAAAACTTCTCACAAGGGTGTATAGTTGAGGCGTTAAGATGTCATTTACCTTACATACATAGTAGTCCAGCATGCCACACTCTATCAAAAGTCTCCCTTACGTCCAGGTAGACCGCAACCACGTACTCCTTAGCCTGGAATCCGTCGAGGATGCTATTTGTGACCCTATTCAGCTGCTCAGGGGTTGCGTGTGACTTTTTAAACCTGAACTGAAAAGGAGGAAAGGAGGAAAACCTGATCGGACGGTATGAATCAACCTCAGGCGGGCTTTTCCCAGCCTTATGGATCATTGCGATCTGAGCCTTTTTCCTGACAGAGGAGATAGCATAGAAACAGACGGACAGACGGACAAGTCAGCTCGTCATGCTGATCAAGAATATATATACTTTATGTGGTCGAAGATGCTTCCAAATGCGTTACAAACATCTCGACAATTTTAATATACCCTCTACAAGGGTATAAAAAGATTGAAAATATCCTGAGCTTTTTTTTCTGTGTGGTTATTTTATTTTCTTTTTGAACCATGCTAGCAAACTGAGCAATAGATGGCGCCACTTCTTTGACCATTTGGCTGGGCACTTTGTTATATGGCAGCTATACCATATATTCATTCGTTTTTGATCAAACTCCCCAAAAATTGTGTGGGAACCGTATTTCATAGTATTTTCTATTAGTTTTCTATTATTTTGAGCGAGATATATCCAATGCCTGCCATTTACCGGCTGGTCCTAACACGCCTCTCAAGTCGTTCATGGTTTTGCGTGCTGTGTGGCACCATCTTCTTCCAAAAGTCGGTAATCATCGCACCGTATTTTGCTTCATTGACTGTAACGTGGCGATTTTCATTATTTTGCCCACAAACTGCACTAAACAGTGCATTTTTCCGGGTGTATTGGCAGCTCTTGAACTGCCTCTGGCTGCTTTTCAGACTAAATTCGGCAATTCTGTTTGTTGATGTACCCATTGAGCCAAAAATGAGCTTTGTTGCTGAACAAAATTTTTCGATGAAATGATCGATCGAATTTTGAAAATAAAATTCAATGATTTGCCAGCGCTTGTTCGTTTGCTAGTCTATTCATGGTGAAATGGTAAACCTTGCTGAGCCTTTTTGGCGTTGCCACATGTTACAATTTACGCTCGAGGTGTCAAAAAATAGCCTAAAAATCACTTTTTACTACTGAACTTATGTGTGCGTTTATGATGAAAGTTACATTTATGGTCCAGAAGGAGTAAAGTGAATTCTTTGCATGTAATTTGTCTAAGAAATCATCCCTGGCATAAGTTGTCCACCGATTTGCTGTTAGAGCTCTGTAAAGTACATATTATGTATGTTATGTTAGGTTTTTACGGTTTACGCTGGGCATGTTTATATTCATCATCACTTGCATTTTCTGTAAAAAGAAATTTCCAACTAGAAAAGGTCAATAAAACCCAATTTAACCCAAAAACAAAAACACAATGGTTGGTAGCCACGCCATATACCGGCTCTTCGTCAACAACAACAGAGTGAAAGAGAGAGAGAGAGAGAGAGAAGAGGCTAGGCTAGGCTAAGCTAGCTTCATGGTCAATGAAAGCATTTAATTAACATAAAAAGGTCTCGACGTGTTTGCTGCACACACGCGAAAACCATTTGAATGTGTGAACAGAAGAGAGGAAAGCAGCAACGGCGCACGAACAACAGTTTGGAATTTTTGTGAATGTCGCAGCTGACCCTCACGCACAGACACCGCCAAGCCGCAGTCGACATGTGAGATCAGCTGATCGGATTTCATGTCTATAAAAATAAACGTCTCGGCGACGGCGGTGCGGCATTGTATTTATTTTTATATCAATTGTTGTGTTTATTCAAGACACAGCTGTTTTAATTAACCCAAAATGAAAATATGATTGAATTACACTACTCTCTAGCAGTGACTGTTAAACTGTGCTTTTGCGCATTGAGCTTACGACGCAATTGAAGAAAGTTGAAGCTTTTTGTGCCGGGTTTAACCTTGTTATTATTGTTGTTGTTGTTGTTGTTTTGCTTGACCAGCTGAGCTACGACGGACGGGACTGTAATTGCGCAGCAGCAAAAATGCCGGTTGATGAATTGAACAAAAATTGGAAATCTTTCATTCATGACCAAGCAAAATTTGTTGCATGATTTATGATCTTGGAACGGAACTGACGCCTCTTCTTGTCCCCATGTCTTCTTTTTCTTCTTCTGCTTATTGCTGAAGAAACACCGTTACAATGCAATCCGGCGAGACGGCATTCCATGTAATCAACAACAACAACTACGGCTGAAAGCTTTCTAGGCTTGAGACGACAACGCAACGCACAGTGGTTCATTTAACGATAACTCATTGCAAAAATCTATTTTAAATGGAAAAATTATTAATGTAACTTAATACCAAAACTCTGATTACACAAGGCAACCAAGTTGGACTTTTTCCAGTATATTGAAGGGTTGGTGTTGATTCTAGAAATTTCAGAAATGGTCCATCACGTCGAGATTTTTAGTAATTTGAGCTTAAAGATACAAAAAATGCCTTTCTAGACGCGTTTTGTGTAGAAACCATACTTTCGTTTAGGCTTTCTTTGATATTATCGGAAAGAACTACTCCTTAACTTTGAAATAAACTATCCCAAACAATTCTACGATTTTTTCCAATGAAAATATACAATTTTTGGTAATTGTATCCGAGCTCACAAAAACCAAATATATTGTTGCAAATTACTAGACGGCTGTACTGTTTCTGCAGGACATACATTTGTGCAGTAGACAGTTTTATTTTATTATTATTGAGACTAAGTATTCGAAATCGTATATCTTTGCTTAAAAAAATCGTACAAATATTTGGGATAGTTTATTTTAAAGTTAAGAAATAGTATTTTACGATAATACCAAAAAATTCATAACAAAAGTATAGGTTCCCCACAAAACGCGTCTGAAAAGGGTCAAAATAGGCGTGATGGACCATTTCTGAAAACAGATTCGTGTTCAGCAATCGAAAATCAGCTAGAATCCCCACCAACACTTCAATATGCTGGACCTTTTGGATACTTTTTGAAAAACACACAATTCGCGAAAAATTTTGAACAAACCTCGTATAGCAAGCTCTAATATTAAATTGATATTATAAAGCCGCGAAAAACCAAATTATTCGTCAACCCCGTCCAAACCCGATCCTAGGTTCAGTGACCTTCTGAAACCGCTCCGTGAAACCGAACCCAAAAGGTCTCATGCTCAATTTTCAGTTTTGCCTCCTTTAGTTAAACAAGTGCCGAATGTCAAGTCTTTACAATCTTCAGTTGACAGTAAAAAGTTCAAAGATTTGCTCAACTAGGTTACGTTCCACTGTGCAACGATCAGACGACAGTGGCAAAGCCAACGACCGACCGACATTTTTAGCAAAAACAGCACTGTCTCGTCTGCTGTCTGCCGTCTCTGTCTAATTGATCCATTGCACTTGCACAAACATACATACATATTGTATGTATATGTGTGTATATGCAGTTGTCGTGGGCTGCCCCGTCTGGCCTTGCTTTTAGCTTGGCTTAGCTTTCTCTTTGCTTTGAATGTGCAATTCTGGCAGCTGTGTGCGAAAGTCTGCGGGGCGTCTAATTTTGCTGAGATCATTTTTAGATCCTTTGCATTTGCAATTTGCAAAATTTTTACAACACTTTTTTATTAGCAGCGCTAATTGCCCCCGCCGTCTTTTTTTTATGGCTTGTGAAGGGGCTTTGGGCTAAACACGTGGTTGAATTTAATTGGGTTAGGCACGGCTGATTTTAAATTTAGTTGTGTTTAATTTATTTAAATTTTTGGCACAGCTGTTTTATCTACTTTACACATTTGTGGTGTGTGTGTGACCTCGCCCATTGCGCGATGACGGCATTTCTTTTTGCTCTGTAGTTTAAAAATAGTTTTAGAAAAACAAAATTAATGCATTAGCTTTGCTCTCAATGACCAACAACAACAATACACGCGATGTTGTCACCCACACACACACACAAACACACACATGAGTAAGCTTTTGGCTCTGTAGGGGGAAAACACATGTTTGGCGCCCGCTAGCCAAAACCAGCTGAGTGCGAAAGAGCGAGTGCGAACGAACCAAAGACAAGCAGCAGCAGATTGGCATGTGGAATTGATATTGGAATGTGGGTGTGAGTCAGTGTGTGCGTGCGTGTGTGTGTGTGAGTCAATGCCGGCAGCTGTTTTTTTTTTTTGTATGGCCAAAAATCTGATTTTAATGCTATTGCAGCCGCCTTTCGGTCTCATATTCCGTTAGATTTGCTCACACATGTGTTTTTTTTTTTTGCTAATTTTAGCTGCTGCTCTATGAAATGCTAATGAGTTACTCAGTCTCATCCACACACACACAACATTCGCAAAAATTTATGTCAGCTGACGACGTCTTGACTTGCCTCTTCTTTTGCTGTTGTTGCTCAAGAAGAGCAAACTTCTCTCACACACAGTAGAGGCAACACCTGTCGTCTGATAAACAAGAAATTGCCTTAATTTTGTTTGCCGACTGCCAAAAAAAAAACAACAAAAAATGGGGAAAAACATGTGCGACCCAATAAATAAATTGAATAAAGAAGCGCAGGCTACAAAGTAGCCTCTGTAATCATCAAAATTGGACCAAAAAAATTTTCAAATTCAAGAAATTCTAAGAACATTTTATTTCGATTCATTTTCTATGCAATTTTGTTGAAATGATTTTAGAGCTGGGGCAAGCCAAATGAAGTGAACAGTAAAATATGATTGTGTTTGTGAGTACGAGAGACTTGAACCGATTTACTTCCCTTCAGTTCCACAATTCACTACTCGTAAAATTCACTAGTCTTTCATGTATCTGCGTTGACGTCGACGTCGGCAGAGCTCAATTCTGTGTATATTTGTTGTTGCAACTTTACCCACAAAAAACCAAAAGCAATTGCTTTCTGTAACACTGATTCACACACTCATAAGTATGGCTCGCGTCTGTGTGAAAAGCTCGAGTGACTTCGGAGTACAGAAAAATATGACTATCTCTCTCTGACACTCAGTGATGCATGACTTCGGCAAGCATTCGGTGTGAATCGTTGGCTATGGGCTGATCTAGAGCCGAACCCCAACCCGAACCAAGTATGATAAAATAATTGAACCATTTTTGAAAAAATTGTCTCAATTCTGAAATTGCATTTTATCAGGCAGCTACTCCTTGAAAATGCGTCAATGTACTCCTTAAAAATGGTTCACCAATGGTTCACCAATGTCAAAATTCGTCGAAATAAGTTCAGAATTGAGTTTTTAATATTTTTTCAGACTCACACCTTCTAAACACCTCAATATTAACCTTTTAAACAGATTTAAGCAAGAGACGGAACATTGTTTTTTAAGACAGGCTTTGAATGTTGAGAATTGGGCGGAATTGCGACAGTTAACCCAGATTTTTAGGGTGAATAGATATGGGAAGATGGATTTAAAGAAGCTAGGCTAAAATTTGACACAGTGGAGAGTGGGTTTTGCCATTTTCTTGGAACTTTTCGCACAATCCTTCAATGTAATTCTTAATAACAGACCTAAAAAATTTAAAAACATACGAATTCTGCAAAGTTACAGACTATATAAAAAATAGAAATTATTTTTTTTCTAAACTGCCTTTTAAAATTGCTCAAAAATAAGTTTTCAAACAAGTTTAAGCAAAATCCGTTACGTGTTGCTTAAGTATGGTCTTAAGGTGGTACCTGCACTTAGAATTTTCGAAAAATCGATTTTAAAGTATGATGTTTCAAGAATATTCTCAAAAAATTTCAAATCAATCCGATGAGTAGTTTTCGAGATATTCAATAATTACTGAAGAAACAACGAACGTCTAGATTGTGACTAGAGCAGGTAGCGGGCAAAAGAGGATACCCGCGAAGGCAGAATGCGAAATTCGAAGACAACACCAACTGGATATTTTATAAGCTTCAACAACTGCAGATTCCTTATTATCCAGGTATTGATGATACAATATAAATATTGGATTTACTCTATTAGGCTAAAAAATTTTATACGATAAACATGTGCAAGCAAGTCGGACTTAATGTTACATGCGAACATTTTTCAAAGTTAAATTACTCAAAGAATATTGACTTTAACCAAATTTTGTAAAGAATACTTTTGTTTTTAAAATACCTAAATTATAAGGAGAGAAGCTTGGCCCTGGCCAAGCTGCTGTTTGGGCCAATTTTACTAAATTATAAGGAAATCAAAAATCAATTTGAAAAAGTTAAATTTTTCAAAAAAATTGTTTAAACAATTAGCTATAAATAATGTAATGTTCAAAATATCAGCCAAAAAATGTGATATTCGTATTCAACAGATAAAAATACTTAAATTTTTCCATTCAATTCGATACTTAACAGCAAAATTATACGAGATCTAAATTTGAAAAACTTGAAGCGCGTTTTTCTGAAAATTGTGTTTTTCCATTCGGTGACCACTATAACTCGAAAACCACTCGGTGGGTATTGATAAAATTTGGATATTTGCTTTTTGGCATTAAAAACTAGTCTTTAATCGCAGGATATTGATTTTTGTTGAAAATTACTAATGTTTTTAAACAAATAACTTTTCACTTTTTATCGAAAATTAGAGCCTAAAGTTTCGAAAGCCGCCATTTTGTGAATTTTCCAAAAAAAAAAGCTTCGAGTAAAGACTTCTTCTTCTTTATTGGCCCGATGTTGCATCACAACCGCTTGACGGTCTTGGCCTCTGCAATAAATGCCCTCCACTCGCTTCTGCATTGTGCGAGCTGGCACCAGTTGTTCACACCAAAGTTGGAAATATCTTTCCGCACTTGATCATCCCATCTTAGTGGTGGGCGACCCCTCCTGCCTTGTCCTCCAAAGTTAGCCGCCTTCGCTTTGTACGTCTTTTTTACTGGAGCTTCTTCATCCATCCGGATTACATGTCCTAATCAGCGCAGCCGCTGTTGCTTTATGCGCTTGACTAGACTTATGTCCTTATAGAGCGAATAGAGTCGAATAAAGACTGGATTTATTATTAAACTATAGGTTAATTTTTGATTATTTGAATTTAGATGATCCAGAAGGCTGCTGTGATGGTCACCACGGGGCACTACTCGCGGGAGGGGGTCCAACTAAGATGGCAATATTTTAAAAAATAATAATTATTTTTTTTTGTAGAAGTTAATTTAAAGCATTGCACAGTGTGTCGTTTAGAACAATGTAGAAAATGAAAACTGTTTTATGATGTTTTTGTACTTATGAGGTTGAAATAAGAAAAAAATTGTCATAGAAGGGGGTTCGGACATGCACCGTTCGTTAGTTATGGGCACTTCAAAATTAGAGATGAATTTTCCATGTAATAATTAATTTATGAAAGTATTTATCATTTCTAAATCGTTTAGATAAGTTTTATGGAAGAAAAATTATTTAGTTTTAACGTAGAAGTATCGGTGAATTCCAACATTGTGTGTATCATAGCGTCAGACTAATTTGAGGCGAAATTTTCTGACCAGACATCGAACACCAACTTGTAATTAGACTTACAGTCTATCGAAAAAAAAAACAACTTTGTGCAAATCGGTGCAAAACAAACTTATGCATTTTGAAAAGACCTTGAAACGACCTTCAATTTCGCGTCAAGCTCAAATCGAAACGAGCCGAAACTATATACTTTCCATCCCACTTTAAAAAAAAAAAAAAAAAAAAAATAGTTAATGAAATGCAATTTTTAAAAAGCTTTACAACTTTTTTAGTCAAATAGTTGTATGTCCACTTTTGATGCAAAATTAACTCAATATATCAGCACAATAATTTAAAACAAAAAAATAAGGGCGATTATAAGTTTTTATTTTGAGTTCAATCAATCAAAGTTGCACTTAATGTCCTGTTACTTCTGAGTTCTCAATTCTTGGTCACTTTTTTGGGCATTTTCGTAACTGTAGAACATTTTGGTATAACATATGAGAAAATATACTTTTTCTCAGAACTTTTTTTTTCCACTTTTCATCGTTTGGATTGCTAAAACGACACACTGTGCATTGCATGAAAACTCTGTATAATTTATTTAAAAAAAAAAAGTAATTACTAGAAAATACATTTTTTGAAAATATACCTTTTTTTTACGCTTCTGAGTGCATGTACCCCCTTAAAGAGTTAAGAATTGAGCGGAATTACGGTTGATCCCAGAACATAAATGAGATTTTGGCATTTATAAATCGGTTCAGTAGAACTTGAGAAAAGCTGCGAACCAATTTGAAAAACGTGGTTTCGAGAATAACGCGTTTTAAGTTTCGACAACTATTTTTGATAAAATAAAAATTTTTTAAAATAAATTTCAAACATGGATTTGATGCATTTGGGTGTTAAATTTAAAAAAAAAAAAATTATCAAAATCGATTCAACAGTTCTCGAGCAATTTCGGTCAAAGTGCGTCAAGACATGGTAACAAAAAAATCTCCAAAAAAAATTCAAGTAAAATTTTTTTATTTTCAAAAGCAACTTTTCGAAAAATTACGAACATTTTATAACTTTTATTGACATCTTTTCATAAAATAATAGAAAAAACATGGAATTTTGAAAAATACGAGGGTCGAGGAAAATTTTTTCATATATTGTTGTAAAAAATATTATCGGATCTGCTTAAAAGTTATAAAAGACCCTAATTGAACGTTTAAGTTAATAAAACAAATCGAAAAAATATTATTTTCTAGACCAGAAGAGGGCCTTAAAAATTCCCTAGAACAGAACAATGTAAGATCTCATTCTTATTCGACTCTGTATCAATTTTGGGCACTAAAACTAACTGAAGGGCACAGTTTTAACAACTCTTCAGTGCGGCTCAGTACTGAATTTAAGCTTAATCAGCCCTGATTCGGAAGGACCTGATACTAAAATCATGGCTTCCATTAAATATTTTCAGTCACATACAAAAAACTTATATTTCTTTAGGCATGGATTTCAGTATGAACTCGAGGGTGAGTTTTCAGTTCTCAGTTCTCAGGTCTGAATGCAGCACTGGAAAAGTCAGTACTTGAGGCGTAGAACTGCAGGAAAGTTTTATACAGTTTTTGTTTACCTTTTTCCGTTCACTATCAACAACTACAAAAAATGTTTTATTGCACTTTTTTTTAACAAGAATTCAATTTATAAATATAAAATAAATAAGAAGAATTTCAGGTTTCATCGTAGAAAGATCAAAGTGTCAGCGTAATGTGCGGTTTTCAGGCCAAAAATCGTAAACCGCACCAACGCTTTGGACTTCTAATCTTATTTCTGGGGAATTCCCTTAATTTATACTAACACTATCTACAAGAGCTCAAAGGTACAACACTCATTCGTATGTAAATACATTTGTATGTATATAAGCACATACGTTTGACAATTTACAAATGTTTTTCAATACAGAATATAGGCCAGAGATAAAAGTTCCATGGCGGAAGGAAGGAAGAAAAAGCGCTTCCAGTGTTTGTTGTATGTTGTAACTGAAAATAACAAAGCTGTAAAAATAAATTGATTTTTTTTTGTTGTTTTCAATTTTACTACTAAACGCGTAGAGACACATAGACATGCGTGCACGCACGTAGGCCGCCGCCGCCCGCCCAGAAGAAAAGGGGCCCCCTCAAAAAGCAGCCCGCTATGCGTTATTTTCGGGTGGCCCGCTCTCCCACTTGACAGCGTCGCGCCCACTTACTACAGACGCGCACACGAGCTGCCAGCTCAGCTGATGACGAATCAGCAGCAGCCGTTTGCCGTTGTTGTTGTTGGCGTGCTCATTGCAGTATTGCTATTTTTATGCATTTTTATTCAATCAACAAAACAACAACAAAAATAACATGTAGTTGTAGTAGAGTGAGTATAGCAGTGGCGTCTGACGCGCCATTTATAGAAGTCAGCTGCGCGAGAGAGAGTGAGACACACAGAGAGAGACACTTCCACAAGCTGGAAAGCTTAAGCTACACGTGTTTGCGAGAGGGAGAGAGAGTGCTAAAAAAAAAGCTTGCCCACATGTTTTTCGCTGCTGACTGTTTCCGTTTCACCAATGGAACGGAATGGTAAAGCAACGAAACGAAACTTGACGAAGACTTGCCCCTGCCCCAGCTGTGAGTGTGTGTGTGTGTGTTTGTGTGCTCGCGCTCTCTAGCAACATTTGTGACGACGACGACGCCGGCGAATATTGAAAAACTTTTCGTATTGGAACTGTTGCTGGCTCTGGGCCTCTGTGGCTGTTTGGTTGGTTTGTTTGGTGGTGTTTTCATAGCGGCGGCGGTGTTGGAAAAAAGTACAGTCACCACAAAAACGACAACGCGCTGCCCGCCGTTCCGTTGTTGCTGCTGCTGCTTTTGTTTTTGTATTTTTTTTTTTGTATTTATTGTTGTTGTTGCTGTTGTTGGTCGGTCGAACGCGTTGGCTGGGATTCGGTTTGGTGGGATTCTTGTTGGAACGACGACGACAACGCAGCCGTCGTTTGATCGTCTTTTATTTTTTTCTTTTGGGTTTTGCTTTTGTTTACACTCACACCAACAGCAACAACAACAACAGCAGCAGCTGTAAAAGTTGTCTATAGATTTTTGTTTTTTTGTTGTTGTTGTTGCTTTTGCCGGCATTTTTCCAACTACGCGTCAGACAATCGTCGACATTTTCTTATTAGCCAAGGCCTCCCTCTTACTTGCCGGTTTGCTTGGATTGATATATAGAAATTGGGAGGGAGAGAGAGAGAGAGCGAAACTAACCATATGATGCGGTGGAATGGGTAGCTGAAAATCCAGCATATGATTTATAAAGCTACCAACAGGATTAACATGTGTTACCTGAAGAGGAACGGAATCTAATTAGCAAGTTGGGCTTAGTCGAACTTGAAACAAACAAAGCAAATTAAACTCATAAACGGAAAAGAAATACGCTTATTTTAAAACCAAAGATAAAGTTTTACCATCTTCTGACCCACGAATAAGTCGGGGATTTAAACGAATGAAGCGAATTTCATAGTCTTTCAAAAAGCTCTACTCTTGTAGGAAAGAGGTGTAGTGGTGTCGCTTTCCTCTCTACACCTTTTCTACAATCCAAAGTTTTTTCAAAAACTTCATCAACTTTGGTTTTCTCATTTGTAATACAATGTTCTCAATTCAAGAACAATTTTTATGCGGTCGAGTTGGACTTCATTTCCAAAACATTTAGAACCTTTGTCCTCATAAAATTTGATAATCAGCCATGCTCACACTTTCACTTTCGCAAAGGTTTTGCGATTTGAAACCGGGTTTTCGAACAAATTTGGTCTCCAAATCGCGAAACTTTTGCAAAAGTGAAAACGGGAGCATGTCTGTATTTGCCGTTCTGGTTTTAAGTTGTCGGAAACAGTTTTTTCCCCTCTAACACTAATTAAATGAGATTCCAAATATAACTATTTGGTATGGAGGAAACTTTCCCTGTCCAAACTGGTCTTTATGTAGGCTGAACACCCCCGAAGTACTGCAGATGTTTTGGTCCGAAGGTTCGTTGAACCTATTGGAAAACTTCAGGTTCGGTGATCGGTTGTTTCATTGTTCAATCCCACGTTTTATGTTTGAATCTTCATTCATTTGTGGCTTGGCAACTTAAACAAGTTGATCAAAATTCATAGATCCAACGGTCCACTTTGATGATTTCCAGCCAATATTCTTCAATGATATCGAAAGCCCAAATTTTTTATCCTAGAAAAAAATTATTTTTGGGTTCATTACGTCTTAAAAGTAAAGGTTTGTTCTGGAAAAATTTTTACTTTTGCACGGATCGAGTTTTATAGGACTAAAACCTTGGACCGCCTAGAGGCGGCTTTGGAAAAGTAGGCCAAAAAAATTTTGTTTACACGTTTTATAAAGAAAGGCTCAAAAAACAATAAAAATAAAAAATTAAAACTAAGGTAACTTAAATTTACAAAACTTCAAAATATTTGTGCACAAAAAGTTCGTTTTATTTGCGATGAAAATCGTAGAAACAGTCTTTTTGCTGGGAAAGGCACAGGTTTTTATATTACATTTACGGCATACAATTTGAGTGTCGGAAGTGCAACCAGGAAGCTTACAGGTGTTTTTGCCAGCGCGTGATAAAAACATGGTCCTTTTGGCAGAGAAGGAGTTTGTAGCAGGCAAAGCACGTATGCGACCTCTGATCGGAAGTTTGGCAGTTGGTATTTTGCATTATTAGCGTCGGGCTGGCTTATTCGGTGGAACAAAATGTAAGCCTTTACCATGGCTAAATCAAGCATATGGGCTTTTCCACAGAAAAGTTCACCGAGACCAAAAAATGAAAAGTACTTAAAAACACTTTTTTTTATCATTTTTTCATGGCGAAATTATCAAAATGAACTAATATGAGCCAATTTTAAATATATTCATAACCCATTTCGAGATATTGTTGTCATAAAAATGCATTTAGATTGCATTGATTTTTGGTCTCTAAAATATTTCTAAGGGTACAAAGAGCTAAAAAAAAAATGCAGAAGACACCATAAGAAACTATATGATTGCATTTAACTGTAAGTTTCTGCTAATATATTATAACAAAAACGAGAGCGTAAGTTAAAGTCGGCTCTAACCGACTTCGATATACTCGTTACTCATGGAAACAAATGTTTAATAGCCTTACTGTATGCCTGAGGTGGGTCAGCCGAAAAGTATGCAACATTTTTTAACTCGTCTCTCTCTCTCTCTCTCTCTCTCTCTCACTAAGATTGCTGCTGAACGCAATGCTTAGGTTATGGGTGGGGTGGGTGGTGGGTGTTAACTGATCGTTTTTTGCTCATAACTTGAGTATCGTTCATCCGATCTTTATCATTCCTTCAGCAAATCGATAAATAATTTTGAGTACTAGATATCTCTAGAAAGTACGAACCATCTATCATCAAAACTGTAGGAGATATGACGTTTTTTCCAAATTGCGGGGGCGTGAGGGGGCGTGGCAAAAATTGAAAATAAACTTGATCTGCGTGCAGACAATAGGAGTCTACATTTCAAATTTGGTTGCTCTAGCTCTTCTAGTCTCTGAGATCTAGGTGTTCATACAGACAGACGGACAGACGGACATGGCTATATCGACTCTGCTGTTGATGCTGATCAAGAATATATATACTTTATATGGTCGGAAATGATTCCTTCTGCCTGTTACATACATTTGCACGACTTTAGTAGACCCTTTTACTCTACGAGTAACGGGTATAACAACATAAATATAATGAGAGAATTTAAGTAACGTAACGTCAGGTTGGGCAAAAATTTTTGAATAAGATAACCTGGGAAATAAACTTGTATTATTTCAAATCATACGAAAAAAATTGGTATAAAAAAGCTTTGCCGAATTCGCAGAGTTTTGCATTTTCCTAAAACAAGTCAAAACCCACTTCCGTTTTATGTAACGTCACGCCAGCATATATGATTGCTTATATCTTTAACTCCTTGAATCAAATATAGAACAATCTTTTTAAAAATCCAAGATTTTCATATTTGTAAAAAATATCTTTACGTAAGAACGTAACGTCACGTCAATTTGGAAATGCCCATATGTGTAAGTAGTCGATTTGTATACTTGTTGTTCTTAAGTGGAATTTTATTTAATTTTATATCGACCGATAAGACCGTCCATTAAGTCGACACCACCCATGTTGCTGTTATATTCGTGGATTACATCGGGGCAATCTATGTCAACGTACTTTTTGTCAGAGCGAACTAAACCTGACCTTTCGAAAGGCTTTGTGCCCGCATAAGTCGAAGCAAGTCGCACTGCCTTATTGTCCTTCCAAACCGTCAAAGACATTTCGACTCCTGATGCACATCCACAAAATTCAGTAGAATATCCGCGAACTTATTTCTTCAGGTCGCTGTCAGTTGGCAGCTTACAATTTGGAATGCGATTCGAGCGAATAGTTTTCAAAGAAAATATTCGATTCAATCGAAGTTTAAGGTGACAACAGTTTCGCCAACGGAATAGGACTTTCGCCAACATAGAATCCGACATATTTACCGCTCTTTCAATTGCTTCTTGATCTTCCTCATTGAGAGGAAACGCTCCTTCGCAAACATCATCAGTCAAATCATTCTCCAATTCTTCTTCTCCGTCCGTATCAATGTCAAAATCAATCGAATTCAAAAATTTCTCAATCTCCACATCGGAAAGAGCTGCTTTTGTCGTCGTTCCATGTCTACTGAAGCAATTATTTGTGTTGAGTTTTAAATATGTCTTGAGTTTTTCCACTTTCAAACTTACCTTACAGTTTTGTTTCCCAAATTTTCCTAAGACCGCCTCTAGACGGGATACACCTTATAAAAGCAATAAAAAGCTAACGAAAACCTTTTTTTTTAGTGTGGGTTCTGTGTATTGCGTCCTTAAGACTATCAGCAACATGGCAATAATTTTGTTTCCAGCGGCGATCTTTTTAAAATATTTTTAAAAAAATTTTTTAATTCGCACTTTTTACAAAATAATTATTGCGTCTGAACTGAACAAATTTTCAACTTCAAACGACTGCAGCGGTTGACGCAAGCTCTGGCATGTATTGCAAACGCAACGAACTTCATTTTTGGACTTCCCCAAATTAGATAAACGCAAAACGAAAACAAAAATGAATGAGGAAAGCGAATAACGGTGTTTGGAACGTTGCCCGTCTAGAGGTTAAGCTACTTATTGCAGGATATTCAGACACAAATACTACGGAAAACCAGGACAACAATCAGGCATCTCAGCTGGCTGTAACATGTGCCCATCTCTCAGCACAAAATACACGCCCAAAAACTTTAACAAGAACATTATTAGGACTAAAAATGGTCGCGGGAAAGAAAATTTGATCCCGTCCCGTACCGAACCCTAATTTGAAAACAAGTCTGCAATCCTCTGAAATTCTGGAGAAGGTTCGGTTCGGGGTTTTGAACTTGCTGAAAAGTCTAAGGTTCGCGGTTTTCGGACCGATTCCTTTACTTATCAAACCTAAGGTTTTGGCTCGAAAATTGGTTCATGGATTCGAAGATCGTTCAGACAATTTCGGGTAAAACAAAAAAAAAACAAGACTTAATGTACTCTGTACCAAAGGTACATAGAATATATTAAGATTGTGCAAAAGTATGTAACAGGGAGAAGTAATCATTTCCGACCTTATAAAGTATATATACATATATTCTTAAAGATCACCATTGATCAAGATTGAAAAAAACATACGTGGAGCCCTCCTTCCGACGATGTGATCAGCTCGAGCGACTGCTTCAGTTTTGTAGCTAGATGGTTTTTACCTTCTAGAGATATTATGTAATCGAGATTATTTACAGATTTGCCGGAAAATGATCAAGATCAAGATGATATAAACCGTTTCGAAATCGTTTTATTTTCTGGTTTTAGGTTTGGTTCAGGATCGTCAAACGATTAAGAACACTTGTTAGGTTTAAGATCACAAATAAGCGGTTCGGTATAGGTTTGGTTCAATTCGAATCGGAACCAGTTGACACCTCAGGTAATACCTGAAGTACCAAAGGCTTTTCGAAACCCCTAATAAAGTTCTACATGTTTCCTTCTGTCTTGGGAGATTGTTGATAAAAAAGCCGACACATTTGGCGGGGCACTGTCCCCCCCTCTCAGTCTGGTTAATCTTTCCCATGGACTTCCAATCTACATAGGTGCATTTCCAATACAAATCAACACAAATTCTCTAATAAATGCCGCCGCCCCGAAGTCAATGAACGACCTTTAGAGTGCAATGCAGCAGCAACAACAACAACAACAACCAGCCAACTGCAGCTAGAAAATTGAAATGTTTTATATGTATGAAAAATATGCGCGCGACGATGTCGCTGTCATCTCTGATTTTTATCACTAAAAACCTGAGAAACTGTACACAACATGCAGCGCCTATCCCCTTCCCCTCCCACCCACTCAATCAAAACAACAGCCCCCAGACAGCTGTGCCATTGAGAGCAACAGAGAGAGAGAGAGAGAGAGAACCGCAGCTGTGCTGATTCTGATGCCGGCGTCTGACGTTAAGTAGTTGTGACCTCCGACAACAAGCAAGTAGAGCTCCAAACAAGTTTTATGACTGCAACAACAACGACAACAACAACAACAAGAGTAGAACAAACAGATTTATTGTGTTTTAATCAAAGGCAAAGAAATGTTCATAAATGTATTTCTTTTTTTTTTGCAACAACTGCATTCCTTTGCCCTGATGCAACTTTCTATACGCTCACGCACTTTTTTTCTTTTCCCAACCCGCAAGCGCCAGTGTTGAGCAAAGCTGTGTGCATAGCTCTGAGCTTGGCCAGCGCGCGCGCATTTTGAAGGACACAAGTTCCTTCACCTTTTGTCAGCAGCAGACTCTTTACTACACTATTTACTATAGAAAAACTACAGCAACCACTACTCATGCAAAATGCCAAGCAAAAACCACATGAAGCCGAAGCCAAGGCATTTTATGTTTCGTTTTTTTTTTTTGTGGCAATTAAGTCAACTCTCAGCAATTATGCTTTTGCGGTCTCTCGCTCTTCTCTCTGGTAGGGCTTGCTGTCATTGCATATGCATTGGCATATTTATGTGTGTGTGTGTGTGTGTGTGAGACATCGTCTTGTGAATGGATTTCATTGTCTTCTTGGAAGATGCTGTTTACCACAATTTTTTGGCAGGAAGGCAAATCTACTTATTAATCCAACGGAGGTTTCGAACTTAGTAAACCACACAGAACAAAAAAGATATTTGTTGATGATCCATTGAATGATTTTGGTAACCATTTGAACTATAGTTTTAAAATTGTAAAAAGTTTATACATAATATCCATTTACTGATCTTAGATTTCCATCCAATGGATCTGAAAGTCTCCCAAAGGATATTATAATATCAAAAAAAGGATATGATAAAACTATCTATTCCAAAATGGTCTTAAAGGATCCTTTTTTTTTTATAAATGAACAAAAGCAAGAGCATTTGTTGATCAAATTTGGGAAATTTCGAGGTGAAAAAAACTGTTCAGTAAATAAGTTTCGCTCAACTCAAAATAAGAACAACAAATTTTTAAAAATTGCTTGAAAAGAGCCCAATTCAACTCAACTCAACCAAAACTTAGAAAAGTACTACTAGCCATTTAGGCGTGTAGCTACAAAAGCGTGCGATGGTGCAATGCGCTAACGCGCCATTCCATACGTTGAGTGCAAAAGGTTCTGGGTTCGATTCGCAAACAAGACTGCAATAAAATGTGTTTCGTTTTCCTGAAATACTCAAATGAACCAAGTCAGGTGGTGGATCCTTAAAGTTGTTTGTTGTACAGCGATGTCTTCTGATCCTATGGAATATGAGCGGCCATTATCCTTATACCTTTATCAGTGAAACGCAGTCATTAAGCTTATGGTTATGGTGAAGTGCTTCCCACCTAGCATTTGGAAGATTATTAGCTGATTCCTCACCTTGGTGAGTCTTTTTCGAGCCCATTTGATGATTAAAATTAGATTAGTTTCATGTGCGATTTAATGAAGACTGATCAAAATGGTGATTCATTAAAAAACGACTCGAAAAAGACTCGCAAATGACTCGAAAATGAGTCGAAACTAATCAGAGAGAGAAGAGTCACATTTCGCTATTTACACGTATACGAGCCGAACGTATGCCGAAGCTGAGGAGAAGAGAACAAAAAGCCTTTCAGTCGCCGGCTGGCCTTTGATGTTGTCAGGTCCATGATACAATTAGACAATTAGACAAGTAATAGTCTAATTGTATCAAGGTCAGGTCGAACCAAATTCTAACTAACACTAATACACTCTCACTTTTTGGCCTCGCTCTCGTTGACCAACGCTGATCCAGTGTGACCATCCTCTCAACCATGAGCACTAGTTCGGTATTGTTATTATAGTGCTTCAGACTAGTTCATTCAGAGGCCCGAAGCCAGTTCATTACATAAATATAATTACACTTGGAAGTTTCAATTTGAAGGAGATGCAAGTTTCCTTTTTCTGTTCCAAATATTCTTCATTTTTGCGATCAAGTTTGTGTATGCTTTATTTTTTTTAAAGTCCCTCTGTACTGCAGACGTATAAAGAGGCTCGAAAGCTCAACTTTTCTGATCCTTTGCCGCCACATGTTAGTAGGTGTTGTGTCCTGCTGCATCTCTCCAATCTAGAAGATATAAGAGCTAAAGCGTCATAATTGCTTCTATACACTGAATAAAAAAAATAAAATCAAGCATTTCGGGATCAACTCACACCCAAGGGGTTTAATGTTTTGATCCCGGAATGGCTCAAACCAAACCCGACAGGGTTCAACTTTAAAAGACTTAATACTTTTCTTACTTTAATCTTTTTTGTATTAGAACAGACGGTGAAGGGTCTGAACTAGCTCACATGACTAACAAGCCTCTCGCAAGAAATAGCGACCAAATCATAGTAAAGAATGTAAGCAGTTGTCACTTGGCCGCTCAGTGAGCAGCAAGGGCCCTGGTCGAGTAGACAAGACAATCGCTTAGAACATCGAAGTAGTGGGTTCACTACCTTTTTTAACTCCTTTACCTTTAGCATACTTCGACTTCGACTCCAATAAATCGGCATTATAGCAGATTACTTTTCCTCCTACAGCTCAATTCCACTTTCACAAAAATTTTGTGATTTCAAACCGGTTTTTAGTACTAGATTTGGACTCCAAATCACAAAACTTTTGTCGAAGTGGACTTGAAAACATGGCTGATAGCTTAGGTTTAAATTCCGACAGTCAAAATCTGGCCAGTAGGTCAGAGCTGGATTGGACTTTTGGCAAACGAACCTTGTACTAATTTCTCTTCCCTTTTCTCGTTCTACTTTCAGGCTGCTATCCTACAACAGACCTTCCAGTATATAGTCGAACTGGAGAATCAAAAAACACAGATGCTTACACAAAACAGCGAACTGAAGCGTCAGGTGGGCGAACATGAAGCGGGCGGCGGAGGCGGAGGCGGCACCAACTCCTCCTCAGGCGATCCCAACTACAACGATGGCAATGCCGCAAATGGAGGCGGCAGTGCGGTGGTGGCCATTAAGAAGCGCAAACTGACGGACAATGTGATCAATATACAAACGATCAGCGATAGTTCGGACGAAGGATTGGGCTCCATGTCACCGGAACCCATGACCCTATTAACAGGCGGCGCCGGTGGAGCAGCGGCAGTCACCAAATTGAATAATGCCAGCATAATTGCGGCCAAAGAATTGCTCGAGATGAAGAAACAATTGGAGAAGGAAAGGAGTCTGAGACGTTTACTGGAGGATGAGCTGCAAATGATCAAAAGGCAGCTATACAGTGTGGCCACAGCGCCACCGGGAACGGCAGCAGTGGCCGCCGCCACCGGAGTAAGCGGTGGCTACATGCAACGCGAAGTGATCGAGCACACGGATAACTATGTACGAAGTGATGAGCTGGAAGAGCTGGGCGGCACCGTGTCCTATGTGGAGATAGACGAGATGACGGGCCAACAACAGGTGGTAGTGTGCTCCAGCATAGAGGAGCTGGACGCAGATGCGGCAGCGGAAATCATCAGCGAGGATCAAGTGCACGAGGAGGTGATATTATCATCGAATAGTTCCACAGAGTCGGAGAATGAGGTGAATGTGAATGCCATAGCCAAGGCCTATGCCGAGGGGAGTACTCCCAGTGCGGCCATCCTGCAGGCGGCTATCAAGGCGACGCCCAAAGTGGAGGTGGAACGCATCAATGAAAAGATTATCAAAGTCAAGGCCGAGAAACTGGACCAGCCGGTGGGCTTTACGCGCTCGCGCCAGAATCTGGAGACCATAGTGGAAGCCATTCGCCACCTTGAGGGCGATCATCTGTTTGCCGATGGCGGTGCCGAGCACAAACAGTACCAACAGCAGCAGCAGCATCATCACCTCCAGCAACAGCAACAGCAGCAGCAGCACCACCAGCAGCAGCATCAACTGGTCACCCAGCATCATCATCATCATGCGGTGCGCCATCGACTGGCGCAGGAGGCGCCACTGGCCCTAACCACCACGGGCAAACAGCATCATGCTGCACTGGCTGAACTGCGTCCGTTTCTGCAGCTCAAGGGTAACAAGCAGGTCATCATTACAGCCAAATCTGCCAAGGATTCGAGCATAGTGAGCAGTGGGGGAGCAGTCACTCCTACGGCCATTTTTAAGGTACAGACCGGTCCAGTTGCCACCACCTCCACGTCCGCCTCCTCCTCCAGTAACCAACAGTTGACCATTACCACCGCACTGAAGCAGTGTCGTCCGGGGGTGATAGTTGCCAAGCAATTGCCCTCATCTTGATTGCTCTATGCCAAGACCAAGGGCGGCGGCGGCGCTACAAAACAGAAATTTGCCACCAACAGCAGCAGCAGCAACAGCAACAACAACAGAACTAACGCGTTCAAAAAGTAAAGCATACTTTTGAGCGGCAGCCAACCAACCAGTAGTCTCTGTCTCTGTTAAGTCACTGTTAAAACGCGGGCAAAACATGTAAAAAAAAAAACAACAACCACACTTGGATTTGTCTTACATGGAACAAGTTTTTTATTTTTTTCTTTTTTTGACAGAGTACAAAACAGAAAACAGAAAGAAAAAAAAATAGACACTCTTTGTTTAAACAAAAAGAAAATATTCCTTGAACTCTACAAAACCTTCGCATTAAATTATTTTTTATTTTTTTTATTAAACACTGGAATGAAACTTATTATTATTTTTGTTGATATATTTGTGTAAAAAAAAAAAGATGATTAAAAACAAAAAAACCTAAAAAAAAACAAAACCAGATGGAAAAGAAGCAGCAAATCGTTTATTATATAAACTATAATATATATATATATATATATATACATATATAAATTATATATAAATTACCCACATTAAGCAACGCAACATTACATTATATACTTACTAAACAATACAAAATACATACATATATAAATACATAATTAACAACAATTCGATGTAAGCGTAAACGCCTGCCAGACAAAAGCTCGACTCCAAGCTGCGCCGCCTATCTGTCTCTATCTCTTTTGCAAGCACACACACGCCCCCACGCATGTGCATTTGAGCCGACAGTCCATTCAGGAGAGAGAGCATGAGAATGATGAAAAAAGCGAGAGGGAGAGAGAGAGAGAGTGCGCGCAGCTTTTAAACTACTATTTGGCGCGCTTTTGTCTGTCCTGTGGCATTGGACATATTTTAAATTTAAGTAACAAATATGCAGGCCGTTTATAGTTAAAAGAAAAACAACCAACAACAACAACAAAAACAACCGCAGCAGCAACAACAACAACAACAACCACATTGAAGCATATATAAGCCAGATCATACATATTACTACATACATTCATGCTCTATTAAAAAAAAAAACAAATACCACAAAAATATACATACAAAAAAAAAACAAAAACAAAAACATTACGAAAAATTATGTCAAATAAATGGTTTTTCCTTTTTCCCTCAACGAAATTAAAACGTTTTTCTTTAAGTGGGAGGGGGGGTTTCAGGACAAAGGACCAAGACGAGCTTCGAGAGAAACGCGCAATCTGGCAGTCATTGTGGCGCCATTAGCTGGTGAAGATGACTAGTTTATTTGTTGTTCCGCAATAAAGGAAATTTTCTCACTTTTTGTCATCAAACACATTTCCAAAAGTGTTCTAAACTTTACCCTTTCGACCTAAAAACGAAACAATTGCCACACAACTTGGGCCGTTTTTGGCTACAGCTATACGATATATTCATCCGATTTTGACCAAACTCCCCAAAATTGTGTGGATAACGATCATATTCATAACTGCAAAGTATAAAGACGCTAACATTGAAAACAATAAAGTTTTTCATACTAGAACTACTTTTTCGACCGAAGTTATAGGCAGCCGATTTGAATCCAACTTGGCATAATTGTGTGCTAGCATATAATATTGATCAGTAACAAGCTTGGGAGCGATAGCACTAAAAACAAACAAGTTTTTCCTACTAAGACTTTTTTTCAGAACTATGTTTTGTATGGCAGCTATGCTATATAGCTGACCGACTTTCATCAAACTTGGTGGAATTATGTGAAAGCATAGTAAACTTAAAAATACAAGGTTTGAGCACGTTTGTGTTAAAGACAAAAAAGATTTTCTAACTAAAACTACTTTTTCTACCGATAGTTTCTTTGGCAGCTGTATGATATAGTCATCCGATCCGGTTGGTAAAAGACTTCGGGCTAAGTTTTTTCGACCCTTCAAAGTATATATATTCTTGCTCAGCGTCCGTCCTTGGCCAAGTCCTCAATTTGAGGTCCCATTACCATTTTTTGAACTCAATCTCCAAAAACTTTCGTCATTTCCTCCACTGTTCGCTCCATTTCGATACCGAACTCTTGTCCATATCTAACAAGTTCCTGTTTTTTTGAGGTTATAAACCAGAGTCCGGCACGTCTCAGTCTCCAGTGTATTGAAAAAAGCTCTGCGGCAGCGACGTGGACAGTATGATGATGACGTGGACGAGCCATGATGGAATAAGTATAGGGTGGTCTCGTCGGCTGCCGACGCTAGCTCGTTTTTGTCCCACCGTCCCCCACACTTTACCCACACGTATACTTTTCCATCTTAAGTAAATTGAATCGTATTACAAGTGCTTTACGATTTTGTATACGATTCCTAAATTGTGTGTTGAATTGTAAAAGGACGGCGAACATTCTGCATTACAATTTTAAAAAAAATATACGCATTCGTAATGGGAATCCGATGCCAGTTCGGCTCTGGCATACTTGTTTTATTACTAGTAATGCAGGATGTGCGCACCCCGTTTACAAAGCGGCCATGCATACGGCAAAGTAATGCAGATTGGATGCGATTATTTCCTTCATACTGAAGGCAAAGTAATCTAGGAGTAATCGATTTTGTAATGGCAATTTGCGCCGCTGGGGTATAACGCATAGAACGCATAAAAAAGCGTATAACGAGCGAGCAAATGAGAGCGACGACATTAACTGGTACACAGTATCTTATAGTCGGGCTTGACCGACTTTCTCACTTGTTTGTCATACGATTCCGGCGCTTAAATTGAAGCTGTTTTAAACTTTTTTCCACACCATCAGATTGAGAAAGTTAAAGTTTAGGGATTTGCCAAAGCTTGATCAAAATTTCTAAATTGAATGAAAAAGGAAGCAAGTCTTTTATGTTAAATCTGGGACCATTAAATGGTCATAACAGTGAGGAACTGAACATAAAACAATAACTGAGCAGGAATATGAACAAATTTATTCACTTTAGCCTTAGTAGGCTATCCATTTCAGTTCAGTTGTACAAGTGCTGTGTTCAAGTCTCTACATCTTAGTCTGTTTCATAGATTCATACGAGCAACATCTATTGATATTTTACTATATCGTATTCAATTTGTAACAAATTTATTCGTTGTTTAAGAGCTGTAAATTCTGTAAATTCTCAATCACAATCATGAAACCGTTGGCGCAGTCTATTTCCACGTATTCTTCCTTCTCCGTCAATCGAAAGGACGTGCAGTCGGCGCGTGTGCTGTTGGGATGGATTAATAATCTTCTACGTTGCGACATCAAAGATTTGGATGAACTCCGAACAGGTGCGATTTACTGCCAAGTAATGCACATGCTTCACCCGAAGTATGTGAATTTAAAAAGTGTGCGGATGTATTGCAAATTCGAGTTCGAGTTTGAAATTAATTTCAAAATATTGCTCAGTTGCCTAAGGAAACTGAATATTGACCGTATTTTGCCAGTGGCAAAATTAATATTAGGACAGGGCCACTTTGATTTTTGCAATTGGCTTTTTCAATATTATTTGGCAAATGACAATGGCGAGACATACAATGCAGAAGAGGAGAGGAAGCACTTGCCAATAGGCCTGATACCCTGGAAGAAACCTGAAGAAAATATCAAACGCACTCAGTCCAGTTTAATGGTGGCTCGCCGTGTTGCGCAGCAGCAGCAGCTTCAACGTGCCGGCAGTGTCAGAGTACTTCCCTGTATACCGGAAATCCCAAAACATCCAGTTTTAGATTACTGCGAAGAGAGCAAATACGTCGATCTTCCCTCGGAGTCTGAAAGCGATGATGCAAAGGAGCTTGGAAATGAAGAAGCAGTTAAGAATCTCAGCCTTAAAATATTGCAGTTGCGTCAACGTGTTCGAGATAGTGAAGAAGTGGTGGATAGCATTAAAACAGTCGTCCTGAAGCATGGCCATGATGCGGAATTTGCATTGTCCAAGATAAAGACAATGCTTTTTGGTGGCGGAAACAGCTTGAAACTATAAAACAGTTACATAACAAATTCCAAAATACTCAGTTTCAATAGTTGCAATACAATTTATGTAAAACTCACAAGTTTAACACTCACACATAATGTTGGAATAACAAAAGTTGGTCAATCGAACATTTTCAACAGTGTATTATTCAGTTCGTAGTGGGGGGTGGAAATTAACCTAATCTTTAGATCTAAATAAACTACAATTGTTCCTCCTCAATTTGTATATCGGTTGAGAACACATACAAATCTCTACGTCTGGCAAATAGCAGTTCCTGTCGCTTGGGATGCGTGGCCAATGAGTGTACAACTCCGCCATTGTCACCTGAAAAGAATACAATTTAAAATTAACAAAATTAATGGTATAAATTTTAAAATTTAATATCTTACTTATGCGTATGCGTTGCAATACTTTAGTCTCCAGCAGATCCCATACCCAGGCCATGCCTTCACTTGAACCGGCCACAATATGTGCATCATTGGCCAGTATGCCGCATTCAATGTGATAATCGTCTGCTTTGTGGCCTTTGTATTCCGCTAATAAACCTCCTGTTTCACAGTCTAGCAAACGTACAACACTATCCTGACACCCAGCCACCAGGCATTGTTCATCCTTGGTCTGAGCTAGATATGTAATGGGTTCACCCAGCTTGTCGCAGGTTAATTCACCCATGCGTATATCATAATGCCTCACACAACCGTCCAAGGACGAGGCATAGATCTTGTCTTGGTTCGTTAAAACGCTGGTAATGCAATCCTTGGCCTCTTTCATCACCTGGACGGGGTCTAAACGTCGCGTACGTATATCCCAGCACATGACGGCATTGTCACGTCCACCGGAAATGGCAATGGAGGAATCTTCATTGAAGCAGACACAACGCACACCGCCGGCATGACAACGCAGACGGCGAACAGGTGCACCTACAAAAAAACAATTAAGAAATAAAGCTGGAGTAATTTTTGAGTATATACCAACCTGTGGATACATCCCAGTATATAATACTTTTATCCAGACTGGCTGATACGATGTAGCTACTGTCACAACTGCCTGCGGTATCGGTCACTTCATCCGCATGTCCTCCATAAGTTTTTAATAGCAAGCCCGAATTGGGATTCCACAGTTTAATTTTCTTATCCGAACCGCAGCTGAGCACATAGGAGCCATCCCTAGAAAACAACTTTGTTACATTTGGCTGTACGATTTGTTTATATTACATCTATGTGTTGTATGGTCTTTGGTACAAAAATTGAATACAAAACATTTTAAGCAGTTTAACTAATGAACATAACTTACACATTGTATCTCACTGCTCGTACAGCTCCCTGCTTGCAGTCTATTGTGGTTTTGCAATGGAAATCAACAAAATCTGGCATTTAGGAAAATAAACTGGTCAACAATTAAAATTAAACAGCGGTAGCATAGAAAAACTAACATAGAAGCACACTTTGCTGCGTCGACAACTTTTCACTCAGACATTTGTCAGCTGTTCGCTGTCATTTTGGCTCTTTGAGTTATTTTTTGACTCTCCGAGTTTTTTTTTTGACTATGTCCATCTCCCTCTAACCACCGTGTTTTCCTATGTCGACAATAATTTTGAGTAACAGATTTTGTTGTCACTATTGAAGTATCTCCTTGCCACAATGGCGTTAACATCACTCAAAAAAGAGCGGCGTTTCAAAGTGTGCTTCTATGTTAGTTTTTCTATGGCGGTAGTCAAGCCAGCGACGTAACATTTTAGTGTGACCGCAAACGGTTAAGGGAAAAATCGATGAATACTCATCCGCCTATCGATATATCGATTAACTATAGATAGCTCGTGTCTATACGCCTATCGATGAACTATCGTATGTTTTAGCCAAAGTAATCGTTCCTATCAATAGTTCAGTTATCGTCATCTCTTACAAAAAAGTAAACACAACGCAATTCTTTTGGAATTTTTTGCGTTGTAAAAAACAGATAACGAAAATTAAACCACTTTAATAACAAATCAATATAAATTAAACCATTTGCATATTGATAAGACCAAATCAAAAAAAAATACAATATAAGAAGAAAACAAAAAAAGTGTCAAAATCAAGTGCGTGGCGGTGGCGGTCGGTTAATAATAAAAAAAAAATTAAAGTCAACGCATGTCAAGCGTAAACGTGAGAATTTCACCTGGAGAACGTCAACAATTCCAATTGGATTTCCACCTGCCGATGATTGGCTGCTGCGGCTGCTGGTGACGTGGGCAGCGCAAACCAACCGAAGGACAGCTAAAGGATAACCGACGACAGCAAGAACAACAACAACAGCACCAACTACAAAATTAACGAAGTGCAATTGAACGACTACAACGAAAACTTTACATGCATACACACACACTGACGCACTAAGCCAAAAGAAAAAGAATACACCAAAATCCTGCTCTGCTCAAAGTGCACAAAAAAAAAAAGTTGTTTGTCAACTTGTTGGTCGCCGCTCCAAATGGCTGTACAAAAGATCCTCAGTGTAAATGCAGCAACGCCTGCGGCCAGAGCTTAAGCGAGCTGCAGCTGCTGAAAGGATAACAAGGTAATTTAAACATTTTGTTAATGTTTATTTAAATTAAGTTAAGTTTTGGCACTTTGCAGATGTCCACCATAACGCGCAGCGCCAGCGCCAGTCCCATGGCTTTAAATGGGAGCCTCGATGCCAGTTTATTCCCATTGAAATCCACATCGGATGTGGTGAATCTATTTCGTCGGTCCCTAACTTCTGGCATTGAACCCGATTTGACTTTGCTGTCCATTGTTGTGGGCTACCTGGAACTTTCATTGACAACGGGGGAGGCGGCAGCGCAAGCGGCAGCAGCAGCGGCAGCAGCTGACATTGGTCCGCAGACAACAGCGACAGGTGCGTGCTTACCGTTATAAAAAAAATATATGAGCTTATTATGTATGTGTGGGATACAGTGGTCACCAATTATAAGGGAACACATATTAAACGAAATTATGAACTTGTGAACAGCCAGTTTGGCAGTGGGATATTTATACCCGTTACTTGTAGAGTAAAAGGGTGTACTTAAATCGTGCAAATGTATGTAACAGGCAGAAGGAATCATTTGCGACCATATAAAGTATACATATTCCTGATCAGCATCAACAGCCGAGTCGATATAGCCATGTCCGTCCAACCAAATTTTAAATGCAGACTCATATTTTGTGCACGCAGATCAAGTTTATTTCAAATTTTAACCACGCCCACCCCCGCCCCCACAATAAAAAAAGGTTGAATAACTCCCAAAATTTTTAAGATATCGATTTCAAATTTAAAACGTACATTTATATTCGGATCGGATGATAAATAGCCGAGTTAAAAATGTTGCATACTTTTCGGCGGTACCACCTCAGGCTCACAGGAAGGTTATTAAACATTTGTTTCCATGAGAAACGGGTAATACCGAAGTCGGTTTGAGCCGACTTTAACTTACGCTCTCGTTTTAGTTGGGGTGATCATGACAGTAAATCCCACTGTCACTTTCGCAATATTTTGCAAATTGAAAACGATTTTCGGTCAAATTTGGTATCCAAATCAAAAAACTTTTTTAACTTTTAAAATGGAGCGTGGCTTTTACTCTTAGTTTCAACGGATTCGAATGAAATTGACACACAGTTAGTTGATAACCTGAAAGAGGGATGTACACTGGTCGGCACAATTATTTTGACAAAAATATTTCATAACCATATATCTTATATCTTTTAAACAAAAAATCTTAAAACTTTGTCATTTTGATAGGATACTGGTATAAAAGTAATCTTTCAATAATATAATAAGTACCCATTTAGCTGCTGTGGTTAGAAAATATCAAAATGTGAAAATTGTATTTTGACAAGATTTCAAAATTGAATTTTTCTCAGCACAGGACCTTAAATTCATTTATTTATTCAGAGGAAAGTTTAACAATGTTCAGTTAAACACTAATTTAAAAATTAATCCAATTAAAATCCAGCTAATAGCAATCTCTGACCCGGTGGGACTAATTTATTGGCCAACTTCCAACTCACAGCATAAGTGATCAGAGCCGTGGAATGAATGTTTTAGTTGAGGAATGACATTAAAGAGTTTTTATCGTTTATAATAGAGCCGATAGTACTCGTTGGATATCAATCAACTTCTGTGAAATCTTTAGGCTAACTTGGCCCACTCATAACTTCAAAAGAATCTTAACACTGTTGCGTCTAGGCAGGCAGAACGCCTCCCTACTCGTAGGAATTCTCACAGGACACTGTCTCATCGGCAGGCATGCCGCGAGACTTGGTATCAACCATAATGACTACTGTAGAAGCTGTTGCTCAGTTGATGAAAAAAAAAGCGTTCAGCATCTTCTCTGCCATTGTCCAGTGCTCAGTAGCAGACGATTCGCCACCCTTGGTCAGCATTTTCTACCTAATATTTCTCTGAAAAAGAGATTGCTTTGCTACTCAAGTTTTTTGCTACTTTCTAAGTGGTTCAAAAGGGAAGACCCACCCTTTACTGTCTAAAAGTATCAAAAAAAATATTTTGGGGTTAAGCCTAGTACTGAGGGCGTTCGAATTTTCCTTTTGTCACAGTATTTCACTTAAATAGAAACACTTTCTAAAAGCACATGAGCATCAAAACTAAGCCAAGGTGTTTCTAATTATATGAAATACTGTGACGAATGGAAAATTCGAACGCCCTCAGTACTAGGCTTGATATGGTATCACAACGGGCCTTTTTTGGCCTAAGTGAAGAAGCTTCACCGCTTCTACCATCGCAACCTAACCTAACCTAACTCGTTGTAAGCAAGGCACAGGCTACGGAAGGGGTCTCGATGAGCATACTTCGTAAGTGGTACTGACAAATTAATAAGGGATAAAAGAGCAATGGAGTCAATCTCGTCAGCCAATAGCTTGTGGATGAAAATAACAGAATGACAAATTCTTCTGGATTTAAGTGACGGGAGGTCAATGAGGCGCAATCTCTGTTCATAGGGGTGTAGATGGATGGTGGTGTCCCAGTTTAGGCCACGAAGGGCAAAAATCAGAAACTGTTTCTGAGCTGATTCTATTTGAACCTGGTAAGTCAGGCAAGTTAAATGATTAAAGAATGATGGATTCTAGACAAGCTTTTTACGCTGAACCCGAATCGGGCTTTAGAAATTCCATATCTCTAATGGATTACCTGTACAATGGACATAAAAATTCAGAAAATGTCTAATTTTGACATTTTCCCTTTAACTTATATGCTGTATAACAAGATATTTTTAAAAATTGGTTTTGTCATGGTATAGTACTTATTTTTATCTGTACTATTACATTGTACAGATTAAAATAAGTACTATAACTACACTTGTACTATATATAGTATAACTTAGTCATTTCATAAGATATAAGTTTGTTGTCGATTCTTCATAATTCGCGGACCATGGATGGAAATTTTGTTATAATTTTTTGAGCGAAGGCCTTTATACTAGACTATTACCGTACATTTTAGTCCGCAAGCTGAAGCTTCGGAAAAAATTTTGGGTTTGCAGTCCTGAGTCTAAGCGCATTAAGCGCTGCTCGGCTATCTGAGAGTATAACTATTTCACGCTGTATTGTGATATTGGGGACCGCACATCGGGAGATTACACATAATATGCACGTAAAATCTCCCATTGACTAATCATTTCGATCCCGACACCTTACCTAACACGCAGAAGGAAACATATCCGACCATATAAAGTATATATATTCCAGGACCGTTTTCTTGTTGGGTTCGGTTCGGTTGGGTTCGGTTCATTTCAGGAAGGTATTGAGTTACTAGAGAATAGTGACCAAAATCTTAGTACATTATTTGGTCGATAGCAAGTGCGAAAAGCTCGTGCTAGTCCCGATGTGAAAAAAAGGAGGACGACATAGCTAAGTAATTGACAACGCATAGAAAAATGTGCTTATTCTTGCATGCGTTTTCTTAGATCCCAGTTATCAAACCTTACTATCAGAAGAAGAAAAAAAGATAACTAACTCATTTACACAACTCCGTATGGAGATTTAATATACAACAAAATCCAAAACGTTTATGAAAGCATAACCGGTAATTCTTTGAACTCGATAAGTGAAGACGAACAACTCCACAATAGAAATTCAATTTAAGAAAAAATTACATATCGATTGTTTATTGCATCCAAGCGTTTGATGGAATAATGCGTTTACCTAAGATAAAAGAAATATTTAGTTACGCTAATGCTATATCAAGTTGCCTTCTTTAAGCTGCTATAAAATTTTGGGGTGGGAATCTAGTAGGTTCCCATAAATTTTAATATTGTTTTTCGGGTATAACAGGCTATAACTTTGGTTATGGTCCTGACAAAAATGCAACAAAATTTACATAATTAATGCATATGCTTAGGCTTAGGCATAGGCTTGCATTCCTGATATATTCTTGATCAGCATCAACAGCCGAGTCGATATAGCCCTGTCCGTCTGTCTGTATGAACACCTAGCATCGAAACGAAGTTAATTTTGCTTTGCTTTTTTGTTGCCGAAGCATATAGTGTCGGTGTGTCGACGTCGCTGCCGCAAAGCAATGTTGTATACACAGTAAAAAGGGACTCGCCGGACTCTGGAGTAGAGTTATGAGGGCGGAAAGATAAATCATCTAACTCGTTTATCTTAAGAACCACTTTACCGATTTGGATGGGTTAAATATATGTTGTAAGTGTCCACAGCACAATTCAAGAAACAATTTTTGCACATTTATATGCATTGTATGCTTATTCTGCAATGACCTTTTAAGGTTTTCTATTCAATATTTATTAATATTTTGGATATGAATTTAAATTCCTTTCATTTTAATGATTTCGTCAGACAGCCTGAGCTAGGGTTTGGAACTTTATAGCTTATGTGACAATTAGTTTCATGCTCTACTGTACTATTCCTACATATCCTACACATTAATTTTAATTACTTTGCGGTTTCCGTAAAATTGTAAAAAAACACTAAAAACTTTTCCCTCTTTTTTGTTTTTTGCCAGGCTCTAATGATGTCATAATGGGTAACACTGTGCCCTTTCCCGTGGTAACTCATGAGTTGATCGCTGGTCTCTATAAGAAATTCCAAACCATCCTCTCGGTGGTAGAAAAACCTAAACCACATCGTCAGGCCACGCGGGAGATAATCAAAAAAGTCTCCGATGTGATATGGAATTCTTTGATACGCAGCAGTTACAAGGATCGCGCACATCTTCAAAATCTTTATAGTTATTTGTCGGGCAACAAGTTGGATTGTTTTGGTGTCGCCTTGGCGGTGGTAGCTGGATGTCAACTTTTGGGCTACAAGGACGTACGATTGGCCATCTCGGAGGACCATGCCTGGGTGGTATTTGGCCAAAAGCGTGTGGAGACCATCGAAGTGACCTGGCATGGCAAGGGTAGTGAGGATAAACGAGGACAGGATATCAGTTCGGGCATAGAGTCCGGATCGTGGTTATATTTGGGAGGATTGGCAGTCATTTGTGAGCGTGGCATGGAAGTGGCGGCCATATGTGCCGCCCTGAATATATCGCTGACCTCGAACAGCGATTGCGTAGAGGTGGCCGAGCTGCAACAGCAATTGTTGTGGTTATTATACGACTTGGGCCACCTCAAGCGCTATCCCATGGCATTGGGTACACTGGGTGAACTGGAGGAGATTAATCGCACGCATCGTACTATAAGCTGTGAGCAGTTGTATCGCGAGGCGATTGAATCCTCCCGTTTGCACTATCGCAATCATCATGTCTACCCGTATACCTACCAGGGCAACTATTACAACCGTTTGCTTAAATATCGTGAGGCTTTTGCCGCCTGGGCGAATGCCGCTGATGTCATACGCTTGTATACCTATCAATGTCGTGACGACGAAGAGATTTACAAAGAGCTTCTGGATATTGCAAACGAATTGATACCGTATGTCATGAAAACGGAAAGTTCGGGCCATTCGGCGAGAAGTATTTTGAGGGATGCTGAAGTTTTTGCAAATATATTGCGTTTCTACGATGGAATCTGTCAGTGGGAGGAGGACAGTTTGACACCCATCTTGCATATTGGTTGGGCCAAACCGTTGGTCACTAATATCACTAAATTTGATTACGATATACGATCACAGGTGGTGATTAAATTGCCGGAAGAAATGGAAGCAGAACAGGTGGCGGCTATGAAAGAGGAGGCTAAAAAGGCAACAGCAGAGGCTGCTGCGCTTCATTTGGAGGGCAATAATAATAACAATACGGTTGTGAAGAAGGATGAGGTAAGTTGGAAGCGCCCCTCCATCAGAGAATGACAGTAAAAACTAAAACTTTCTCCATTCTTTCTATTCCTTCAGAAAAACAACAAATCCTTAGAGCAGCTGCCCACCACATTGGCAGATCTAACCGCTGCCTGTGGCGAGAAGATACTTAATCCTGATTTTCTACTTCAGGGCGGTAATCAGCCATTTGCCGAACAGAAGCAGCAAAGCAGTTCAAATACCAGCAGCCAGACCACCAAGGAATCGGAGCCACACCATAACAACAACAACAACAACCACCACAATACCGAAAAGGAGGCTACCACAACAAGCAATGGTGGTACATCCAATTCCATGACGATTGTCCCATCCACAGGTGAGGAACAATCACAGCACAAAGAAGCTAAACTGGAGGAGCAAACATCAGCGGCTTTAACTGTAGCCAACGCAACTGTAGCTCCAACTCCTGCTCCCATTGATGACTATGATGAATATGTACAGATTATGCTCAAACGTCCAATAATCACGCTGTACAGTCAAAAAATGAAGGGTCTTAAGGACTTGTTGTTGGCAGAGAAGCTGAACACACATGCCATCTCCCTGCAGGTCACCGCCCAATCGGTGGCCTCTCGCAAAGTGCGTGGAGTGGCTGAGAAACAGTCGGCTACCATTTCAGCCACCATCACAGCAATTAACTCCAGCGAGAGTGGTGGATTGGGAGGGGCTGGCAGTGGAGCAGCTGCTTCAGTTACATCAGCGGCTGCTGCGGGTGATTCGATTGCCGCCTCACGACCCAAACGAACGCGTCGTGAGTAGATTTGTTGCGATTTATATACGATACATATATAGCTGCATATTAATCCATTTATTAGGCATCTTAAATGCTAATCATATTTTTTGATGTTCTTCAATGTGTATTTATGTAGTTTGTAAGCAACGCAAACAAGCAAAGCAAAATCCGTTAGAGAACGCCTAGCGTTTTAAAAAAGAAAAACAAATCAAAGTAACACAACACACACAAAACAAAAAACAACCAGAAATGAAACACACACATGGCCACAATAAGCTATACTACTGAGTATTTATCAATTGTAAATTTAGCTGTTAAAAAAAACCTATTTTTCGCCTCCGTCTCTTAATTTGTGTAACCTTTAAACAGTTTGTGTTTATTAGAAAATGAAACTTTAGGATCAAGATGGGTCATTTACTCAGGCTTGTCGCTTTGCTACAATGCACAAGTATTTTGGCTTAAAACAATCGCACTTTCAGCATTAACTCTGCTAGCTTAAATTTTATATTCTTTTCGCTTTTAAAAACAATTCTAAAAGTAATGAAAATTGCCTATAAAAGCAGTCATGCTATCCTTTTGGACTCACATGTTGCTGCTTTTGATCTGCTCGAGACTTGTTGACATGGTTTGATCATTATCACTTACTCCCTGATAAAGTATAAATTTGAAATAGTCTTACTACTGAGCTCGAGTGATGCGGCATCATAATAGCCAATTTGAGGTATCATGATACAGGAGCATCTTGCAAAGAAATAGTACTCTACTTTAAAGCAAGGCTGCAAACCTGTAAAATTTTGACCAAGGTTCGGTCCGGAGATTCGAACCAGTTGTAAAGTGTAAGGTTCGGTTTGCGTACCGGTTCCTGTACTTAGCGAACCTAAGGTTCTGATTTGAATCTGGGTTCATAGATGGTTAGATAATTGACAGATTTTTGACTCTACTTTCGATCAAAATTTATACAAATTTTTGATCAGTTGAAAGAGTTCAGGTTACCAAGCTATGTTATCATTCATAGGCCCTCTAAAATGGCTTTCAAAAGTGCCTGATCTTTCAATGTATCTGAAATGTATCTTTATTTGTATACATTGGGTCCGGTTCGGGCTTAGGTTCGGGAGGATAAATATTTGAGAGGTTACATGGTCCGGTTCTAGGGACCCAAAAAAGCAAACCCAAACCGGTTCTTTGGTGTTCGGTTCAGGAACGGTTTGCACTCTTGCTTTAAAGTGATACTGCTCCCTCCAACAGCAGAAACTATTCGATGCATCATTCTTTTCTGATACCTGCTTAGGGATCAATTCTTCTGCTGAACACACTTTTAAGCTTGTTATTTAACGAGTGTCAATCTATCCTCTCTCGCATTCTCAGCATTAACTAACCAAAACCAAGTTTTTAATTTAAAACCATTTTTTGATTCATACGTAGTGGTTTTTGTGTCGCTTTTGCTCTGCTCGTGACGATTAAGTATTTCGGCATTAAGCTTTTGTAGCGACTAGTTGATAAAGCTACAAATAAACACAACCTTCGAAAATAATGTCGCTTACGAGATTTTCACTATATTAGAATGTTTCAAAATATTGCAAACAAATGGAAAACGAATCATCTCATCTGGCAGAATAAAATTTCGATCACAATAGTTATTAAAACGTATCAAACACGTAAAGTATATGCTCGTTTCCACTGTTGTCGTCGTCCAAATTTTTTAAAAAATTTCTAAAATTCCAAATTTTGAACACAGTTTCTTAATTATTCAGACATTTTCCACTCTAATACCTTATTTTCGTCGTAGAAGTGCGATTTTTTATTTTTTTTTTTGAGTAAAAATATTCTTAATTTTTCCAGAATTTTCAAAAATTAAAATCTAGTCCAAAAAAAATAACCTGAAAATAATATTTTACGCGTTTGTTGGACATTTGATTAGCTTTAAATTCTTACCCTACACCATCGTCTAACGTTTCTAACTCGTGATATGCCTTATAAAGTGCCCCTGAAAATGAAAGGAAAGAAACCTGATCAGGAAAAAAAGTTGCCCTCAACTCAAAATTTTATGAGGACAAATGTTCTAAATGTTTTTGAAATGTAGAAATTTCAACTCGACCGGAGAAAAATTTTTCTTAAATTGAGAAGCTTAATTTTGTACAACAACATATACACGTTCTTTAAACAGAAAAGCATTGACGCCTACCAAGAAATTTTCGAATTCATAGAGGAAATCAACATAGATTTGTAACTAAATAGAAAAACAGCAAACTTCCAATAGTTGCCGTTGCGATTTCCACTTATCAAATAAGTGGGCGGCTAAATAATCCCCCATTACTTTGGGTTTTAGGGTAACATAAACACACAAAAAAAAAATAAATTGAGAACATTGTTCTACAAATGAGAAAGTTTTCTCCCTTGTTCCAATGGGGTATCAATCACATTCTCGAAAAGTGGATGTTTCCTTGTTCCACTGAAGAATGTTTACGGTCACACTAACGTAAACAAAGAACAGCTGATTGAATTGCTATGTCTGCAATTGTAATCAAAGTTCGCCATCCACATTCTTTCCTGGTAGTCCCACAACGATATAGCTATTTTGCGGGACTCACACATAAGAAATATAACTGCATTTTAACATTCTATAACAAAGAATGGAACACTTGCCGCTTGCCTTTCCCATGTACGACTCATGGGCGTAGTTGGTTTTCAATACACTTCTCCCACTGTGCTTATCCCCCACTCACTGAGCTAAAACCCAATCCGGCCGCAGCAGCTGCTCCTATTGCTGACACTTTTGAATTTGATTAGCATGTCGATAGAAAATCATCTATGACAGTGTCTTGATCATTCGTCTCTTATGATCTAGCGAATGGACATTTATCTCTTATGAGCAAATACACAGGGAGTATGAGGTCATTTAGATCATCCAGCGGATGACCTCTAGAATTTGCCAGTGGAACAAGGGTATTACACAATATTTGACAACGTTTTGTTCTCATCTTGAGTCCAATGTTCTTGAATAATTCCCTTTGTGCTTCAACATCATCACTCAACTTTTGGAAATGACAAAGTCCTTAAATGTGCGTAAAAATTTAGGTCGATTTGCGCTGGCTAGGAATTCATTTTAGAACCATGGTTTCTTGGTGAAATTTTCGTAGAATTTTACGTAGATTTCGCATTTTCTATACGCTTTGTTGTCTTTTTTTCATCCATACAAATCGACTCCATCTAGTGTTCATGTCTCTGGAGTTGACCTCCAACATCTTGCGTTGTTTTCGAACTAGACCAACAATTTCACTGTTCACTGCCTGTGCAATTCCCAACCATGAAGCATTATATATGTCATTCGCAAAAAGAGATATGACACGGGCAATCGTTGAAGTCTCCACCTAAGGATCACCCCATGCACTAACAGACATCAACCTAGTCACAGTTTCATCATCACAATGAGGCTGGATCAGTATGATAACATCCTGGCGATTCAAATAAAGAACGGGAAAGAAACAGTGTAGATTCTCTGAGTATGGAAGCATAGAAAGGGGAGAAAGTTTATGAGGTGCAAAGGAATATGTAGCAATAGGTAAAAGGTTGATTGTGATTATGATTATCTTGATTGTTGTGGTGAACGAATATGATGTGCCAATCAAGATTGCTAATTTTGGTATTTGTGATGGATGAAAAAAAAAACAGAAAAATTTAAGCTCTCATTTAAAATTAAAACAAAAACTTTCGCAAAAATTTTTTTTTAAAAATATGACATCAAAACGTTTAGCATAATCCAAGCTTGGTGAAGCTGTCGGCTATACGTGTTCCAGCGAGCTCTACGGTAGTCATGGTCGATTATTACACACTTAAACACTTGCTGCTTGCTCGCCTTGTTGTTGGAATACAAGCCAATATAATGCTATCTAGTTTGCTCTCACAAGTTGTTGTTTTCGCTTGCTTGTAAGATTTGTGTTACTCGTGTACGAGTTGTGATCGCCCACAGCCCGCAGTAGATCTTTGCAACAAGAACTCACGCGATGCTACAAGTCTGCGCGGGTATTTGTACTTGCAAATACTTTTGCAGCTTGTTACGAACGTTGAGTTTACTTGTATCGCATTTGTAGCACGGGTGAATGGGATTACTCGTGACAGCTCGTTGCAGTTCGCTGATTCTATCTATTCTAACAAGTTTGATTAGAAGCTAAAGGTGATACCTTTAATTCTACCCGCTTTTAAATACCAATCAGTCTTAAATATGGATTTAGTAACTACTTAATCTAATCAATGGTTAATTCTGTGATAGATTTGACACGTAACTTCATCATATAGCTCGCATTGGAGAGATTGAATCAAACCAACATTTGTGAGAGAGCTAAAAAAAAAAAAAGCACAAGGGGCTGAAGCCTGATAAAAAAATTTGTCAACACCCGAAGTAGCTCTGTTCCATAAAAGTCTTGTCGAAAATTCTATTCAAAAAGTTATGCAGAAATATACAAAATACCTAAAACACAAAGAAACTTGACTTTTCGAGTTTAAGTCTTATTTCATTGAGAAATGCAGACATCTTAAAGCTGGGCCGACCAATAGAGAGTACCCTAAAACATGCTTGCGTTCGTGAGCGCAAAAGTCTACAGCCAACTTGACTCCCTATAGTGCGCATCACCGTTGAATCATGGGTGAATTCATATTAAAAATAAAAGGTGAATTTAACATAGGGTTGTCCTAGGCGTTTACACATGATACATGATGATATACATGATGTATAGGTATATGGGTGAATTACTTATGAATTCAATTTATTGATTCATTGATGATTCACACATGATTTCTTTGGAAAATTCATTAATAAATTCACCTTTAAATTGATATTCATATATCAAAGCAATTGCTTTTCTGTGCTAATTGATTCACACACCCCATAACTTCGGCTCCCGTCTGTGTGAAAGATTGACTTTGACTTTAAAGCTTCATTTTCTATTAAACAACCTTCCGCATAAACTGTATTTTCTTCGTTTTGCTTAAGCGTTATTTTATTGGTGCTCTTCTTTGAAAAAACAAAAAAAAAAAAACCAAAATTTATTTAATGTATAAAACAAATATTTATGTACTTTACTTTTAATGCATTTGATTGAGGCTAAGCTATATATCCTGTAATATTTAAGCTACTTATTATATATTTTCTCCCTCCACCCACAAAAACTTTGTTAAAACTGACTTAAAAACTGTGTTGCCTTGGTTTATATGAAAATGTATGTTGACGTTGCTCAAAATGCTCTTCATATAAACGTGGTGACACTTATATAAAAACCGCAGAAACATATTTAACACTTCCTCCTATATGTGATAAACACTTTTTCTAGAAAGCTTTCATATTATCTAATACAAATTACCATATGTATATGTTATATCCAATCAAATCAACACACACACATACATACACTTTGAAATATACACACAAGTAGGGAGACATTGGGTATTAACGATATATCAGAAATATGGACATTTTTAGATTTTGTTAAATATTTAAGGGAAATCTTTATGAAAGTTTAAATATTTGATATTGTCTAAAAATGCAATTAAACGGGCTGGAAACTGTAAGGAATTTGCAAATATATCGTTAATAACCAACATACCTAGCAAAAATACGGGCCGTAGAACTTAAAGTGGGCAAGGAACGGCAGGCACTTTTTATTTGGTATAACCAAAGTTGGTTTTTCAAAATTTTTCAAAAAAATATTGTAAAAGTTCATACCATAAACCGTTATGATTAATTCTCAACCGCAAAAGTATGAACCATATATGGGAAGCCTTTAACATAAATTGTTAAAACTGTTGATAATAAGCCTGGCATTTCTTTTTTTTCTTAAATTTGTGCATAGTGCAACTGTGATGAATAATGTATAGAACCGATAGAAAGCAAGCGATAGCAAGAGCCCAATGCATAAACATAAACACATAAACACACACACAAAACTGAACAACAGATAAGTTTAAACTAATCAAAATGTATGGTGTTTTATTCCTCACATATAAACAAAATGTGTAGCAAACTAAAAAACAAAAAAAAAACAAAATCAAAACTAAATGTTAAATGTTGAACCACTACTACAGAGTTATTAAATGTAAATCCTAGACATACTTGATTAATGAATGGAACAAAAAGGAATATATACAATATAGACACATATATTTTGGCATACAAAATTTTTACAAAAATTACAAATACACACATTTTGGCCAGCACAAAAATAAGACAACCCAAAACGAAATCCTTGGAAAGTTCGCTACGCAAAACATATGCAATAAATCAAAATGCAAATTACAATACACAAGTAAAATAAACGGCATACATATTTATATATATATAAATGTTAAAGTACAATTTTTTGCTCTAATTGTTTTCAAAATAGCCAAACCACCAAGCGCAACTTTTAACCGTTTACCATACAAAAACTGTAGTTGAAAATTCTCTAATGCTCAAACGCCCAATCCCCAAACTTAGCTTGGAAATCACATAGCCAGAAGTCAAAATGTTATTACAAAAAAACAAAAAAATGAAAGCAAAATAAAACCGATTAAAAAAGGAACTAAATATGAAAATATTTCAGTGTGCAAGTGTTTTAATATGGATGGGGGGGAAAGCAATTTCAACAATTTCAGAGTTTGCAATTTGTTTTGTTTATTTTTATTTACAGATTTGTAGCTGCAACCCATAAAATGATATAAAAAAAATTGTGGACCTGGCAAAGACCGCTGATGATGTGGCAGAGATGCCACATTCCTGTTTTAAAGTTATGTGCAAGCATAACGAGACCTCGAGCCGGCAAATCTTGAAGGTTTGATTATCATAACGTTCGTTAAAACATACACAATTAAAATAAAAATAAATTTAAGTAGACAGGAATAAATTTTATAAATATTTTTAAATTTGATTTTTTTTAAGAGGTGCGCTAGCGTAAAGTGTCATAACTTGAGTGAATGACCATTGAATTTAAAGGACATTACAGTTACTTAATGATAACACAGTTCGACAAAATCCAACTTTTTCAAAATACCCAGCATTAGACCTAAAAATTCGGGCTGCAAACCCAAAAATTTTTCGGAATCTCCGTTTTGCTGGTTCGAACCAAAACTTACCAACGTTTAAGGTTCGGAAATTTGAAGTTGGAGTTTTTTGGGCGTTGGTTTTGGTTCGAACCTTGGTACGTTGCACGTTTTTCCCAATATATTTAAAATAACAATACAATAGGTATACACTTGACGACTAGATACATTGTTAGTCCGCATCAGAGAACTGCAAAAATCACTTTTTTCTTGAAAAAAATTCTTACTCACATTTAATCAATCAACAAAACTCAAAGCTGAATATATTCAACTCACAACGCAATCGCATCGAGCGGCTGAGCTAGAGTTATGTGATCCAACGTGTATGTTCATATTTATTCATCGAACAAAACTCAGTATTGAATATAATCAGATGCATACCGGTTCGATCAAACAAAACTCAGAATTGACTGGCCAGCGCATCGTGAGCAATGCCAGATCATTGCTCTCTCTCTCTCTTTCCATATCTGCCAGCAGCGCCTATGCGTCTTTGCAAGAGTTTATTCATACGAGGTGATTTTCGCTCACTCTAAACAATCGTCGTTGACCCAAACGAACAATCAGCTGAACTGATTAGAATGAAGTCGAACATGATTATAATCAGAGTGCCAACAATTGGTTCGAATAAAACTCTGCTGCGAACATGTTGAGTATGCAAGTTTGATGAATAGAGCGCGGGTGTTGAATAATGTGTGAGCGGTTGGCAATCGAACGAAGCCGTTCTCTGGTCCGCATTTACACGGTGATGCAAATTTCATGAAGTTCCTCATAAAGTTTTTGTTTGTAGGAAAGAGGTGTAGGGGGGCAGTCGAAGCAGACAAAGCTTCATGGCAAGCTGCCAATGAAGTTTTTCGATATACATATGTATAAGATGAAAAATTTGTGCCAGTTTTCTCTGATTTAGTGTCTATTTAAGTTCTGTACCAAAGGTGCAATGAATATTTGTTCAAATGTATGTAACCGCCAGAACAAAGCGTCTCTGACCCTATAAGGTGTATACATATATTCACTTTCGCATGTGCAAAGTATATCATAGTCTGGCTTGACCGACTTTCCGTATTGCTTTATTTCTAATTGTCGACTCCGGGTTCGAACCAGTTCCGTTCAAAATCGGTTTGCAGCCCTGCAAGAAACTTCTGTAATCATCATCTCTTACCCTTCTTCTTCTTTGGCCCGATATTTATATCACAACCGTTCAACGGTCTCGGCCGCCACTACCAATGCCCGCCAATCGCCGCTGTTTCTTGCGAGCTGACACCAGTTGTTCACACCAAGCTTGGCAATGGCTTCCCGCACCTGGTCTTCCCATCTCAGTTTATCCGAGGTATTGTTGTGGCAGTTTACATTGGTGCTGTTTTTTTGACGGTGGTGAGTACCAAGGCCGACGCACCAACCCGATATATGATACCCTATAAGGCGGGCCCGCCGCTCACGTTAGCCAGCAGCTTTGCGGATGCATCACTCTGTTATAACTACTAGTCGCCGCTGGGTTCGCCACGTTAAACCGGTCAGCAACTTCACCTCACTAGATACGCCCCCATTAGGTCCTGTAAATCTCTGTCTAGAAATTTCTGGGACCATACCGAGTATTTCAAATAAAGCCTAGGTTTGCGTTTTACTCACAGCGACAACAATTATAACTAATTATACACTAGAAAAGTGTATTATATAGGTAATTTTGCACAGAAGTTTGCAAATCATCTCGGAGTACAAAAAATATATATATTCTTGATCAGCATACGAGCTTAGTCGATTGAGCTTTGTCCGGATGTAACCGCCCGGATCGGATGACTACTTTTTGTAGCTGCCAAAGGAACGATTGGTCGGAAAATGGATTTTAGCAAAAAAAGTTTTTTTGAAAAAATTGAAAAAAGGCTCTATTTGAATAAAATAAGATCCCGAACTGTGTACTTTTAGGGCGCGCTCACACATACGGCTGAACCATAAACTGACGGCTGACCATAATATCTCAGTACTTCACCAAGCCGAAATAAACAAACATGCTTGATTGATTCCGCAAAGCTGAGCTTACAACTGAATTTTAAAGATCAAACCAGTGCATGTTGTGCACACTGGTTATTTGTTAAGATCAGCCTTAAGTTCAGCCGTCAGTTCATCTTTCAGTCGCAAGTGTGCGCGCGCCTTTAGGAATGAGCCTTTACCAAACATTTCGTTTCGATCACTTGTAGGGTAGCATTTTTAGCGCTATTTACTTATCTAAGGCTCCAACCAATAGTGGCAACCAGGGTGGTGGGTATTTGTATGGAATTGCATGAGCCTAAATTTAATTGGAAGTTTTGCCAATTTAGAAACATGTATTCAAAATATGAAAAACTTGTAGAATTGTCAATCATTGAACTTTTTATCAGGCCCTAGGTCAATAAGTTATGATTTATGTTCATAACATTTATAAAACAACACACACACAACACCACAAAGGAGGCTGGTTGATCGCATAGCTATTTCATGAATTTCCACAATTCAATATGAACAAATTCATAACTTATTGACCTAGAGCCTGCTAAAATGTTCTATGATTGATAATCGAAAGGTCACTAAAACAGTCACATTTCTTTTAGAATTGTTTGGGAATTTTATTTTAAGATACTTCGGTTCCCCACAAAACATGCCATAATGGGTATTTGTTGCTATTTTGGGCTCAAATCAACAAAAATCCTGAAATCAAAATCTGAATTAGTTTTTGTGTACGAAAACCTTTTAAGAAACGTGAAAACTTGAAGCTTTGCAGTCTTGTGTTGTTGACCAGCAAAAAGTTGTAAACATAAATATGGAAAGAAGATAGGCTTTTTGATAGGGAAAAATTTAGATTCCTAACAACAATTTATAAACATTTTAAATTCAAACTAGCCGTTATTCTTGCTCTTGTTGTTGGTCACGACATTTAGTCACGCATGTGACTTAACATAGGCCCTAACATTGTACTGTTAACGAACAGCTGAAAGTTATCGACGCAGCAATCTCCTCTCTAATTTGCTGCTCTGTGAAGTGACTCGGCATCAATTTTTTTGGCAGTCTACAATTTGTTCAATTTCAATTATAAAAAAAACATATAGAAAACAACCATACAATGTCTGCCCCCGATAAGGAAAAGGAGAAAGAGAAGGAGGAGACCAACAACAAGGGCGAGGACTTGGGTCTGCTTGAGGAAGACGATGAGTTTGAAGAGTTTCCCGCAGAAGGTGAGCGTCTCTGCTTCTTCTTCTCTGTTTGCCGTATGCTTATTTGATTTTTGTTTGTTCCCTTTAGATTTTCGCGTAGGCGACGATGAGGAGGAGCTGAATGTGTGGGAGGACAATTGGGATGATGATAATGTCGAGGATGATTTCAGTCAACAGCTTAAGGCGCATTTGGAGAGCAAGAAAATGGAGACGTGAAAGCAAACAAAAAGTTTAGAATAAAAATAACAATTTATATTGGTAAATTAAGCGAACATGCAGTGTTTTTTGCATAAATGAATGAAAGATTTCCTGTACTTCTATGAATGCTTTTTTTAATCTGTTGTTTCAGCAATGTGTTCTCCTTGAGCGGATTGTTGCCAATTGGGGCCCAAAACATGCTGCAGATTGTCTTTTATAACAGACTGAATGTGTTTCTGTTCTTCTACGTTATGATTTGTCTCCGACAGCTCTTTCTGGAGCTCTTCTACCGATTGGGTTAGCTTATCGATTAGATTTTGATGCAATTCAATTTTTTGACGTGCTTTTTGGCCTTCCTGCACGTGGATGGCACGGTGTTCTTCAAGTTCTTGGGAGGATTGCTTGATTTTTTGCTTGAAGGAGTCAATTTGGCCCGACAGTTTTTGGTTCTGTTGTTTCTGCGCTGTGTTCTCCTTTCGCAATCGTTCTTGTTGCTTCACACTCGCCTTGTATTCATCCAGCACCGAGGCTGGCAGCACCTCCATAGCATTTTCTAGCTCTTGACGCATTTGTTCATTATATTCAATATCCTGGCATTGAGTTTTGACCTCTTGTTCTTTGATAGAAGCGTGTTTTTCCAATTCCTTAATAGCCAGGGTCGTTTTTTCAATCTGCCTGAAAGTGCAAATTTGATTTGAGTGGTTTTTAAGTAATAGTTTTGGTGCCACTTACGCTTTTACTTTCTCTACTTCATGATCCTCTACCACCAACTCCTTCCAGTGGCTGACTTCATTGTTGACTTCCTCCAGGCGTTTTTCTTGAACATACAGATCATCCTCCACCGTTTGACGCGTCTTCTTTTGCTTCCTTAGCTCTTCTTTGGCAAGCGGCAGCTTCTCCCGCAATTTCTGCAGCTCTAATTGGGTTTGTTTGATGTTCATCTCGTCGGCGGTAGATTTTTGCTTGCGCTCCTCCAGCTGAGCCTTCTTGTGCTCTATCTCATTCAGCAAACTCTCTCGCTGTTTAAGACGCTCCTCCACGGGCCCAAGGACGCTTCGCTTAAACATTTTAAAATAGGCCCAATAATTGAACAGAAAATCCAAAGTGGTCTTGGTCTTTTTGGCAGCTAAAAAAAGAGCAGAAAAAAAATTAAGACAAATTCGCAAACAACTTGTGAGCAGGGGCAACTCACTTGGCCTGATTATGTCCGCATAGGTGTACGATTTGTTGGGAAACGAAATCTTAATAATCCTTTCCACCTGCCTGCACAGTTTGGCCAGAAAGACGCGCTTCGCCTGCGATGTGTCCGTACAGTCGGAGTCTATGTTGTGAGGCGGCTCCACCCTGAAGCCAAATCCACGCAAATAATGCATAAAGATCTTGGTTAGAAATGCCTCTGTGGGATTGTTTAGATCACTTATGCGCAAATTCAGCTCCGGGAACAAGTTGTTGCCCAGTTGATGCACCTTTTCTATTTCTTCCATATCTTCTGCTGGCTTATATATTTCTCTTTTTAGGCTTTTGCTTGAACAATTTTGAAGATGTCTATTTATCTATAGCGCGTCGCTCATTTAAGCCTCTAGGGTGACCACACTCGTTTCTCATTGTTATCGATATCGACTATCGTTATTGATAGTCTAGGGCTGACAGTTTTCTTTTTAAAAATGTTCTTTTTATTGGTTAAACTTAAACTCATTATTTAAGGGCCAATTTCTCTTCTCCCAGATAGCTGCGAACCAAAATTTATCGATGGCTAATGTTCCAAAAATGCTCAGTGACCGTGAATTAGTTTTTATGTGTTGTTATGCCCCGTGACACAAAGTGCTCGTGATTTTTGAAAATAGTTAAGATTACAGTAGATATCTCCAGTGTTTGGAGGGACGACTGAGAATATCAAGGTTGCACAGTGCTCTACCCCATGATACAATAACTACTTTTATCGATGCTGTCAAAAAATGTAAGTACCAACTGAGTGTCCATGGTTTTTGTGTGTTGTAGAACTTTGGTACGATAAATTCTCGCGCATGCGAAAAGGCACTTCCGGTTGCGCTACCTAGGTACAAATGGCATCTCCTTTTCTCTCTCTCTCTCTTAGGGCTTATTCGACCTATAAGTTTATTCCACTCAATTGAATTGTAATTTTTCGTGCGACAAGGAAAAAAAAACAAGCGGAAAAGTATGCCATGCTTTTTTTGCTTTACTGCAAAAATATTTAGTTTAACATAAAGCTAATGTAAGCTAAATTTAATGCAAATTTGTTAAACTTATTAACTTAATCACTGGTCCAGTGACCAAACAGCTCCATAGCTTCCTCGAGCAAATCCGGATCTGGGCAAGGTAAACTCAGGCGAGTGGCTTTTGCCTCGTGCTGCTTCTTGGCAAGGCTTATTAGTGCCAACCACTCCTGCTCGACTGTGCTGGTATCATCCCAATCCTTCATCGTGGTGACCCACCCTTTGGGTTTGGTCTTGGCCAGCCGCTGTATAAAGGCCATGCGTTTGATATCGGCTTTGTTTTGCTTTTCGATTTGCTCAGGCGTTTTGCCTGCACACAGCAGGTCCACCCTCTTGAAGGCCTCATCCAGTGAATCCTTTAAATAAATTGAATCCATTACGAAAAATTGCAGTTTTAGTTCCTTCTCCTTGAGCGTCGTTCAGCAAAGTGAAAGAATTTTCATGAACGTCAAAATGAAGTAAAAAATCAAGGCCAACTAGACCAAAGCAGAAGTTTAGTTACTGTTTACTACGTTTATGCCAGGAAATTCATGATTTCTTTAATTTACAAAATCAAATTTGTTTCTGTGTATGCAGCTTTTGTAAATTTACAAATTGAACAGCCGTTTGGCAGCACCAACGTTGCGTTAAGAAGTCCTGCGCCTCAGCGTTTCATGAATTGAAAACGAATTCATCGTTAATTTTCTTAAAAAAGGAGGTTTAAAACGATTTACTACGAAACAGTGTTTTAAAGATTGGCTTGTTGAAGAAATTACGGAAAATTTGGAAACTGTTGTCAATGAGAGTTCAAATACAAAGGATACTGAAGATTTTTACGAGACCAGTAATGGAAGATTCGTTGAAATTGTAAATTGTTATGAAAAGTCTTAACATAACTTGCCGATAATAGCAAATCTTTAGAATCTATTGTAATCGACTGTTTTTCTCGGGTTTCGGGCTTTTATTTACATTCTATATGCACACGGTTTACTATTTACATTATCAATACGGGCTTGTTCTGTTCATCATATGCAGCGTCTGTCTTCGTTCGTCTCTCTGTGTCGTCTCGTCTGTCTAATATTTCCACTTACATTGTACTTTATTTACAGTGTGACCATCGCCTCTGTCTTCAAATACCTTAACGCAAAAGTATGCAATGTAAGTAATTCCAAAGTCTACACTATACTTAATTCAGAGATTTGACAGAAGCTTGCCCTGGCTCTTTGGGGCTGTAAGGCCAACTTTACATTTACACAATACTTAAGAATAAAAAATATTTCTTGGTTTTTTGAAAGTATAATACCATTTTGCCTTGCTCTGAATCTATTGAAAGAATTTTTAGCTGTGGAGGCGAAATATTCGAAACTCTTGTTATGTTTAAATAGCGAGTAAGTATATACTACGTTTATACGCCAGCTATTTGCAAATAGAAATAATTTGTAAATAATTAACTCACTGTTTATACGCTAAATACCATACGTAAATAAATCTATTTTTTAGTGCTGCCGGACTGCCATCAAGCAGTTTCATGGCCTTATTTTCTTTCATTAGTCCAAGAAGTACCTTGGTATTCGCCTTGGTCCAATTGCAAACAAGCGTTGCAAGTTTTTATCTTCAACATTTCCCTTTTTCTATCGCCTGCAGTCGATATGAATAACAATTACAATATAGCAGTGCTACCATATAGTTGAAAACAGCAAAATCACTGAATAGAGTGGCAAATAGTCTACTAATCAGTAATTGTTTTCGTGACTTAGCTATTTGCAAATAACGAACTAACTCGGCGTTTATACGCAATAATTTGTCACTCACAAAATTGTTACTTCCAAATAAGACGTGCATATAAACTTAGTAATAGAAGAGGAAACAAGTTCAATGTAGATATATACTCTCAAAATATTCTGCTGGAAAGGATTGTTATTGAAAGTTGGAAGTCAACCATGCTTTGGAAGATGCAAACTATTTTCGTGACAAATACGACACTGCCATTATCAGCGCGATCTTCCGGTCCCGTGTCGAAATGACAGCACTAAACTATGCCACATATACACGTTCTACAAACACAACATGTGGCCTTTGTAATCTACGGGTATGAGAGGACGTCGAGCATTTCATCGCAATCTGCCTGATGCTTCGCGAGATACGGGCTTTACATCTACAGAACTCAGTACTGTCTGAGTCGGAAAAACTAGAGTGAATGAACGGGAGAAACTGGAGGGTGCTAGTAAACTACCTGTCTTACGCCTAACGGTATCGGCGAGATGTCATATTGCTCATGGATTAGGTACTTTCGTCTTGATTAGGTACTTGATTGATTAGTCACTACACTGAAAAAAAAAATCCGGGATTTCCGGGATCAATTCATGCCGAAATGGTAATAAAAATGGGTTGATCCTGGAATGGCATAAATCATTCCCGACAGGAACAATTTAAGTACGGATAATTTTTTAAATTTTGATCCCGCTTTTAGCCTGGCCGAACTTAAACTCATCCTCCTTTTCAAACATAGCTAAGTCCTATAAGAGATAATATTCTAGTTCTATATCCGAACTCATCTTTGTTCCATAGGTGATAATATTCTAGTTCGGTAGAGATTGTTTTTTTTTTATTTATATATTTTCTGATATTTTCTTACAGGCAATAAAATATTTTTGTAATAAATATTAAATATATAAATATTTTCCGCTATTATACTCGTTCTCGCTTAGCCAGTTAGCCAATTTTGATTGGGCAGAAATCGAATCGTCTTCATTGGCAAGCTACAAGTAGAAAAAATTTAAAGATTAAGCTGATAACTAATGCAGATAACTATAAATGTCTAGATTAATACTTTAGATAACTAAAAAGGTCTAGAAGTTTCGAACAATTGTGGCATGCGGAGTGGCAAAACACAAAAACATTCTTGACCTGGTTGCGATTTTGATACACAAATTTAAATCTACTTACTTCAGTCTGATTCCACCAGAACAGCTTCTGTCTAAGGTCCATTCGAGGGCCTAAATCAGGGATCGCTTCTTTAGGGTCTTCAGCTGTCAAAAGCTTTAAGAGCTCGAACTTAATACCCGCATCTGTAAATAATGGAAATAATGTGATGAATGTCTGATCTGATTTTCGGCTTGGGTGTGAAGACAGACATACATACATACATATGTATAACCCGGTGTCGAGGCAATGCCTTGAATTCACATATGTATGTACGTACATACAAACACACACATACACCGCCGCAGTAATTACAACACTTTACAGAATACACTTTACAATCACCTGCCAAATTCTCCACTATATGGTGCAAGTTGTTGCTTTCTCAAGTTGTTGATTTTTCATCGGCCATTTCACTTTTTTTTTTAGTTTTTTCACTTTTTACTTCTCACTTCAACTGCTTCTAGCAAGCGTCACACAAAGAATGCTGGCAAGCCGAAAAGCTGTCAATGCTGCATGCAAAGAGAGCGAATTTGCCTTTGCTCTCAGGACTTTCGCTCTCTCACTCTCTCAATTGGTTGTTAAGTACGATCCGTACTTAAAAATTTAATCCTACTGTCGGGATCAAATCACACTTTTTAGGCTTAAAAAATTCCTGACATTTTTTTTTCTGTGTACCAATTAGATTAAAAATACTTTAATTACTCTATCAATTCTAAAATAAATTTAGGTAAAAAATACATTTGTAAACGGCTGAAGGTTTCGAACGATCCAATAAACTAAACCAGCGGTGGGCAAGCCCTTGCTCCCATTACTTCGAGATGTTTTTTTTCGGCAATTGGCGCCAGTCAGTCTCATAATTAAGTGCGTCGCAATTACAATAACAAAGTCCACGGGAATCGGAGCACCGCACCTTCAGAGGCGCACACAGACGGCGCAAAAGGTGCATTTTAGGCGTTGGAGACTCGCAGATAACGGTTATTTTTTCTGCTGTTGTTGTTGGGCTGCTCCCAAACTCAAACTTCATGTCCACCATGCTGAACTAGTTAGTCTATAAGACACTTTATAAAAATATGGCATCATATGTAACCAAAATGTTCCATTTTATAACCTTATTTTTGGATTTAAGCCCTTAAAGTTTCTTATATCAATGTATGACTCTAAAAATATATGTAATGAATTACTGTTTGGTTTTGTTTTTAATATTCATTACTAATAAACCTTTACCTTTACCTAGATACTGGAAATTCCGGATGCCTTTCATATTTTTCGACACTTACCTTGTACCTTACCTAGAAAATAAAGTTGTACCTTTCCAATCACTGCATATTTCTTTAATTATTTCATTTATTGGGCAATATGGAATAATAATCTTCCAAAAATTCTTTTAAAATCAATTTAAACTTATCCGTTTGTCTACTCAATTCCAATTCAAACTCATTGGTTTCCATATCTAGCAATTCATTGGCCTCTTGCAAGGTTTGAAGATAGTGCAACCAGGCAGATTCCAACCCGGATACCTGTTGATGAGTTTTCTCTGACAATTCAACGCGATATTTATGGAGTAGTACAAATAACTCGAGTAGGGGATTAAATGAGTTCTGTTTGAGCGGTACCTCCTTGACGAGACGTTCGAACTGAGCCTTGGCTTGTCTAGTTTCTTTCAAAGTTCGGGGCACCTTCAAGACCTGCCGTTCATTGCGACGCATATAACGGTAGATGGCTGAACAAAAAAAAAAGAGTTTAAATTATTTATTATTTTATTATTATTATTTTACCTACCCCTCATCCAATTGGAGGCATGCTCTAGTAAAATTTTAATATTCAAAGCCTGCCATTTTTCTATCCAATCCAGTATTGAACTCTTCAGTGCATTGTGATTCATGAGTATAAAATACACATTTGTTATGGCATCCACAAACGATATGTCATCCGCCAGTGCACTATAATGCTCGATCTTGCCCTCAAATAAGCCCGCTGTTCGAGCACTAGACATTAGTTTCTGTGAAAACGCCTCCTCGGTGGTCTCCCATAGCTCACGCTGTTCATTCCATTTCAATTCATAGCTTGCCAACTCATCTCTTTGTTTACATATTTCCATTTCGATTTCGCGCACCAATCCCACACATTCCTGGTCCTCGCGGAATACTTTGACAAATCCCTGACGTTGCTGATCCTTGGGTAATTTGAGTTTGTAACCCAAACGTGGAAATTGATCCAGTATATTTCGTATACGATCTATGATACCACTAATTAGTTTAGCTATGTCATCCATGGAGGGTGTGAAAACGATTTGACAATCATTGATATCTGATTCCATGACCAAAACGGGAGCTGGGGCCATATCTGGATCACGGTGTAGGGCTTCACGTAGCTGGGAGAGAGAGCTTCGTGCACTAGTCATAAGGGCAGTGGCTAACATATCATCTAGTATGTTAATATACCTGAACCATTCAAAACTCATCTGAAAATGGATAAAAAGTGAGTTTAACAAATTTTCATTTGCGGATCAAAGAATTTTTTAGGTCTCCAAGTGAAAACTTGCGTCATTTCGCATTTTTTGCATAAAATTCATTGAGAAATTGTTTTTGTGTCCACTTACCTCTTCTTTGAATGCTAGGAATTGTCTGCTTACGGCGAACAAGAGTTCCACTATGTTATTATAGTAATCCCTCAAGTCCTCACTGGCCCGTGTCAGCCATTGGGTTAGCTGTTGCTCAAATACCGCTATATCCACAGCTCCATTGAAATTAAATTGCAACATCGAGGTGTCACAAATCTGCTCGCAACGCTTGCTTATCTCCCGATTGGCACGCTTGTAGATGTTCACCATATCCTGCAGATCGTTTATATATTCCAGACTTTCCTCAAAAAACTCTGCATCCAACTCGGAGTTGTATGTGATCTTGTAGATGCAAGGAGCCAACTGACGATCGCAGGCTTGGATCAAAGAACGAAACAGTTTCCGTTCACGCTCCTTAAGGGAGACCAATATATGATTATAGCTCAAGCACAAATGGATGACGCTTCGGTACAGCCAAGTAAGATTATCAAATCGTTCGTATAACTTCTTCAGACCCGTGGGTATGGGAAAACCCAATCTCTCGAAATGTTGAGCCTGCTCACAGAGTTCCAATAGTATGGGATCCATGTTGCATTGCAGTAAACCCTTCGCTTGCTTGCTACGCAGCAAGAGATAACGTTCGAGTCGCGTGGATAGATCCAGTAGATAACTGGAGGCTAGGTGCTGCCAATCTTCATAGACCTCGCGAGTTTCTCGATTGAATTCCTTGACAAGTATATCAAATTTGAGCAATATACCTGAAGCCTCCTGTACCACAGGCAACCAAACGGATTGCTTAAGACGTTCCTTCAGCCAGCTAAGACGTTCCAGGTTAATGCGATAGCCCAAAGCTTTTGCCACATGTTGGTCTAGCCAGGACTCGGATTGGCTTTGCTCGATTAGTTTTCTGGAGGTAAAATCCATTTCCTGATTGAACATTTGCCAGATCAGGCTAACTTGACGCAAATAGGTTTTCCTTAAGGTGCCCCTCTGGCGATAGGAAAAGTAGAGCATAGTTTGTAAGGCCTCCAAGGCCTCTTCCACATTGCAAACATGCTGGAATACGTTGAAAATCAAACGTTGTACCGTCTCCTCCAAGTGCTGTATGCTTTGACGATAATCCTTCACCTGTTCGTACCAATCCTCACGATAAACATTTAGTATCACACTCTTCGACTCACTGTGCAACTTCTTTAGGGTAACATCAAACTCCACCTCCACTTGTGCGACAATGTTTTCCATCTCAGCACAAGTACCACCGAACTGAGGCCTCGCGATGGCCTCACTCTCATCCAAACGACCAAATACTATCATGGATTGACAAATGTCGATGACATCGTTAAGTCGTTCCACAAAAGCCTCCACATGATTAAATATGATGCCCCTATCCAAATGCCAACCCACATTTTCCGACATCTCTGTGAATATCTTTTGATAGATGAGGCAACAATCTATACAGGAATTGCACATGTCTATGCCAAATCTTGGTTTTCCCGAGAGTATATCCTGCACCTGAGTTTGATTAATGCAATATTGAATAATTTGATTGCTTAAATTACGAAAAAGTCCAGTTATCAATTCACTTGAATTATAATAATCCGAATTGCACCATATGAAACGAATTAAATGTATAATTCTGGGTAGAAATTTGGACAACTCGGCGGGACTGGCGGCGAGTTCAAGTTTGTTGCAATTTTCGATCAGCAAGCGTAAGTACTTAATGTTGGACAACGAATGATTCAACTCCACTTGGGCCATTTCGATAAGTTGCTCGATTTGTGGCATATGAACGGAGTGAGCTTGTCGCAGCACCTGAAATATTCTTTGCACATCCGTATGGGCCAATTGGGCGTTGATGCCCTGCAGGACTTCGTCTAGAATGAAAATTTGTTTGTTGAAAGTTAATTAACCCTTGCAGATGTTTTACATGATTTTTATAATACAACTAGCTGTCCCGGCGCGCGTTGCTGCGCCTCCTTAAGTATTTTAAGCACAAAACAAAAATGTGAAGCTTGAAGCAAATTTAGCGATTTTGTGAACCTTTCGATCATCACCATCTATCTATTTATCCGTGTTCATAATAATAAAAAGAATCGCTAGATTACTTTCGGTTAATGTACTTTAAGGGCCGTTTTCTCATGTTCATGTTTTTGCTTAAATCGAAATCAATCTAGATTTTGCAATTAGGTGGTTTTTGTGCAATTGGTTGTCTCATGTAGGTTGATTATCACACCAGGAGGGCTGGAATGGTATAATACCAGGTTGGCAGCACCTCTGCACTCGGCTGATTATTGTTTTTTTTATTGCGCGCCAATTTTAAAAATTAAAGCAAGAATTTTACAGAGAAGGAGAAGGTTTTTCTTTTGGAACGACTTGTTATTATGATGGGAGATTAAGCAGTAGGTCGAAAGCTTTGTTCACACAGGCAAATAATTTTGACAAATTTTCATGAAAATTGGGCTATATAGGCCAAATTGTGGAACTTTCCGGCCATTTTTGATCAAATTATTTTCGTATGGAACCATAGTTTAAGTTTTTAATCCTGTAAAATCTTTAATCATGGCTATTTTTATCAAAATTAAGCCAAATTATTTGGATGTGCAAGTTTAGCTTAAGCAATGAACTAGGGGAATCAGAATGTGCATCTGTAATTTCAGCAATGTCTGCAGGTGTTCTTGTATATTAAAGGCACATCCAATATTTTTCATTTTTGGTTTACTTAATAACAATTCAGACTTTACTGTTTTAAGCAGCAGTTTTCAGTGTTAGCAGTGTTTTCAAATATTTTTCAGTATGACCATATGCGCGGATACATAAAAATACTTAATTTGCATTAGCATGTACATAGTTTTGAAATCAATGAGGATGAAGTAGATTGCTACGAAGTTCATCTAGATGGTTAGCATTGAACATGAGCAAAGCAAATGCAGCAAATCCACCTAGATTTGGTAAAATTTGTATGTAAAGCTTTGAAAAAAGATTTCTAAATAATCGAATACAAAATTTAAAAAATGTTTACAACAGTTTTACAATCATTTTCCGACTTTGGGGGAAGATTCACAAATTAGAAAGTCACGTATTCCAATATTTTTGTATTTGTAGCTTCGAAATTGAGCCTAAAGCTAATCGTTAGTAGGCTAAACTCTCGCCCAAAAAACCTTCACCATTCATATCACTTTTGTAGAATTTCTATTTAGAACTCCGAAAATGGTTTTAAATCTGGTCGAATGGAAATCAAAAAAGTTGTTTATAACAATTTTCTGCCAATTTTTCGGATTTTTCAAAGTTTGAAAATAACATTGGATATATTTTGTAATCAGGGGTGTCCTGGAAATCTCTAGAGATTTTCGTATAAACGATTGCACTTCGAACTTAACTTGGACTACTTTATTTGTGAAGTGAAAAGAATAATACAGGCTACTAGATCATATGGAAGGGAAACCGTACGCATTAATCTCCTTGGCTTTGAGCAGGCGGTTTTAAATCTCTCAACTTTCGTCATCTAATCTAATAGATTGCATATTTGGCATATTTGTGCCCCTTTACATATAAAGTCAAACAGCTATAATATGAAATGCTTACGTTTATACGAAAACCTCTAAAGGTTTCTGGGACACACCCGATTGTGAAGCTTTGAAAATTAGTTTGGAGCTGATAGGATGAAAAATCTTAAAAATTTTCGCCCATATTTCGAGATTCCCATAAATCCGTAGTTCATACTTTCTTATAATGGGCATACATAATGGCTAGGAACTAAGTTTTTACCCAAACCACTTTGACAAACCATTTTTCACCCAGAGGGTGAATTTTCCAAAAGGTTGGTATGCAGTCATTGTTGAATTTTCATATAGATCTATTTAAATTAGTTTAAGCCTGGTCAGATGAATAACAAAAAAATTTCATCCAACAGTTTTAGCGAATTTTCAGATTTTGGGGGTACAGTTTACAAAATTTATGTCACGTTTTTTATATTTTATGATGTGCAACTTTGAAAAGTTTGGAGCTAATCGATGGGAGCTAAACTTTCACACATGTAGCCTTGTCCACCCATTTTCAACCCAGGGGGGGTAAATTTGTCTGTAAAATTGGAATGCAGCTATTGTTGAATTTTCATATAGATCTGATGTGAGTTTCAACTTGATCGGATGAAAGAAAAAAAGTTTCAACAGTTTTCCGAGAAATTTTCCACATCCGGAACTTAGTATTCACTTTCACCATAACATAAAACTACTGTGAAAAACTCCGATTCCTATCATTAATGGCTGTGCAGCAGTCACCAGTGAATCAGTTGAACTCTTTTATATATATAGATTTCACTTTACTATAACTACAGGGTGGGGCAAAAAAATCGTTTGTTGCGATCACTGAGCGACTGTTGGATAAATAGGCCTCTACGGCAAATGGTCTTTGCACGTTGCTTCACCGCATGATCACGCCTGACTGGGAGGTAACAAAACTTTAAGACCCCACCTTGCGAATGAGACCACGCCCAGCCCTCCAGGTTATTGTTGAGCGAATTGACGCTTATTTCAGATAAGGGAGTTATGTTGCCCCACCCTGTATATGCTATAGTCCTTTGATTTTGATCAAACCCAAAAGAATTATATGTGACTGTTTCTACGACCTTTATGATAATCAAACTAGCAAGTTTTAGCCGGCTCGAGGTCATGATATGTTTGCACATAACTTTAAAAAGAAGCACACAACACCACAAAGGAGGCTGGGGGACCGTACAGCTGTTTCAAGAACTTCCAAGTTTAAGCGCTGCTGTAACCGCTTGAGAATTCCAAAGCGACAGCAAAAACCGGACACTACGAGACAAAGACAACGCCAAGTTCCCAGTACCCTTTGTGTGTGTGTAAATTATGTGAAAGCTTATAAAATAAATAAATATCAAGTTTAAAGATGATATTATTAATATCAAATGAGTTTTTCTAACCAGAACTAGTTTTCGGAACGATTGTTCCTATGTCAGCTGTATGCTATAATCGTACTATTTTAATGAAACTTAAAAAAAACTATGTCAAAGCATATAAAATAAATAAAAATCAAGTTTAAATATCGAATTAGTTTTCGGAGCTATTGTTTCTATGGCAGGTGTATGCTTTAGTCCAGCGGTGGGCAGTCAAAAATAACGGAAATGGTACAACATTTTTTTTTGTCATTTGCCTTCGACCTGCTGATCGCGCGCTATGTTTGTTGTAAATCTCTATTGCGTTGTGGGTTTAGGAAAATAACGGATCGGTCTGCGTGGGTAAGAAGGGCTATGAGGCTGCCCGCAGCTGCTATAGTCATCTGGTTTTGTTCAAACTTTGTAGAACTATGTGAAAGCATAAAAAATAAATAAATAACAAGTTTAAAGACAATAGCATTAAAAATCAAAAGTTTTTCCACTATGACAGCTATATGCTACAGTCATCCGATTCTACTTTCTTTGCATTGCAAACATCTGTACACTTTTCAAATAGCAAGTGAATAAAATACTAAAACTATACCCACTGCGATATTCCCAAAATTCAAATTCTTCTCGTACTGTGACCAAATCATGCGGCACCGTTAGCGATCGATCTCCCAATAAAGTGCGTATTTGAGTGGTCCAATAGACGGCAATGGCTTCCAAATTCTTAAACAATTGCCTGTCGCCAGCTCCAGCTTTTCCCTCTTCCAACTGTTTGATCACATACGGAACATATAGCACCGCCATACCAGAGATCTTGTAGTGGACTCCCGTTAAAAAGGCCAAAAATCGATCCAAACTCGAACCGAAACGTAAACGCACTGTCGCATTCCATTCACTAAAGTTCCAAAAGAATGGCACATAAACTCGTTCCATCAGATTCAACAGGCAACCATCCACATCGCTCTGAAGAGTGCCAAAGTTTATCTCATCGTGAAAAGTTTCCACATTGAAAATCTCATTGGGCTGGCGGCGAAAGTAGCTCAAGTCGACCACATGAGTGGTGGGAAAGCCAAGAGAGGCGGACAGTATGTTATTCTCGTAGGAAATTGTTAGCAGCGGTTCATTGACCTCGAGCAACCAACGACGAATGATATCCAAAGGTAGCTCATGCCAATCCCTTTGATCCAGGCAGTACAGAACTGTCATACGTTGTATGTACTCCACCAACTGATGCAGTTCCTCATCGCTATAGTTAGGACGAGGAGTTTCTACTCTTAGCTCTTCGGGACGCGGTTCGGCGGCGCGTTCTGAAAATGACAATGGTAGGATTGGAGGTCGTACAAAAAGAAGAGTTAAATAGGGTTACCCTCATCATCACTTAGATCCGAATCGGTGAGATGTTCATCTTCTATAGCACTGGATGAGGCCATTTTTTTCATTCTAGTTTTATTTGAGACTGAAGCTTAATAAATAAGGCCTTGGCAACAGTTGTTACCAGGGTGAAGTTTACTTTCAACAAGGGCAACAAATTAGGTTCAATTTAAATATAACGGCAAAGGAAATAAGTGTGCCCGCTACGTGGTGAAAACGTGTTGAAATTTCCCCTCGACTACGTAGCACGTAACCAAAGTCAGCTGGCTATGTCGTAACAGGGGCACATTTACAACTTAAATTTTAATTAAATTTGATTTAAAATGAATAAAATCACCCGCGCCTTTATCAGTGTATTAAGGCAGAGTAATAGCTCCTCCCTTCTAGGACGTCAGTTATCCTATAAGAGTGATATATCCCTGGATAAAATTTACCCCAATGCCCGGCTGCAACTTTACACGCCGCCACCCCCGGTGAGTATAAGTAAAAACTGCCTTATCAACCTCTGATGATGCTTTAATCCCCCATCCTTAGCCCAGCAGTGGCTCCAAGTTTAATGGTTACATACCCATGGACAAACTGGAGATTACCTACAGTCGCAGTTCGGGACCCGGTGGCCAACATGTCAACACTGTAAACACCAAAGTGGATGTGCGTTTCAAGGTGGCCGAAGCGGAATGGATACCCGAACCAACTCGCCAGAAGTTACTCCAAGTGCTAGCCAATAAAATCACCAAAGAGGGTTACTATTTCATTAAGAGCGATCTCACTCGTTCGCAACAACTCAATTTGGCTGACGCTCTGGAAAAATTGCGTACGGTCATACGTGCCCAGGAGGTAACAGTGTCTGCTGCTCCCAGTGAGGATACCTTGGAGAAGCTGCGCAGAAGGCAGGAGAGGGCAGCCCGTGAGCGGCTGCAAATAAAACGCGGCCGTGCCCAGGTCAAGGCGGATCGTCAGGGACCCAGTGGAGTGGATTTTTAAGTTAATTTTTGTTTTATTGGAAATTGTTGCACAACGGAATATAACACACATAGACATTTAAATGGAATTTTTATACTCTTCTAGTTCTCTCGAGCTGGCGTCACAGTAAAACGCCTGGGCACCTGAATGATGGTCTCACCAGGGGTATGGTGCGAGGAGGGCATGGAGCCAAAGCGGGGACGCTGAAACTGAGTAAAATTTGGTTAGTGTTTTTGACATTTGCTTCAACTTACCGATTCCTCCGGCAAACTTAACTCGTTTACGAATAGTGAGGGCCTCTTGACAAAGCTTAGACGTTGACATTGACGTCTTCCTTCGTTTGGAGCATTGCCCATACTAGTGGTATATAACTGCTCCAACCTATGTATTGTTGAATGACAACCGCTCATTTCAGCACCCGATTGCCTGGATAAACTATGCCTTTGGCTTAGTGGCGACCAAGTGTGTTGATATCCCGTCTCATCCAAATGACGTAGGAAATCGCCACGCTGCAAGCCCAAAGCCTGTTGATCTTCTTTGGCCAAATTGGCCAGCATTTCATCAATTATCTCCGCTTCAGAGCGCAACACCTTGGGCAAGCCGCTACGGGCCAGTTTGATGTCATGCTTCCAGAACTGACTATTCTTGCGACCAATCACTGGTGCTATCTCCTTAATCTTCAGCACCAAAATTCCCATTACATAAATACATAAAACATTGGACAGGGTCAAACACATGCTAATGCTGCCCAATGCTGCCAATTCTTTGGCTTGATCCTCAGAGTATTTCCTGGACTTGATCACATCCACATAGATCGATTGATCGCTCTCAAAGAACTTATAGATACAGGCCAAAGACCATAATAGACCAGAATTGACGGCAGGCGGTAGCAGGGAAGCGGATATGGCCACGCCCACTAGAGAACCAAAATTACCACCCAAAATGCTAATGGCCGCCGCTGCTCCCGATGGAATGGCCGTAAATACACCCACAATCAAAGAGTGAAGATCACATCGGGATAACATCTCGTCGGTCAGACCTTCACCTATGCCATAACGCTTATCCGTGGTGCATATAATCAGACCAAAGAGAAAACCCACTAGAGTGGCCATTAGAATTCCAACTAATTCATTCACCATGCCCAGACGACGCAGCGAACGATCCTTTATGGCGGTACCAAATATGGCAGCTATATTTGGTCCCATGAGAGGTGAGATGAGCATGCTGGAGGCCAGAAATATTGTACTATTCTCTACCAAACCAAACGAGGCCAGAATACTGAAAAAAATGAAAGAAAGATTTTACAACTCAACTGTGGAAAATTTCCATTGGAAATGTTTTAAGCCTGAAACCGATTTGTTTTAAAATTTAATTAACATTTTTTTGGGGTGAAAATATTGTTAGAGCGAAGCTCTAAAACAGAGATTGTCACGCCTAGCCCACAGGGGCCGAACACATTTCGCTATTCAGACCGAAACGAGGCGAACACATGTCGTGGCTTAAGCGAAGAGAGCAAAGAGCTTTCAAGTCACTCTAGTTCAGTGCCGGCCAAATGGAGAGGACAAAAAAGTGTGCTTGTGTTGGTGAGCAAGAGAGCTCTCTCCAGACTACAGTCTTTTTACTTGCAATTCAGTGTTCGCCGATTCACACAATCATGTGTTCGGCTCGCGTTTGCGTAAAAACACGACTGGCTTCGGCTCCTGGTAGCTATGGCTGGCCGGCTCTGCTTTAGTTACTTTCACTTTTAAGCCTCGTTCTTCTTGACAAACGCTGCTCTAGAAATTTATATCTGCGACAGTTTTCTGACTTTGATTCTCTGGCTTAATTATATAAACAGAGTTAAAAATAGTTAAAGAGGCAAGCTTATAGATTCCACCATAGCTTGGGCACAGCATAATCGATTTAAAAATGCTATATGTATATTAAATGAAAGATAATAAATACGCCTATAAATTAGTTCTATTCTTAAAATCTACATACTTTTTCCATTTAAAACCGACTTTGGACGCAAATTGGTCTTAAAATCGCGAAATGTTTGCAAAAGTGAAATTGGGAGAACGGCTGATGGTTCATAATTTGGAAACTTGGACGTAAATCTATAGCAGGGTTTCTCAAAAAGAGCGAGGCCAAAAAGTAAGAGTGTATTGATGTGCGAAAATAAAGCGAAACTAGCTACACTACTTTCATAGACCGATGGTTATCGACTGAAAAGTTATTACTTGTGACATTTGTAGGAGTGAATAGCGAAATGTGCTCGGCCCCTGCGGGTCAGGCGTGTCAATCGCTGATGTTTGATTCCATATATATTTATTTTTCAGGTCTGCAAACTAGGGTTGCCGGATATAAAGAAAATATCTATATCGATATTTTTTCGATATTGAAAAAGTATCATTTTAATATAGATATTTTGTTGGAAAAAACATCGATACTTTCCATAAATACATACACATTATTACAATAAGCAGGTCTATTGCTGTCATTTACACATACATTCTAATTGCTTTTAAAATCTAGAGATCGGAGCTTTAAAATACGGAAAAATTAAGTTTTATAAACTGTTTCTCTTCTTAAAAGAAGCTGCTATGTTTCAGATAAAGATGAAACAGATGGTATTGTAAAAGTATCATTTCGATATTGATATTTTGTTTTAAAAAACATCGATATTTTCCATAAATTCATAAACATTATTACAATAAGCAGGTCTATTGAGATAATCAAGCTGTCATTTCACTAATTTTAAAAACTACATTCTAATTGATTTCAAAATCTAGAGATCGAAGCACCAAAATACGGAAAATTAAAGATTTAGAAACTTTTTCTCTTCTTAAAAGAAGCTGCTATGTTTCAGATAAAGATGAAACAGATGATAGCTCTATGTTGTGGATGTTAGCTCGGCCCTAAATGTATTCGAGTTAGTTTAACAAAAGATATGTATTTCGAAATAGCAAGTTTTAGCCCGTGAACATAAACACACAACACCACTTATTTAGTTCTTACTTATTTTTTAATTGTTTAAGCCACAAGTCTACCAAATTCAGCAATTACGAACAGGGCCACTGTTAACGCAATATCAAAATTTTACTTTAATCGTACAAAAGCGTTATTGCACAATGGAACCCCTGGTTTAAACGTTTCGCTATCAAGACATTGGAAGTGGGAAGATTTCAGAAAACGAATTGCAAACGGTAATAGAAGAATTAGCTGATATTAACACGAATTTAAACACAAGCATATGTATGAATAGCTTACAAACAGCGGGCCAAATGTTAAAAAACCAATATGTTCTCAATGTTAAAAAATGGAGTTTTCGTACCGATAACTCAAATGGTAGGAAGAAAATTCCTATATATGTACTGGTAGTCTTTCGACCATATCAGCTATACAAAACTGGGATCATAGCGATGCCACTGTCCAAGAAATAAGGAATCTTGCCACGACTCATCAAAAAAAAATCACCATTCTCTGGGCCCCCAGCCACCAAGGGATCCCTGGCAATGAATCTGCCGACAAGGCTGCTAACGATATAAGGTCCGCCGTACCCTTTCTATTTACACCGATCAACGCAAAGGATATAAAAAATCTAATCCTAAGACTTCTTAATGAAAATAAACAGGCTGCATGGGGGTTCTTCATGAACAGATACCCTTCAATAAACCCAAGCTGCTCAAAAATCGTTGTCCCCGCCAATCTTTGGAGAAGAGCATGTGGAACTTTCATTCGCTTGCGCATCGGACACACTGAATGTACACATCAACACCTACTAACCGGTACGACACGACCTCCCTGTCCACTCTGCGGGGAAAACTTAGACATAGTTCACATTCTGGATTCCTGCCGAAAACTAGAGAGCATTAGGATTGACCTGTTTGGAGCACAGCTCCCCTCCAACTCTTTACGAATTGCATCAGAACGAAACATTTTGAAAATATACAACATTATTAAAGCATCCAAACTTAACATATAATGACGCTGCAGTCCATAATTGCGAGTCGAAGGCCCTGGTAGCTAGTGCTCGTTAAACTATTATTAAGTTTAGTATTGTATACTAGATTTATTTTGTTAAAATAAAAATAAATAAATAAATTCCTATATATACCCAGAACTGTACGAATTATTGAAAGTAGTATAAGTAGTTTAGCAGTAAGTTTCGATCGACTATTTTCTGGTGTAAAATTTTTAATGAATCTATTAACAAACAAAACTGAACGCAAAAATTTAAAAGCAATTATGATACTAAGATCAAATCAAATGTCAATTTTAACGAACGCGATAAGTTTGAAACCGAATCGCAACTAGACTGAAATAAAAACAGATAACCGTAACCGAAACAATTTGATTTTAATGATCGTAACCGTAACCGAAGCCGATATTTGTTTCCGGTTTAGTCCCCGATCTCACAAACTTATTTTCAATGTAAAATATATGAGATTTTACCCACCCTAAATGTTAGTTTAAAACTCGGTTTCAGTTTTATCATAAGAAAAATGTTAAATTTTGTTACATAATTTTTATTTTACTTACGCAGCTGAAACGAGTAGAATACAAAAATCAAAAGATATGGCAGCATCTTGACGCACATCCCTTACAATCCGGGCCACATTTAGGCGTGACCGCACCGAGTTCATAAAACGATTCCAGGCCCCTTGTTTCTGGGCATAAATATTACTAGGAAGAGGAATAAAATAGTTTTTTTTTTAATGGTTTTTGCCATATAAGAGGGCAAACTGACCTCGTATTTACTTTAAAAAAAATCTTACTTGCTGCTAGAGGACTTCTGCTGTTCTGCTCCCAACTCATTTATCTGCACCGATGACTTGTGGACCAAACAGCTAACCACAGAAATCGACGAGCCCTCACGATCGCCTATACCCCAAGACTGCAAAGCTTCGCAAAGATGCTCATACAGTTCATCGAATTCCATGGAGAAACTAATATGATACACATTCCCCTCCAGATTGGTTAGCCATACCGCATTGGATATGTGAAAATTGCGTAGAATTTGTCGTACGACATGTTCTTGTGGCGTATCCAAGGGCAGCTGCTCCAACAGCTCAACTGAAGCCGCATGAATTTGTATGCTGGGTAGGTGTTTGGATTTGGGTACCTCCTCGCGTGACTCACTGATCCGTATGGTTGAAGCTGAGCTGGTACTGGTCTCTGGCTTGGTCTGGTCACTCAATCGTTTGGTATAGACTTCTTTTAGACGCTCCTCCTCCACAGCTGTGGGTATGGTAATTGTAAAGAGCACAGCCTCGGCTCCAGTCATATTTGTTCCTCTTAACAAAAATTGAATTGCACTAAAATCGGTGCGTAATTATAATTACACATAAACACACACGCACACAGACACATAAATATACACGGAGAGCAGGTACTGCAACTGCAATGATCTTCTTTATACTGGAAGTGTTGGGAATGTGTTGGGTGTTTTCAAGCCTAGCACAACTGATAACGGTTCTTGACCGAGACAGACAGTGCTTTTGGAATTCACACAAAAACCATTTGTTATTTCAGTGTTGCATTTTAATACCCTTCGCTGAGAGTATAACTCAATTGGTCTGATGTTTGTACTCAAATTACATTCCTAAAAGTGGAAATTTATAATAATTATACGGAACTGCCAGTTATACCCTTAGCTTAACTCTGTTATTTATTAATTTTTTTTTTAATATTTAATTAAAGCAATTTTTGTTCAATCAAAACAATTGAAATGTTTGTAACTGTCTTATGAAGTATTTCATATTTAAGATTAAGGTGTTTAAAAGACCCAGACAATTAGAACAGGTGTTAGACTCCCCGAATTCCATAACCCGAGCCGTCCACATCAATGAATACGTAATAGAAGGTTTAATTTCATAGAAATCATATTGTTTAATACTGTATATGGGGTTTAGTGACCTGTTTTTGATTTAAGTCAATGTTACAACTGGCTAGCTCAAGGTCTTTGGTTGATTATAAATCTTTATAACCAACACAAATCAACAGATATTAATTACAACATTTTGGAATAGCAGTTGGGTATGTCCGTACAACGATAATACTAATATCAACTCTTTTCTCTTACTGAGTCTAGCTTCCCACGCCTTTGCTTTGTAGTCTTTGCAGGGGTGGATTCGCAGGTCTATTTTTATTAAATTAAATTTTTTGTTTTTAATTTTTTTTGTTTTAATTGAATGCATATTATCTTAAGAATATTGTGTCAAACCCAACAAATTTATTCGGAGCTCCGATTCACGGGTTCGAACCGAAATTTGCCAATGGTTAATGTTCGTAAATTTTAGGTTCGATGTTTTTGGTCGAAGGTTTTGGTTCGAAACTTGGTTCGGCCGAATTTATGTGATTAATATTCAAAATAAAGTTTATCCTCCATATAGCGAATCTCAATGGCACCAATAAAAACTACGCTATAAAGCAAAAATCGTATTATACAAAAAGAAATCCAAATTTGCAGTATTATTCGTTATATAGAGAACTTCGTTGTACGGAAGCTCGTAATAGCGAAGTATGACTGTAGTATTCAAAATTTCTATACTTTTGATAAGACAAAACAAATTTAAAGACCTCATCAACTGAGAGATCATGGTACTGATAAGACAGTTAGCGCCATAGCATTAAGTTGTTTACATTAATAAGCTGTCAAAATCTTAACAAGGTTTGATTTAATCGGTTCTCTATTTGTGCCATCAAAGACTCTTATTTCTAGATATAATATTGAAAATCCTTTATACCTTCGTAATGACTTCGAGTCTTTGTAGCACAATATTGATAACAACAAAATGGAATGCCTTTAATTTTTTGTACCGAACTTAAAATTTAGGTTCTGAACTTTGGTTTGGTTTAAGGTTCGGTTCACAGTTAAAAAAAAGTCAGAATTCCGGGTTCAAACCGGTTCGGTTCATAACCGGTTTGCAGCCCTGGTCATAATTTCAAGCCGATTGGAGCAAAATTGACGAAGTTACGAATATACCTGTCGGATTTTCATCGCTACCCGACCCGAGCGCGCTATTGTTACCTGGCAGATGTTTCGTGTTAATGTTTCGCGCTATTTACACATATACGAGCCGAACGCATGCCGAAGCTGAGGAGAACAAAGCAAAAAAAGTTCGACGGACGAGAATCCAAAGCATAAAAAATGGGCGAGCGGCGCGGACTCCTGATGCGAATGGCAAAAAGCTGCAGCTGCTAATGCAGTGCTCTTCCCAAAGAAGTTTGAAATGCCATCAAGCCTATCTATGAAGATCTGAGCAAAGATGCCCTCCTGGAGCGATGTGTCGGAGGCTTCACGCAGAACAACTATGAGAGTTTGAACCAACTTATTTGGAAAATCTCACCAAAGCACTTGAGTGGAACCTCTGTCATTGTTGAAATGGCAGCTTATGTGGCAGCCAGTGTCTTTAATGAAGGTTCTTTTGCTTTAATAACCTTCATGCAAGCCATGAGAATCAGTAGTGAATCAAGTGCTCATAACTGGGCGCAATCAACTGACTCCATACGTATAAGCCGAGCAGATCAGAAAGCTGAAAGATAAACTAAAGAAGGCAGGATTCGTCGTAGACAGTAGCAAAAATGTGTTTCAGACAATATGGATGATATCTACATCCTTGATGAACCTGGCATTGATGATTCAGTATGAGGTAAGCCGATAAAATTTGTTTGTTATGAACGTTTTATACCAGATTTGTTAGGGTTCAAAACTTTAAAGCGCTTTCCCCACAACTCACGTTTTCAAAGTCGGTGCCCCCTCATAACTTAAAAACTACTTAATGAGTTAACGCTGAAGAGTTTTATCAAATTTGTTAATAATTTGTATTTTACAATAACAAATTAGCCGATTTTTGTTCGCAAAAAATCGCGTTTTTCCCTTCAAAGTGATCCAAAAAAGTGAAAAATTGAAATTTCGAAAAACCATCCCTCGAAAAACTATAATCTAACGAATGAAATTTAATTTTTTGATTTCAGATGATCCGGCACAAAGTTATGAGGGGCACCGCAATTCTACTTTTTCCGACACACGTCCGAATAATTGCTGCCATTGCCGTTATATAATATTCTTCGAATGTCATACTTTAATGTACTATTGGTATTAATAAAGAGATTTTAACTGTGTCGTCACAACAAATTCACAAAAACAAGACTTTTTTCATACGAGTTTAGCAGCCGTCTCTTTGAGTTCTGCTCAGCTTTCCCCGATGCTTACCGCTTCTCTACCGACAGTCCTCTTCCAAATTTCTTTGGATATGCCTGGTGTCCGACCGAATCTGTCCAGCTGGTTTCATTCCATTCCAAGCGATGTTGCTCTCACTTTTTCGCAGTACGTGTTCTATTCAGCTCACTTTTTGTTTGCGTACCTTGGTGTCGACACTCTCCTTACTTGTTCGTCGGAGTAATTCGGAATTGTGATAGGCCAGAATATGCGTCGCAGGTATTGGTTCACATATCGCTCACTTACTTCAAGACTGGCATAACTCAAAAAATACGATTTTTGACTTAATGATGCAATAATATTCGCTGTATTGTGTTCTATATTGTGTAAAATTTACATATCGATATCTTTTCTACTTTCCATGTGAGATGAGAAAATGTAGAACTTTCATTTTATAGTTTAATTTTCATGTTAATGCAAGAGCGTCATCAGATGTCCTGCTGTCGATATGGCGTAAAGATACTTCGGCTTTCAGTTAAAACATCATATTTTAAAATTTTTTTAATGCGCACTATAAATTTATAATATTTTACTAGATTAACTCGAAACTAAAAGCACTATTTTTTCTGGGTTAAATCCATTCCGAACTTTAAAAGCGATTTTCACAAAATGGATTATTTTGAGTTATCCCAGTCTCAATCAGTATGTGAGCGATATGTTTGAATTTTCGTCACCATGGAAGTTATTTTCCGTGTGGAGAAATCGTAAAAGGGTACTGGCATTACGTTCGACTTGAAGAGCTTGATTTTGAGTCAGTGTGGATATGACGAGTATCGCCAAACGGCTAACAGCATCCCAAGGGCATCTTGAGCTTTCTATGTAGCTAAATTGCTGGACTTGTTCAATCCTTAACCATTTGCTGCTGTTGTTGGGCGCTGGTCGCATAGTAAACAGGATGGGAGTCAGAGCACATCGCTGTCGAACGCCACAACGAGAAAAGGGTGCGAGAGGCTCTACACTGGGCGCTGCCGTACGTTTTGATCTGGGAAATGAGTTTCCTGTCTAAGGTGCTCCTGGGAAAAACTAATTCTAAGTAAGGAATATAACAATTATTTTAAAAAAATGTTAACAATTTTATGTATATTTTCTTTAAAATTTTCACTTAACTTCTAATTCCTCATCCTCATCATCACTGAAATCTTCCTCATCTTTGGTTTTCTTTGTTTTGCGATTCAGCTCTCTGGCAAAAAGGTCCTTAAACGCCTCAAACTCCACCAAAGTGACATTGCATATTTTTGTGGCGAAAGTTTTCTCCGATGTATCCGTTATCTGATATAGTCGATTGTTTGTCGTGGGCTCATTGGGATCGGCTTTTAGGGGACGAGGTTTAAACAAACCCAATCGGGTTAGGAACATATGCCTGCATTTTAACTCTTCAAAAGACAAAGACATGGCTGAAGATTTGACAATTTCCGGTACTTCGATACGCATGACATCCATTATATAGTTGAATTTCTCTTCTATAGATGTCTCCGGCTGAGCCACTAGTTCGGGACTGTTCATTAGCAATTTCCATACATTTTTGTTTGTGGAAACGCGGGATTTCAGATAAGCGATGTGGGAACGTAGCTGATGCGAGTCGCTAATGTCCAACAATTCGGGATATTTGGTAAGAAGCAAATGCAAGAGATGTTCACCAAACTGACAGGCACGCCATATTTCCAAGCAATCAATGATGCGCTGTGGCGTTCGTTTTAAAACCGAGGGATTTCCGGTTACTATTCTTAAGAAATTGACAGTCTCCAGGCCATGATTTTGAAAGGTGTCGTGTGCACGCCGCCAGACTTCCGAGGAGTAAATGGCCAGATTGGGTTCCAATTTAATGGCTTCATCTATATGAGCCTGTTCCAGCGGCTTGGGGGCAGCAATTTTTGTGGCCAGTTGGCGTATACCATAGCAGGGTAACTGCAAATGTAAAACACATTCAGACAAACAGATTGTATGTGATTCCATATTTCTCAACTTACTTGTTTGTGCTGTTTTAATACAGTTTGGGTGTTAAATAATAGTTTTCTAAACATTTTGCTGGGCAATCAAAACAATCAACAGCTGATTGCGCCAAGTGGTAATTAGGGATGAGCAATATTTTGATGGCAGAGTCACGGCGACAACAGTGACTGCTACTTTTGAGTATGAGTAAACATGTTTTGTAGTTTGGGCTTAAAATCGTACACTTAGAAATGTTCGCTTAATAAATAATGCAAAATTAGAGACTATAAACTTGTTTTAGTTTTTCGCTACGTGGCTTTTTGAAGCATGTCCCCAGGTAACCCGTGACTTAGATCTTGGCGATTAATATTTGAATTGCGTTCACCTCTATGACTTACACCCACCACAATCATTTGAAATGACAAAAGCTCAGTAAATCATTTGCGTTTATTTCGTTGGGTGTGCAATAATTTGTTTTTGTTTATAAATAGAATTGTGCTTTAGTAGAAATACATCAGTGTGAACAGTTTTATCAAAGCGAATAATTGTTTATCAAGTTCAGGGTAAGCGAAATTACAAAATACTGCGTTTTAAGGAGAATATTAAAAGTAGCCGGCTCGAGATTTTAGGCAGGGGCATGGTGAGGGTATGGTCAATGACAGATACATGTTGTGTTATTTACTTGTAAATGAATTTAATAAGCTTTCGGAATATTAATTAGCAATAATTGCAACTGTTGGCGCACTTGTTGCTATCGGACACCTTAGTTTTCCAGCTAAAAGATTTTATTAATATATGGGTGTGTATGTACAGGGTGATTTTATTTTGCATGTATTTAATCCAAATGGAATGATTTTATTAATTTTACAAAAGATCCGTAAGTGCACCCTTTTCAACATGTTATTTGGTATCAAAAAGCTTGTGCAAAGACCTACAAAATTAAAATATTTAAAAATAAAAAAAAAACCCACTCATAAAAGATATTCTTCTTCTTAGGCCGTCTCTTTAATAATGATTAACTGATTGAATAAACTAGGGATGGGCGCGGGAAGAAAATTCGTTCCCGTCCCGTCCCGATCTCGGCGAACAATTTTCAATACAATCCCGTCCCGCCCGATCCCGCACTTTTTTTTCGATTCGCGCAGGAATCCCGCGGGATTACCGTCCAGCGCCCATCTCTAGAATGAACTAAACGATATATTTTAAGACACTCTCTAGGCACTTTAACTTCTTTTCATAATCAGGTGTATCCTGGAAATCTCTAGATATTTTCGTATAAACGATTCCACTTCGAGCTAAACTTGAACTACACTAATACCTCACTTAACGGCTTAGATACGTTCCCAAAATTAGTTGGCCGTTAAGCGAAAAGCCGTATAACAAATCCAATATTTTTATAAAAATCCATACAACTTTAGTTAGATCGGTTTTAATTACCCAAAAATAAGGAAATTAAAACATTAGCTAGTTAAAGAACAGTTAAAAACAGAAGATACCTTACTCACATACAAATGATTACAATCAGTTGTTGTCGATAGACTTACCTTAAAATTTTCGTCCAACTTTGCCTGCTTCGCCATCCATTCTGCATCTTCTTGCAAGGTTTTGTAGCGGCTAATGGCTGAGTTTAATTTTCATTTTGAAGAAGAAAAGATCAGTTATGAAGAAGAATGTTCAAATTCCCTTCTTAAAATAAGAGAGCACATTTGCTAAGATTTTTGCTGTTAGCTGCCTAGATCAGTGCCGGTCAAATGGAGAGGACAGAAAAGTGTGCTTTTGTTGGTGAGTCAAGACTACAGCCGTTTTACTTGCAATTCAGTGTTCACCGATTCATTCAATCATGAGTTCGGCTCGCGTTTGTGGGAAAACACAAGTGACTTCCGCCCTCGGTTGCATAACATAGGTGGCCGGCTCTGGCCTAGATATAGCAGGCTCTGGTTCCTCATCAAGTGTTTGTTCGATTACTAACTGGATCAGCTCCTCGTTTGAAAGAGGTTCTCTGTCAGCATCGAGCAAGTCAATCAAATTACCGTCTTCTTAATTTAAACCAACCAAAAACCAATATCGTTTGCTAAGCCTAATATGTTTTGTCGAACTTCAGGTAGAGTATTAACTTCATAATCATTCGATATTGTGCATTCTGGGCAGATTTGTTTCCAAACGTGGTTCATTGTAGTTAATTTTAATTCGATAACGTTGTACACGGCATCTCTGATGTTGTAGTTTATCCAAAGTTGTTTAATCGAAGATTAACTATCGCTTTGCAGAAAACGTTTACGAAAAGAAAGGAATAATAAGCCTTGTAAGTTGCTATGTCTCCCTAATCCATTGATTGAATCAGAGCTTTATATATCTATTCTATTGACAAAGATACTAAATCTCCACATTTTCGGATAATTCGTTTTAATATATCCAAAAAAGTGGTGCCTTGTTGCTCAAGTTCTTTTTCACTTTGTGGGCAAAAGTAATTATCTTAAAACAGATCCTTGAAAAGAATCTTAGCCTTTCAGCCATTTTTCTTGGTTTTCCAAAATACGGGCAATTGTTTCTTGTTTAGCCCTTTTAGACCACCTTGGATTTTCTGAGTGAAATACAAACACTATTGGTTTTAGGTTTAAGTCCCCTGTAAAATTTCCAACCACGAAACGAATCCAGCAGTGCTTTTCGAATACAGCAATTAACGAACTATGCTGGCCACTGCCATTTCCATCAAATGAGTGCGTTCTTGAGTGTTTTTAATTTTGTTTACCAAAACAATTTTGGGGCTGCCCAAAGCCAAACCTAGCCAAAATTGGCCGTATACATGAAACATTTTAGGCCGCAAATCGAAAAATTGTCATATTTAAAAAAGGCCATTTTAGCGGAATGCCGTATATAGAGCGGCCGTATAGCGAGGTATACATAAGTGTACTTGTATTTGTGAAGTGAAAAGAATAAGATTGGCTACTAGATCATATGGAAGGAAAACCGTAGGCATTAAACTCAACTTGGCTTTGAGCATGTGCAGTCTTCAAATCGCTTTACTTTCGTCATCTAATCTAGAAGTCGAGCATATTTGTGCACCTTCACATATAAAATCATACAGCTTTAATTTAAAATGCTAACGCTTAGTGACGAAAACCTCTAGAGATTTCTGGTACATACCCGAATAAGTATTATCGAAATCTCTGAGAGATATTCGGATAAACGTTAGCATATCGTATTGAAACTGTTTGCCTTTATATGTGAAGTGTTACAAGATATGCTCGGTTACTAGACTAGAACACAAAAGCTAAGCAATTTGAGACGTCCTTGTTCAAAGCTAAGTAGATTTGGTGCGTACAGTTTGCTAAACCACTTACAAACTGAGCCACTGAGCAATTTGAATAATTTCTTGATTTATTCCTCTACTGATTTGATGACTAACCGAACCCCGACCGACCACATAATTAAAGAAGTCGCTAGGCAGACGATTTAAACAAAGAAAGTCAATAATTTTTGTTGAACCGAAACGAAAATTTAGTTTTGGAATAGGTTCAAGTCTAGCTTATTATTTCTAAGGCGGTTTGGTTCATGGTTTGGTTCACAGTAAAAAAAAATCTGTATTCCGGGTTCGACCAGGTGAACAAGTAAACTTGTTACCTTTCTTAAGACTGAATAAATGGATAAATATTTGATACGTTATAATCGTTTTTTGTGGGAAAACACATTTATTATGGATCTAATTCGAAAACGAAAACAGAGCTGTATTGTACTTACAAGTACTAGTACTTATTAGATCCACACTCGTACCTATATTTTTCGAAGCTAATATTAGACAATGACCAGAAGTTTTTGTAGAACTCTTGACATAACTAAGAGGGCTCGTTCATGTCACACCTCATAACTGTGTTACCAATCTGAAGTACTTTTCACATCAAGGTTAATTTCAATGACATTGTGAAAATAAATAATACAAGTCTTGTGGCAAACAATTGAAATTTTCCAGAGAGCAAAGTGTTCAACTTATTTTTAGGCGAAAAGAGATTGAGCTCTCTCTTAACTGATAACACACATTGTTTTTCATATGTATTTATTAACTAATCAGACTTCATGTATTCTCATTCCCAGCCCAACATTGAAGCATTCAACATGTCGAAACTCATCCGTTGGGGTATTTTGTCCGCTGGCAAAATTAGTGAAGATTTTACCATTGCATTGAGCACCCTGCCAGCTAGAGATCATAAGGTTACCACCGTGGCTGCTCGTTCCCTGGAACGTGCTCAGGAGTTTGCTAAAAAACATGAAATTCCCAATGCTGTGGGTAGCTACGAGGAGTTGGCCAAGTCGAAAGATGTTGGTGAGTTACCAAAAGAAACATTAAAAATTTAATTATAAATTGTCTCTTATCAGATGTGGTCTACGTTGGTAACCTGAATCATCAACATTATGAAGTCTGCCTTTTGATGCTGAAGGCCGGTAAACATGTATTGTGCGAGAAGCCTCTGGCCATGAACAAAAAGCAGGTGGTGGAAATACTGGCTGCAGCAAAAGCCAATAAACGTTTCTTTATGGAGGCTGTATGGTCGCGTTTCCTTCCATCGTACCAGCATTTAAGTGATTTGATTACCACTGGCAAACTAGGAGAGATCAAGGATGTGGAGGTGTCTTTTGGTTTCCCCCTGGCCACAGTGGATCGTTTGCAGTAAGTTTTAAGCCAAAGCTAAGTAAACCTAAACTAAATTTGTGTGTACCTCTATATTCAAGAAAACGTGAGCTGGGCGGAGGTGTGGTCTATGATTTGGGCATCTATACTATTCAGGTTTCCCAGTTTGCCTTCCAAGAAAAACCACAAAAGATTGAAACGACGGGTACCTTAAATGCTGAGGGCATAGATGATGATGTGAGTGCCACCTTGACCTACAGTGGTGGACGAACAGCTCGCATGCGTTTCACCTCCAAGGAGAAATTGGATAACAAGGCGGTTATCAAGGGCAGCAAAGGTCAAGTGACGGTAAGTCTCCCTCTGTCCAACTAATCGAATGCTGATTTGACAAAAAATGCTTTTAGTTGATTGATTTCTGGAGTCCCAACAAAATGATTGACATCGATGGCAAGGAAAGGGAATGGCTGCCACCACAGAGCAAATATCCAACTAACTATGGAAATTCGGTATGCTTGCGCTATGAGGCTGAGGCTGTGCGTCAATCCATACTCGCTGGCGAGGTGGAAAATAAAACGGTCAGTTATGCAGATAGTTTGTTGTTTGCCGAAATCGAGGATACCATAAGGAAACAAATTGGTGCCCTAAATCAATATGATGAGCAATAAATCAAGACAAAGTTTAATTTTTAAATAAATTCCATTCTGATTTGTACTCCTAGGGTAACACAAGCCAAGAGCATACAGAGAAGCTCAGCTTTTGTATATTTTTACCAAATAAAATCAAAGCTTACTCAACCAAGGGAAAATTTTAATTTCTTTTGGTTCCTTTTTGCTGTTATATGTTTAAGAAAAGAGTCCAATTTTAAATTACATTTTTACTTCGATTAAATAGGAGTTGAATTGGGATGAGTTACAAAATCTAATCACGTTTGTACTTTAGTTGTTGTTTTCGGTTGCTCATATAAGCGTCCACAAGGGCTTCCATATCTTATCAAAAGGTCTGAAATCTTGAATATTTTTGAGTTCTTACACTTCCCTAGTGTAAGAGAAGTTTTTGTGAACTGTAATGAATCGTGTCTATAAATCAGCTTAAACACATTTTTTGCTCTACATATCTCTAAGCAACCCAAAAGCAATTTTCGGTGTTCCTGAAACAACTTTTGGATGGTTTCAAATGTTGCAAATTAAAGAGATTTGAGTCAAATAGAATCATGAGGAACAAAACTTGAATGCTTAACTGATTGAATTGCATTAATATTATTAAAGGTTTGATGGGTTTTAAGTAATAACGAGAAAGGAAAGCTAACATCGTCTGTGCCAAAGGTAAGCGATTTCGACCAAACTCGCAGATCAGTTTGAAATCATTAAGTTTATATACTCTTGTAGCTTGTATTCTCTATAAAAATTAAAGTTTTAAATGGTTTTCGTCGAACATTCTTAGCTGAGTTATTTCCCAAACTCAGCAATAGATGGTGCCACTACTTTGACCATTTACTTACCAGTTTGTTACATGGCAGCTTTACGATATATTCGTCAGATTTTGACCAAACTTCCCAAAATTGTGTTTAAACCAATAATGTTCATAACTGGAAAGCTTTAAGACGCTACCATTGTAAACAAAAAAGTTTTTCTCACTAAAACTACTTTTTCGAACGATCTTTCCTATGGCAGCTATATGATATAGTCATCCGATTTGGATCAAACTTGGCAGAATTGTGTGGTAGCATATAATATTGATAAGTAACGAGTTTGGGAGCTATAGCATTGAAAACAAAAAAGCTTTTCCTACTAAGACTTTTTTTCAGAACTATATTTTGTATGGCAGCTATACTATATAGTTGACCGATTTTCATCAAACTTGGTGGAATTAGGTAAAAGCATAGAAAACTTATAAATACGAGGTTTCTGGACGTTTGCGTTGAAGACAAAAAAGTTTTTCCTACTAAAACTACTTTTTCGACCGATAGTTCGTATGGCAGCTATATGCTATAGTCATACGATCTGGCCGGTTCCGATAAATGTGCAGCGTCTATGTACCATAAGACTTCGTGCAAAGTTTGGTTATCATAGCTTTTAAACTGACGGAGGAGATCGGATACAAACAGATATCGGTAGGTACACTTACATTTTGAGACAATTCTCGAGTCAGAAACGATAGATGGAGTCAAGCAAGGTATGAATCGACAGGTTATTGAATTTCCAATAACCGCGCAAATCATTGTTTGTATATCGGTAAAGTAGTTTGAATACAAAGTGCAAATATATGTAAAAAAAAAAAAAAGTTTTCAAATAAAAACGCTCGAAATTTATTTTTTAAGCATCTAGAAAAAATATTAAAAAAATAGAACAAAATTATTTTTATTTTTTCTTCTTAAGAATCGCACTTTTTCGAAGAAAATAAAGAAAGTCGATGGACAAACACCGAATTGCTATTCGATGATCGCAATACATTATAGCTTGGAAGAATATCGGCGTTTTGAACAAGCCCATTGGTAAAATCTCGCAATTTTTTTTTCAGATTTCCATACGGTCCAGCTAACTTCAGGTTTTGTTGTATAAAACTGTATCAAAAAATAGTTTTACAAAGCCAAAAAATTCTTTGTGGGGATATCTTCGTTGAGCCAAACTAAAAAAGCTTTTGTTTTGATGCTGAAATTGCGCCTAAAAAGTGCAACAAATGCAAGGGTAGCATATATTAACAGGTGATCTTGGAAGTTTTAAAACAACAAGGATTCACACTTTTTTTTGTGTCTACTATATAGGTCCCGCAACAGCTCTTTGATCTGGTGCGCAGCTTCCTTACAGACAGGACCTTTTTCTGTTTCATTGATGGAGCTGAATCGAGTACCAGGAGTTCCACAGGGGAGCGGAGGACATGCCCATTCCAAGGAATAAACCGCAGGACCTTTTCCTTGCCACCTTTGCTGATGACACAGCTATTTTGGCCAGACATCCCTGTGTCTACAGCGCCACGGACATTCGACAGCCGTACCGAATTTGCAGATGGGCGAGGCGCTGGAATATTGGTATCAATCAAGCGAAGTGTGCCAATGTCACCTACACCTTAAGAAGAGACGACTGCCCCGAAGTTTTCATGGTAGCTCATCTTCTAGCCCATCATCAATTACATAGGTATCTGGGAGTGTACCTTGACAGGCGCCTGACTTTTGGCTTGCACATAAACCAGGTCACAAGGTCGCTGCATAGAAGAGCTGTTAAATTTGGATGTCTGCTAAATAGCAGAAACAAATTGTGATTAAAGAACAAGGTACATACATATATATAGGGCAATCATTGCACCCGGTTGGAGATACGGTCTGCAAGTATTTGGTATTGCAGCTACAACGCATATACACAAGATCCGTGTCCCCCAAGCCAAAGTACTAAGCATACTATCGGGATCGCCCTGGTACATGTGCACGAGAAGGCTGGAACAGGAAGTAAATGTCCGAGTGATAGGCGACGTAATTGTCAAACAATCTGCGGACTACATTGAGAGACTCAGAGGACATCCAAATCGGATAGCAAGGCAACTACTTCGCAGAAAAAGGATAAATAGTGTCAGACCCAGAAGAAGACTGTTGAAAATTTTCCCTTGGCAACTTCCAAGACGACCTAACAGAACCTGCCATAACATCTAAAACTAATCTAACACCAATCCAAACATTAATTGTTTGTTTTTCCAGTGCATCGTAAGTTGCTGACAAAAACGATATAACAATAAAAAAAAAAGACAAGCTATCAGGTCTGTTGCCGTTTTCGATTTCGATCAGATCATGCGGAATCGGAATTGGTAGCTAATACCGTTTCCGAAAAACGATCAAGTTATTTGGTTTCAAAAGTTTTGCCTTTGAGTCAATGGAATGATAAGTAATTTACAATTTTCATGTCCACGGTTATACATTTCGTCTATCAAATATTTCTTATTATACTCTGTACCGAAGGTACATAGAGTATATTAAGTTTGTGCAAAAGTATGTAACAGGGAGAAGGAATCGTTTCCGACCCTATAAAGTATATATATTCTTGATCAGCATCAACAGCCGAGTCGATATAGCCATGTCCGTCTGTCCGTCTGTCTGTCTGTCCGTCTGTATGAACGAAGAGATCTCAGAGATGGTAAGAGATAGAGGTTTGACATGTATGGGACATATATTTCTTATACTTGCAGGCAGATCAAGTTTATTTTCAATTTTCGACACGCCCCCTCCCGCCCCCGCAATTTGGAAAAAACATATATACATATACATATACATACATAAACATATTCATATCTCCTACAGTTTTGGAGATAGATCGTTCGTTCCTTCTAGAGGTACCTTGTAAACAAAATTATTTGTCGATTTGCTGAAGGAATGATAAAGATCGGATGAACGATACTCAAGTTATGGGCAAAAAACGGCCAGTTAACACCACCTGGTTTTATTAATAAACACCTGTTTTATTTTAAAACTCAGCAGTAACACACTCCTCTCATTAATTTATTAAAATTTGATCAACATCTAATAAAAATTCAATTTAACTTATATTCGAATTCAAATTCAAAAGCCTAGCTCTATAACGGACTGCTGTAGTCATCGACTACAGTGCCTATCGATAGCTGGCTAGTTCGATAATTTCTTATCCTTGGGCTTCACGCACGCCCACGCTGTGTCGCGTTTTATTAATTATTTCGCTTTTTTAACGCGTTTTATACTAATTTTTTGATTTCGGGTTGATCTGTGCGTACTTCTGGTGTTGAATTCAATCTTTGTGCGGCATTTTATTAAATAATAGAATTACTTGGCCGTTTTCTGCAAATTTTGTTAAAGATCCCGTTATGTTAGACACACGCGCTCATGCGCTCTCTCTCGCTCTCGCGATCAAATGTTTTTTTTTACTTTTTGTTTTTTTGTGTTAGTGCTTGTGTTTTAATATAATTATTAAAGTTTATTAACATTTAATAAATGTGTATATTGTGTGTTTTTTTGGTGTGTTGTGCTTTCTCTCTGCTGATCTCGCTCTCCATTTTGTTTTTGGGTAAGTGCATCACCGTTTGTTTGGAATTGTTTTTGTTTGACCCCTGTGGTAAATTTGGTGAAATTGAAGACATGAATGCTGGCTGCATTAAGACAGGCCAATATATGAAATAATGAAATGATATTCGACTTTTGGCTGTGTTTAAACAATGGATTTTTATTTTAAAATCTGCAGTATTTAGGACTGCATTTTGAACACAAAAGGTCTACATGGGGCTTGTACGACCTGTCCATTTAATCAGATGGAATTCATGATTTTAATTCCAAGTTTATCTGACACATATGCAGCAGCTAGAAGCTTTAGCCCAAGACAGTTCTAATATGAAAAAATTAGCAAAATGGGAAATATTCGATTTCGGGTAATCCATCCATTTATTAATAAATGAAATAGCCTGATGGACAGCTTATTAATGTAGATACTTTACGACGTGGTGTACTATGGAGTAAAAGGTATATACATAGACTGGTAATTCGGTTGAAGCACTAATCCTTGTGCGGTATGTTATGTTAAGTTATTTATTAAATGAATATACAAACCATTTATTAGCCATTGCAATATACAAAAAATAAAACAAATCGACTTTAATCTATTTAAAATTAGATTTTTATACTCTGTACCAAAGGTACACAGAGTATAAGTTTGTGCAAAAGTATGTAACAGCCAGAAGGAATCTTCTCCGACCCTTTAAAGTATATATATTCTTGAACAGCATCAACAGCCGAGTCGATATAGCCATGTCCATCTGTTCGTCCGTATGAACAAAGAGATCTCAGAGATGGTAAGAGATAGAGGTTTGACATGTATGGGACAAAAACTCATTATAATTGCAGGCAGATCAAGTTTATTTTTAATTTTTGCTACGGCCCCTCCCGCCCCCGCAATTTGGAAAAAACACAATCTTTGGGCGACAGAGAGAGAGAGAGAGAGAGAGAAAGTTAGAGATGAGCGTATAACAGCGTAAAACGCATAGAATGCGAGCGACGTTATTAAGTGGTACAGAGTATCTTATAGTCGGGCTTGACCGACTTTCTCACTTGTTTTTATAAGTCAAATATTGTTAAGTTTTTGAAATATCCTTAGATATATTGAGCAAACACCTTGATTTAAAATTAATTTTTTCAAATTTGTATCTCAAAAATTGCATGTAGACGAAAGCAAAAACGATTGAATTGAAACCGAGCTGTTCACGATTCCGCATCAGAGCATGCGCAGTGTTGATTGAAATTGTTAAGGTTGCCATTTAGCTGAATTATAATTCTAAAACGATTCGAACAGAAAATCGATTTCTATTTCACTCAGAGACGGGAACATCATAATGAAAACGAATCGTTTTACTTTTTAAATCCACTCGGAAATGAGAACAGACCTGTATATAGGTATAGTTGTCCGATTTTCATCCAACTTTAAGCCAGCTATATCCTAAATCTTAAGAACTGACGAACCAGGTATACTGGACGCTCCCTCTCATTCTTTTGTAAGGATGCCCCAGTAGCAAGCGGACGTCGATGTGCTTTCCTTGACGTGCGAAATGCGACAGGTATCAATGCTTCTATAGTCAAAGGCTCTCATCTAAAGACGACCAGCAGAGTGAATCTAGACAGGCCTCAAGAGAGTAATGCGAAAATAAGACTGTGAACCGATTAAGGACGCACAGCACGAGTGCTTAAATCTCAAAAATACGTTAAAGGAGTGAAATCCGGCAGTTTGATAGGCTCGTTTCCCAATCGGCTGGTAGAATTCACTTCATTATCAACTTATCATTCTTCAGTGGTTTTGTAAAGCAAGGTCGTTTCCAATGACATTGTGAAATAAAATGGTTTGATTGTTTGCAAAAACCATTGAAGTTTCTAGTTCATCGATGATAGTGCCAGCTGAGTGGAGAAATTATGGCGGGAGTGCTTACCTGATAACAGGCTTTTCGTATTTATTAACAATCGAACCCACCGACCAATTCATTCGCCGCTCATTATCGAAGCATTCAACATGTCGACACTCATCCGTTGGGGTATTTTGTCAGCTGGCAAAATCAGTGAGGATTTTACCATTGCCTTGAGCACCCTGCCAGCTAGTGATCATAAGGTTAGCGCGGTGGCAGCTCGTTCTCTGGAACGTGCTCGGGAGTTTGCCCAAAAACATGAAATTCCCAATGCATTTGGAAGCTACGAAGAGTTGGCCAAGTCGAAAGATGTTGGTAAGTAACTAAAATGTAAGTTTTAAACAATTTCAAAAATTTTTGGTCTCTCCTCAGATGTGGTCTATGTTGGTAACCTGAATCATCAACATTATGAAGTCTGCCTTTTGATGCTGAACGCTGGTAAACATGTATTGTGCGAGAAGCCTCTGGCCATGAACAAGAAGCAGGTGGAGGATATACTGGATGCAGCAAAAGCCAATAAACGTTTCTTTATGGAGGCTGTGTGGTCGCGTTTCTTTCCCACATACCAGCATGTACGTGATTTAATCACCACTGGTAAGCTGGGTGAGATTCAGGATGTGGAGGTAAACTTTGGTTTTGATCACACCAAATTGGACCGTTTGCAGTAAGTTTCAAATAAGACAAACAAGATCCACCCACTTTAATGTTTTTTTTTTTAAACAGAAAAAGTGAAATGGGTGGCGGTGTGGTCTATGATCTGGGCATTTATACCATTCAGGTGTCTCAGTGGGCCTTCTCGGAGAAACCACAAAAGATTGAAGCGACGGGTACATTAAATGCTTGGGGCGTTGATAATGAAGTGAGTGCCACATTGACCTACAGTGGTGGTCGGAAGGCTCGCATGCATTTCACTTCTATGGGTTTATTGGACAATAAGGCGGTCATCAAGGGCAGTAAAGGTCAAGTGACGGTAAGTCTCTCGCTGTCCAATTAATCGATTGTTGATTTGACAAAAATATGCTTTTAGTTGATTGATTTCTGGAGTCCCAACAAACTGATTGACATCGATGGCAAAGAAAGGGAATGGCTGCCACCCCAGAGCAAATATCCAACTAACTATGGAAATTCCGTGTGCTTGCGCTATGAGGCTGAGGCTGTGCGTCAATCCATACTCGCTGGCGAGGTGGAAAATAGAACGGTCAGCTATGCGGATAGTTTGTTGTTTGCTGAAATCCAGGATAACATGCGGAAACAAGTGGGTGTGCTCAATAAATATGATAAGCAATAATTGGGATGTAATTTTTAACAATAAAACAATCTCGGCAATTAGTTAAACAAAACCCCGGAAACTTGTTGATACTTTATAACATGGTTAAAGGTCTACTGATTGCCTCAAAAGTATTCGATTAGCGATCCGTTTTGAGTAGCACTGAGCCGTGTTCACCTGCACAAATCGATGACAAAAAAATCGATCGATCTAGTTTGATTGTTGTGGTGAACGAATGTGATGTGCAATCATGATTGCTGGTTTTTGTGATTGTGATGGATGAAAATATCAGAAAAAATCAAGCTGTCATTTAAGTATTCCATTCAACGAACACAATCTTAGAGAGAGAGAAACTTAGAAATGAGCGTATAACATAGTATCAATCAGATATTAATATCGGGCCAAAGAAGAAGAATGCTTTATATGGAAGAAGAAATGGGTCTTAATTGGTTCCCCACCATTTTGGCGCATCTTCATTGAATCCGCTCTAGCAGTTACTATAATTAATCAGTTTTCGGACTATTTTATTTACAAAATAACTGGTACCCGCCGTGCGTTGCTACTCCCCCATTAGTGTTTTAAACACAAAACTAAGAAGTGCAGCTTACTTTACAATTGCCATTTATCAAATCTTCATGATAATCTAATATAATCTAATCATTATAAAATTTAGCAAATTTCGCGATTTTTTAATCTTTACTATCTATGTATTTAACCGTCTTCATGCCAAGCTAAACTCATCATTTTATAAAATTTTCGCAATTTTTTGGACCGATTGGCCTACAACTCCTACCTACCCGTCGGCAATTACCAGCTATTAAATCTTCACGATAATCGAAACTCATTACAAAATTTTGCATATTTTTGGACCGATTGGCTTACACCTCCTATTTACTCATCGATAATTTCCAACTATTAAATCTTCACGATAATCTAAACCCATTATGAAATTTGGCAAATTTTCGCGATTTTCTTTGTACCGATCGACTTTAATTTCCCATTTACCCGTGTCTACAATTGATATTTATCCAATCTTCTTAATTTTGTAAACTTATATTAAAAATTTGCAAATTTCGCGGTCTTTGGAGCATTTAAATAAAAGGTATTAATAGTTATTCTGCTATTAGGGGCGACGACGAATCCATCAAATCAGAGATCATTAAAATCGGGACATGTTTTTGACGATTCACGCTTAACTGCATTCTTAACTACTTTTCATACTGAAATCCACATTCTTAACTACTTTTCATACTGAAATCCACATTCTTAACTACTTTTCATACAGAAATCCACATTCTTAACTACTTTTTATATTGAAATCCACATTCTTAACTACTTTTCATACAGAAATCCGAGTTCTAAACTACTTTACATACAGAAACCCACATTCTAAACTACTTTTCATACAGAAATCCACATTCTAAACTACTTTTCATACAGAAACCCACATTCTAAACTACTTTTCAGGCAGAAATCCACATTCTTAAGTACTTTTCATGCAGAAATCCACATTCTTAACTACTTTTCATACAGAAATCCACATTCTAAACCACTTTTCATACATAAATCTACATTCTAAACTACTTTTCATACAGAAACCCACATTCTAAACTACTTTTCATGCAGAAATCCACATTCTTAAGTACTTTTCATACAGAAATCCACATTCTTAACTACTTTTCATACAGAAATCCACATTCTAAACCACTTTTCATACAAAAATCTACATTCTAAACTACTTTTCATACAGAAACCCACATTCTAAACTACTTTTCATGCAGAAATCCACATTCTTAAGAACTTTTCATACAGAAATCCACATTCTTAACTACTTTTCATACAGAAATCCACATTCATAACTACTTTTCATACAGAAAGCCACAATCTAAACTACTTTTCATACAGAAATCCACATTCTTAAGTACTTTTCATACAGAAATCCACATTCTTAACTACTTTTCATACAGAAATCCACATTCTTAAGTACTTTTCATACAGAAATCCACATTCTTAACTACTTTTCATACAGAAATCCACATTCTAAACTACTTTTCATACAGAAATCCACATTCTTAAGTACTTTTCATACAGAAATCCACATTCTTAACTACTTTTCATACAGAAATCCACATTCTAAACTACTTTTCATACAGAAATCCACATTCTTAAGTACTTTTCATACAGAAATCCACATTCTTAACTACTTTTCATACAGAAATCCACATTCATAACTACTTTTCATACAGAAAGCCACAATCTAAACTACTTTTCATACAGAAATCCACATTCTTAAGTACTTTTCATACAGAAATCCATATCTAAACTACTTTTCATACAGAAATCCACATTCTTAAGTACTTTTCATACAGAAATCCACATTCTTAACTACTTTTCATACAGAAATCCACATTCTAAACCACTTTTCATACAGAAATCTACATTCTAAACTACTATTCATACAGAAACCCACATTCTAAACTACTTTTCATGCAGAAATCCACATTCTTAAGTACTTTTCATACAGAAATCCACATTCTTAACTACTTTTCATACAGAAATCCACATTCATAACTACTTTTCATACAGAAAGCCACAATCTAAACTACTTTTCATACAGAAATCCACATTCTTAAGTACTTTTCATACAGAAATCCACATTCTAAACTACTTTTCATACAGAAATCCACATTCTTAAGTACTTTTCATACAGAAATCCACATTCTTAAGTACTTTTCATACAGAAATCCACATTCTTAAGTACTTTTCATACAGAAATCCACATTCATAACTACTTTTCATACAGAAAGCCACAATCTAAACTACTTTCATACAGAAATCCACATTCTTAAGTACTTTTCATACAGAAATCCATATTCTAAACTACTTTTCATACAGAAATCCACATTCTTAAGTACTTTTCATACAGAAATCCACATTCTAAACCACTTTTCATACAGAAATCTACATTTTAAACTACTATTCATACAGAAACCCACATTCTAAACTACTTTTCATGCAGAAATCCACATTCTTAAGTACTTTTCATACAGAAATCCACATTCTTAAGTACTTTTCATACAGAAATCCACATTCTAAACTACTTTTCATACAGAAATCCACATTCTTAAGTACTTTTCATACAGAAATCCACATTCTAAACTACTTTTCATACAGAAACCCACATTCTAAACTACTCTTCATGCAGAAATCCACATTCTTAAGTATTTTTCATACAGAAATCCACATTCTTAACTACTTTTCATACAGAAATCCACATTCTAAACCACTTTTCATACAGAAATCTACATTCTAAACTACTTTTCATACAGAATCCCACATTCTAAACTACTTTTCATGCAGAAATCCACATTCTTAAGTACTTTTCATACAGAAATCCACATTCTTAACTACTTTTCATACAGAAATCCACATTCTAAACTACTTTTCATACAGAAATCCACATTCTTAACTACTTTTCATACTTCAAAAATCTTCGGTATTGCCCTTGAAAACCCACTGCACCATAAAAATCGAGAGGATTGCTTAGATATGTAACAGGGAGAAGGAATCACTTCCAAACCTATAAAGTATATATATTAGGCATATAGGCAGTAGGCAGTTGGATTAATACCCTCGGTTTTGCGGCGTCCCAAGTACTGAGCCTATTGCAAAATGCGCAACAGAAAACCCGCCATCAGTGAACGTTCAAAAAGTCCTCATCCTGACGCAAATTCACATGGGAGCACAAATGTTTAAACAACAAGTTGGCCGTACTTAGTCCCTCCTCCAAGTTGGGAGCTTGGGTGAAAATGCGTAGAGCAATGAAGCAGAGTATGGACTGCCCGAACCAATCAGTAAATCCATAAACTCACACATTAGTGGAATCTATGTAAATAGGCTCTGGACCTTATTTTGCTTTGAGCAGCTGACGCCGCATTCGTGCCACTCAATGTGCTGAAGTTAAGTTACAGACGAGAAGGGTAAGCAAACTTTGTCTGTGCTACGAACCCCATGAGCTATTTGAGTTGAGCATGATTGATCTAGTTGCTTTGTTGAGCTGAATCATTTCAAACAGATCATATAGATTATAGCTCATGTCACGAGCAATTATTCAATGAATCAATAATTTTGTAAGCTATGATATAGATAGTTCAAGTAAGAAACAAAGTCAAGGGGAACTTTGATTCAATTCAAGCAGGGCTCTAGTACGGAGTTATAATAAACATTTACAAATTTCTGTAATGATCTACAATATTATAGTGACTCTGACAGTTTTTTGCGGTTTAAGGCGGGAGGGCGTGAAATTTTCCAAATCTGAAATAAACTTCACCTATGTACATACATGCAAAAATTTCTGTCTCAGACAGACGAACATGGCTGTATCGACTCAGCAGTTGACGCTGATCAAGTATATATATACTTTATAGGGTCGGAAATGTTTCCTTCTCCCTATTACACACTTTTGCACAACTTCATGATCTACTTTCACCCATTTTCGGGTACATGGTATAAAAAGAGTCAACATTTTGCAATTAATTGACAAAATATTAATACAACTGATATCAATGACATGCATTTTAGATCACTTGATAAGACGAGATAACATAATTTGAACACGTTTCCTAGACATGATCTCTATATATATTAGTACTTTGTAGTATTAATACTTTGTAATATGACTATATTAGTACTTTGTACTAGTAGAATATCTTATCAAACAAAATAAAATAAAAATTGTCTGACTAGTTAAAAATGATTGCATTCCAAAAGTATGATCTTTGTCTCCGAGTAATAACACAATTTAATAGACGTAATCCCTAATCATTAATGTGAATAATAATTCAGTTTCTTAATGTTTAAACTTCTTTGCGTAGTAATTTTGTGCCAACAAATAAGGGAGGCTCGCTTATTGAGGTGATAAGAACCACGTTAAACATTTGTTTGGATTGCTTGATTAGGTAGATAGCTCTAGACAATGGTTACCTACTATGACTTTTAAGTGTTATTGTCAATAATAACTTAATGACTTTGCATTTTTTAAACAACCAAGGGCGCTTTGCTCAAGTAACTCGAAAAAACTGCTTTGAAATTTGTATTTTAAACATGGTCTGAGTTTTTTTTTGAAATATTTTATAATATTCGTTTCCGAATCTTTTTTAAAATCTTACTATACTTCCCCATATAATCTAAATTTCGTCGCCCAGCGTGTAATCTAGCTAGCTGAACCCTACTCATGGTGACGGAGGTCTCTTATCAATCGGAATGCAACACACACATAAAAACTGCAATGAATGCAGATGTTAGGGACTGATAATACAACCCCTCGAGAATAGGGCGCCAACACTCGAACAGTATCGCTAGCGATTTCACGCCAACGGGACACAGATCTGCCGACAATGCAAAGTCAAACAAATTTAAACTGGGGCATAGCGGCAGCTGGCAGGATAACACAGGATTTTGTCACTGCCTTGGATACCATAGAGAACTCTCGTCACACGGTGGTGGCGGTGGCCGATGTAGTTCGTTCCAGAGCTCAAGAGTTTGCCCAACGGCATCAGATTGCCAGATATTATGATGGATTTGATGCTTTGGCCTTGGATCGAGAGGTGGATGTGGTATATGTGGGCACATTGAATCCATTTCATTATGCGGTGGTGCATCTAATGTTATCCCGGGGCAAACATGTGCTATGTGAGACACCCTTGTGTTTAAAGCTGGATCAGGCCAAGGAGCTATATGCTTTATCCGAGCAAAAGGGAGTCTTTCTGATGGAGGGTAAGGCATGTTTCGAAAAATTGTAGAGTATTTTATGAAAGAATTGTTTTTGTAAGGCATGTGGTCCCGTTGCTTTCCCAGCTATGAACGACTGAGCGAACTACTGCTTAACAATGATATAGGTGAGGTGAATCTGATCAAAATACAGCATGGCTTTCGCTTATCTCACGTGGAGAGAGTTTGTAGTCGTTCGCTGGGTGGTTCCATCATACTCGATCTAGGCTTATTTGCTTTACAATTGGGACAATTTGTATTTGGTTCGTCGCCATTGAAAATCATACCCAGTGGCACACAACTAAATGGTGATCGTGTCGATGTACAAAGTGAATTCATTTTGGACTACGGCAATAATCGCCGTCTGGTGGCTTTAGTCACAGGTCTAGAGATACTAGAGAACGATGCCGTCATTGTGGGTACCAAAGGCGAGATTAAGGTGAGTATTTGAACTTAGTATTAGTATCGTTATCAATTTTTGTGTCTTTCTTTCTTCAAAAGCTGCCAAATTACTGGTGCTGCACTCAGTTAATACGTAGCGAACATACTCCAGAAACTTGGCCCTTGCCGAGGGCTAATTTTGATTTTCATTTTACCAACTCCTGTGGATTACGCTATGAAGCAGAGGAAGTACGTAGATGCATAAAGAAACGTCTATTGGAGAGTCCAAAGTTTACACATGCCGCTAGTTTGGAACTGATTGCTCTGTGTGAAGAGTTGCGTAAACAGATTGGTGTGACTTTTGATGATATCTGAAAGAGTTTTGCAAAATTTAGTAAAAATAGATTTTAAACATATTTTAGACTTAAGTTAAGAATTTTCCTCTTTTTTTTTAGTTTATATCCCTTTACCATATTGACTCCTTCTCAGCACAATTTGCAATTTAAATTGATGACTGCCTGTTTTATTTAGTTTCGAATATTTATAAGAGATCATAGAAATAGTTCAAACCCTGTCCAAGTTCCCAAATAGATATGCCCACTCCCATTTCCTGGGCTAGTTTGAGGCGTTCATTAATGGAATAAAGCGTAGGATAGAACACAATGTGGCGACCATTTTCATTTCTGTAACAAAAACACAAATAAACCTTTATGTTTTAACTTGCCTTAAGCTAGAAACTCACTTGATTTCAAAAAAGTTTTCAATATCACGCTCGTCAAATGTCAAATGCTTTTTCACATGTTTCACCAAATCCAGATATTGCGAATAAGTAATGGGACCACCGCCATCTGGTGTATAATCATTGCCATACATATTTAAGCCCAAAAGAATTTTCGAACGCTTAGCCTCCATGTCATAACAGCCCTGTGGTGCCATGAATTCTATAGCACGTCGAGCCCAATAAAGTGGTGCATTGGCGCCAGGACGTTGCACACTGGAAAAGTCATAGGTCATCAGGGAGAAGGCATAAACATGCCTATACAGTTTATCCATATGCTTCTCGGTGAATAAATTGCCTACATCCTTGCGAAAGGGTGGTATGACCAAAACTAGACGTATTTGTTGCTTTTGCAGTTCCTTGGCTGCAACAGAAAATTAAATGAAAAAAAAAACGAACAATCGAGTGCTGGTAAAAACCAAAATAAAACTTACCCATTTGCAGCACAAGAGTGTAGAGAGTTTGATCATCTACGCGTCCAGCCAATTGGGACCATAGTTCTAGCACAAGACCTTCAAAAGAATTATCCTTGCAGGATTTGATGAGAGCATTATTCATTTTAGTGCGTTCCTCGGGATCGCTTAGGAGTAATTTGATATCTCGATCAGTAAAATTATCCAAAATGAAGCGGGGAAAGACTGAAAGATAATTTGAGATTAATCGAATTTGAGACGTTAAAATTTAGAATACAGAAAACATATGTTTTTCAATAGAAAAGTTCGGAAGAACGCTAAAAACGATCGAAAAAACCAAAACTTTTTATCACTAACTAATATTTACATAGAGCCGTCAAATGCATAAAAAATTATGTTACTGCTTGTATCGAGCATAGAACCTCTCAGAATCCTCTGCTCGCTTTAACCCGAGTCGCAATCAGAGAAAGCCAGATATTCGCCCTGATCAAGAATATATATAGTTTATGGGATCGGAAATGAATATTTCTATGCGTTGCAAACTTCCTTTGCTTGATGGACGTTGACGTACAATGCACAGTACGTTCAAGTGGCCCATGCGACACCAAGCCAAAGCTTGTTACGCGCGAACCCCAGGCAAAATAGCAGTCCACCTCCCGCCCAACCGACCGAGAAGCGCAGCCACTAACGTGTTGCAAGTGTATAAATACGGAAAAAATCTTTTAAAAGATTTCCTGCCATTTAATAAAGATTGTAGATAGATTTTAATATCTTTGTATGCCATAAATGTTCAAGTTATTGCACTTCTAGTCGGCAGGCAAGTTTTACCGTTTGACAACTACATTTTGGTTTCACATGCCGACTTGTAAATTGTAAATTATCCCATTGAATCTTTCAGTATTTTCACAATAAACGGATTATAAATCCTGATCCTTTAATATTCATTTAGTCCAGGGATCCACTGTGTTTATTTAAAAAGGAAGACCCTGAAGCTGTAAGCAGTCAACATTAAGATGTAATTATTCGAACAATGTCTTTTAAAACCGAATTAAGAAAAACTTATAGTAATAATTAAAAAAAACTCAATTTTTAGAATAACTGGAATTATAAAATGTTCTGGCGGTTTCAGAGAATTTTTTAGGCTTATTTTCGGTACTCCTATCAAAGAATTCGGGTTTAGCTAAATGGTTTTCTAGCTTATAAAGTTTGTCAATAAAAATCAAGTAAGAAAGTCGGTCAAGTCCGACTGTTATATACTCTATGCCTGGAGTAGCAGCTGAAAGTAGCTCTGCTGAACAATAGATGGCGCCAATACTTGCATTGAACAATGGGAGATTTTCAAAACTGACCAATAGATGACGACACTATTATAACTTGAGTATCGTTCAACCGATCTTTATTATTTCTCTGGCAAATCGATAAATAATCTTTATTACTAAATATCTCTAGAAGGTACGAAGAATCTATCTACAAAACTGTGGGAGATATTACGTTTTTTCCAAATTGCGGGGGCGTAAAGGGGCGTGGCAAACATTTGAAATAAACTTGATCTGCCTGTAAGTATAAAAAGTTGATGTCCCATACATGTCAAACCTATATCTCTTACCATCTCTGAGATCTGTGCGTGCATACAGACGGACATGGCTATATCGACTCGGCTGCTGATGCTGATCAAGAATATATATACTTTATAGGGTCGCAAATGATTCCTTCTCACTGTTACATACTTTTACACAAACTTAATATACTCTGTGTACCTTTGGTACAGAGTATAAAAAAGCGTAAAAAACAAAGGACCAAGGTGGACAAAAGGGAAGTGTCAGAACGTAGCAGAACTAAATAGAACGAAATCCAAAGCAGAAAAGAGGAGTGAAATCATAACCGATCAAGCTTAAAGAGGAGAAGATTAGGGTTTACAGAGTCAAAAGCTTTACTGAAGTCGGTGTAAATGACGTCAGTTTGATTTTTCTTATGGGACCCATCATTAAACAATGAAGTAAATTCAAGCAATTTTGTAGTATTTGACTGACGTTTAATAAACCCATGCTGGAAAGGTGTTAAATCGGTTTGCAATAATGATGGAAGGTGGAGATCATAATCTCTTCTAATAACACTAGTTTACAGTCAAAAAGACCCATTTCTACTGAAAATATTTTTAAGTGTAGTTTGGATTGGTGATCTCAAAAAACGATTTCAAAAATTTTTTCATGGCAACGTTTTTAAAATATGAATTTTTTTCATTTTTTCGGTAGGTTCTTTTTTTGTTTTTTTTATCTACCCTTGCAAAGGGTACCCTTAGTGCAATCTTTGCCCAGAAGTTTGCAACGCATCAGAAATATCTCATTTCCGACGCCCATAAACTATATATATTCTTGACCAGGGCGACGAGCTGAGTCGACCTTGAGCCCTTTGTCCGTCCGTCCTGTCTGGTCTGTCCGTCTGTACTGTCTGTCCGTGGCTGTCCTCGTGGCTGTCCGTCTGTTTCTACGCAAACTAGTCTCTCAGTTTTAAAACTATCGAGCTGAAATCTTGCACGGAGTCGTTTTTTTTTACTGCACGGCTGCTCAATATGTCGGCAACCGACCGGATCGGATGACGTCATTATCGTGTATAGCTGCTCCGGGGGTATTACAAAATATGCCCACTCCCGCACCTGGTGTGGAAAATTTGCTGGTATGCGTACAAACCACCATATCACAAGAGGCCACCAATTGACAGCGGCCGCATAACCATTCACCTTGGCTATCACCGGCACGGGCATCTTTTGTATGTCCAGTTTGATGTCTGAAATCTTTTGAAACACCTCATTTTGTATGCTGGGATTACTTTCCAACTCCTTGAGATTATGACCGGCTGACCAAATTTTGCCCTTGGCACAACGGATCACACAACGTAGTTTTACATCATCCCTATTTCTCAGCATGGCCGACTGCAGTGCACTCATCATGTCCATGGACAGTGAGTTAAGGGTTTTCGGATGATTCAACGTAATCTCACGCACGCCATCTGATTCCTGGAATAGTACCAACTCCGTAGATGTTGATGCAGCCACATTGCTAGCCAAACGGCAAGCAGTTTTAAAAGAATTTGGTTAAATGCGCAACATGTCAGTTACTTTTGAACTAGTGTTGGTTAACGTTAGGCAAACAGCTGACTTCACTTACATTCTATGCCATATCTCAATTCATAATGGTCAGATGGAGTCAAGCAAAATATGAATCTAAAGGTAATTGAATGGTCAATAATCGCACAAAACACTATTTTCAAATCGGTTAAGTAGTTTGAATACAATTATAAAAAATATTTCCAAAAAATCAATTTTTTGCTCGAAAACGCAATAAATTTCGTTTTCAAACGCATAAGAAAAATATTTAAAAATTCAAAAAATCTATTTTTATTTTTTCTTCTTAAGAACCGCACTTCTGCGAAGAAAATGAGATATCAAGGAACAAAATCTATGAATAAATACAGGAGCTGTGAGCAATTAAGTGCTGAAAAAAGTGGTGTTTTTGAGATTTTTTTAAAAATAAATTTTCATTTGCTTCGACTTTTGTTCTGTTCTGAAATTTTTTTTTCTGATCTGGCTATTGACCAAAATACGAAGAAAATAGAAAAAAAATTTTCTAAACACTTAAAATACTCAAATTTGACTGTTACTTCATTCAGTTAAATTGATCCAGCTACAATATTTATTCATAGATTTTCTTCATCAATACCTTATTATCTTTGTAGAAGTGTGATTGAGCGCGTTCACCAGCATAAATCGATGACAAAAAAATCGACTATTTTTGTTAGATTGTGCTGGTGAACAGGCATGATGTGCAAACATGATTGCTAATTTTCGTGATTGTGTTAGATGTGAATAAATCAAAGAAATAGTTTGTTAGAATTGCTTGATTGTGATTTGTTATCGATAGCACACAGCTGTCAGTTGTAAACAAACAAGAAATGTAATGAAGACAAAAACAAAATGAATGTGGAAACTTCTTTGTTTTTAATTAATGAATTGGCAGAGGACGTGGTTTCGCAAGTAGCTCACGGAAATTCGTGCAAGGCTCTGAAGGCTCTACTGGTTGTTGTGGAGGAGGAGGAAAGCTTGAAAAGCCGCCTATTCAAAACGAAGCAGCCGTGACAGTGCAAAATTACAGAATGGACAAATTCAAGGATTATTTCATGATGTCTCGTGCATCGTTAAGGACTCTCAGCTTATTGCCCATTAAATGCTTTATTAAAATGAACATTTGCAGACCCTTCTTTGCGTTGCCCTGGATGAACTAATAGCGAAAGTAACTTTTAATAAAACCCAGCGTTATGTAATTTTGCTGCTGTCAAAACACAGGAGTTCTTCATATTACTAAATTACCGTTTTAAAATAGGAAAAAGATCTGGCCATCAGATATTCGAGTTTGTTGTGTACATTCTCGCCGGGATTACAACAAATTTTAAATGGCTAACAAAGTTTTGAGGAAAATTCAAGGGGATTCTAGGAGCAGTTGCTGCTTTTGACGACGGTCGTATAAATTTAACAGTCTGTTCTAAATTTTATTTAGCTATTAGTTGCCAAAAATTCAAAACTTCCGCCAACAAAAAAAATATATCGATGACTCTGTTGCCTTAAAATTTTATCAAACGCGTTCACCAGCAGCCAAACACTTTTTTGTTGATTGATGATTTATGTTAGATGATTGGTGTATGCTGGTGAACGTGCTCATTCTTAAGTCAAAAAAATAATATTAGTTTTTTTTTGGATTTTTTTTATATATTTCCTAGGCAATTAAAAATGAAATTTCTTGCATTTTCGAGCAAAAAATCGATTTTTTTGAAATATTTTTGCTCATTGTATTCAACCTTCTAAACCGATTTGAAAACAATCTTTCAAGTTATTATTGACAATTTAATAATCTTTCGATTCCTATCTTGCTCGACACCATCTGACCATTATGAATTAAGATATGGCATAAAATATACATAAGTGCACCTACCGAAAAAATGAAAAAAATTCATATTTAAAAAAGTTAATATGAAAAAATTTTTGAAATCGATTTTTGAGATCCAAACTACACTTAAAAATAGTTTCAGTCGAAATGGGTCATTTAATTTTTTTTTTTTTTTGTAAACTAGTGTAATTAAGGAAAAGCGGAGAGCTTAGCTATGCCTTTGTAAATGGAAATATCAGATTTTCCACCTTTTTTATGGAGAGGAATAATTTAGAACTCTTTCCAAGATTCAAGTAATAGATTGAAAAGTTTAAGCAAAGGTTTGCATAAAGGAGTACAGCACTCTTTGAGAACACAATTAGGAATGTTGTCTGGGCCAGGGGACTATGGGGATTTTAGGGATTTCAAATGCGAAAGTAGAGAGCTTTCAGTAATTAAGGGAGCACAAATCGAGCTAGAAGAAGAAATGCTATGAGGATAAGAAGTGTTAGTAAGACGGACTGAGGAATAAGTTGATTGAAAAAAGTCTGCGAATCATTGCTAGCCTTTTGGTCACCCAGAAAATACGAAGAAGGTAATGATGAAGATCTGAGCTTAGAGTATACAAAGCTATAGAATTGTTTAGGATCCTCTGCAAATTGAATTTTGCACCGAGCCAGATGTTTCATATGGCACTCAGAGTTAAAAAGTGTTAAGTTAGATTTTACTATTGAATATTAAGAAAAACCAGCAGCATAAACAATTTGATTATACTTTTTGAAGCATCTAGACTTAATATTTTTCAATTTAGAAAGTCTAGGACAGTATCAAGGAGGCATAAGTGGCGAGGGAAAGGTAACGATATTAGGAATACAGATATCTGAGAGAGAATTAATGGATTGAAATCCATCGTTTTCGAGTGCTTCTGGCGATACTTTGCAACCATACTAAGAAGAAGTAGCTGACATCTGTATGTTAAGCTGAGGGTTTGGTGTGAACGCAGGCTGCAGGTTTTCGCAGCTGCTGTTTAATAGGCTGTAACATTCAAAAGACAATCTGTAGATTTACATACTTTTAGTTGTGCGCTGCACTGGCTGTTGAGTTTTCCCCTTGCGTCTAACTTCGTTTGCCCAAACCGCATCAACATCATGCATTCCGGTCATGATATAGCTAACACCTTCTTTCATAAGCTGCAACCATACTGGTGATATGATGTCAAATTTCTTGGCAAATATTTTGGCTATATCATAGCCATGCGAGTTCCACTAAAAAAGATAAGCAAATTATGTATATATTAAGTTCACATTTTCACCCCAAAGTAAAACCATCTTCTACCCCCTACTCACCGGAGTCACATAGCCCAAGGTGGTACCATTGAAATGCCTCAAGCCCGTGTCCTTATAGTAAGCTCTATGATGTGCCATTATATCTTTGGCCAAGGGTTCGGGTGTTACCAAATTCAGTTGGAAGACATCGCTTTCCTGAGGGCCACGCAACACAAACGACTCTTTGTTGTGTTTGGTCTTTGTTTTGCTGTTTGGTGACAGAGTGCCCAGGACCACAGCCAGCAGGCAACTCAACAGGATAAACAATGACGTGGAATGCATGTTGTTTTAGCAGAAACTAATACTAGTTTTTAGGTATACAAAGTATACACAATCAACCGCAGCCGGCCTCCCCCATTAGAGATGGCCGATATTTCGGTTCCCTTTCTGCTACTGGTCACGAGTATTTTAAAGTAACGAGTCAAAGTCACTCAATCTGTAACGGTTTTTGTGCTAGTAAAAATATTTAAAAATTATAAATATTAAAAATATTGTACGTAAAGCTGCAAATGGGAATATGTAGTAGGTTTCTTGTACTTCATCATCATTTTTATTAGTTTAATTTGACATTTAGAAACTAATTCCTACGCATCGGTAAAAGGACAATGCTTGGCATACGGCACATCTATACAAATGCAGCCACTAGCGCTGGAAAAGATTCCGAAATTATTTTTAAAATCATTTTAATATAACAAAATTGCATTTGTCTTACTCATCGGGTGCATCATTGCCTATGTGGTATTCTCGCAGCAGTGAAACAAATTCAAAGGGATTCACTTTGCCACTGACTGGTAAACGCTTGGGCCCACTAAGATTCACACAACCTTGTGGACAGGGAATACCCACGAATTTGCTATGCTTCATCGTGGCAGTGGCCAAATAGCAAATGCTAAGAAAATGTGAACAGCGATAACGTCCTGAAAATTAGAGTTCTTAAAAGAAGTACACAACATGTGTTTGGTTTAAAATTCTTACTAATGGGATTTCCCTTACAATAGGGCTGCACCCTGCCGCCGTTTACACAATAGTTCAAATGTCCAGTATTATCCTCCTGCCCTAGGAAACCGGCATTTGTGTGTAGCACTTGTATTACACTGGCATCATCCAAAGTTAACCGAAATCGATTTGATTTCTTTCGTTCGATAAGCGGACGTGCCGGATCCAAGCCTATGATGCGATATTGTTTTTTTGTCAAATGATTTGAAATCATGCCACAGATATGAGCACCCAGCGAATGACCCACACAGGTGATTTTCTCTCTTGTTGCTCCATAGTGTGTGAGATAGGAATACACCTGGGCGGTGCATTGAGCGGTGAGTCGAGTGTTGATCAACGAATGCAAATAGCAGGGATAACGTGTCAAAGGCCGCCAATCCACCGTAATGACATTGTAGTCACGCGACAAATAAGCTAAAAGCAAAAGTCAGAGATCCAAAAATATAAATTTCATTCAATCATTAACTAACCATCCCTCAGGAATTGCAAATGTTTGTCAATAGCCGTGCCATTGAAGCCATGTACAATGAAAACAGTTTCGCGCTTTTTACTAAATCCACCTTGATACAGAGATATTGGATTTTTTATGTTCAAAGGCAAACCACGTCGTGGCCCAGTGCTGAAAGAGAAACGAAATGGCGAAATGTTATGCAAAATGCAAACAAAGTAATTGATAGGTTGGGTAGGAAATTAATCATATGGGAACTAGATATGTATAATAATTTTTTAGTATACGCTTCAATGAATGCCAATGCATATGTAATGAATGAAAAAGGAAGCCAGAGACAAATTAAGATATAGAAAATTCCCACAAATAAAATGTGCAATTGCAAGATTCTTAATTCTGAACATCTCAAGTTAAACAATAAAAAAAAAATTACCATAATTCAATTAAGGTGAAACCTTGGCTTTTAGAGTTGTATCACAGCGAAAATATAAACAGAATAACAAAATTAGCCTCAAGCCACCAACAAGATTTGGAAGTTACTCTAAAGATTTTGAACATTTTGTTATTCTCAAAATGGAGATCCCAGAGGTAGGCAACTCAAAATGCATCGTTAATTTTTAACTGCTTTTAGCTTTATTCTCGTTGTGAATGTAAAACATCTTTAACTTCTTGACCTCGAGCCGTCAAACTGTATAGAAAAAAATGTATGGAAACATATAACAAACAAAATATTCCCAATAACATCTAATACTAGCTGACTCGGGGCGCGATGCTATGCCACCGATAGTATTTTAAACAAAAAACGAAGAAGTAAAGCTTACATTACAATTGCCATCTATTAAACGTTCATGATAATCTTAACTCAGTTTAAAATTAAGCAAATTTTGCGATTTTGTGGACCTATCGATCTTCACCATTTATCCATTCACCCGTATTCATAATTTAAACACATACAAAATTTGTGTAATTTTCGCAATTTTTAGAACTTTTGATCTTTCCCATCCGTCTATTTAGCTGTTTTTATGATAATCAAAACTCATTATAAAATTTTTGAAACTTTCGCAGTTTTCTGGACCTTCTATTTACCTGTCTATTCACACATCTATTTACACGTCTTTTTCACCCGTCTATTTAACCGACTTTAAAACAATCTAAACTCATAAATGAGTTTTTGAAATTTCGAGATTTATGAGACCGTTCGATTTACCCGAATATTTAGCCGTATTCATGACCATCTATGATTCTAGATGCATTTCGTGGGCAGAACACGAATCTGTTTTGGGAAATGGCACATCAAGTTTAAAGTTGCTCGAAATGCCTATTTTGACCCTTTTTAGGCACTTTTTGTTTTGAACCTATACTATTGTTTGGAGTCTCTTCTATTATCGTAAAGTAAAATTTTTTTAAGTTTAAGCTTAATACTCAGCTATAAAAAATCTTTTGTAAAATTTCGACAGGCCTCTTACGCTCGGTCGAACTCAGACAAACTAAAATTTCCGTTCCTGAGTGTCGGAAAAATAATGCGCCGCTAGCTTGAAAGGCGCCTTCTTAATTTACAGGCAGACACAGGACGATTCAATTCCGACGCTCAGAAGCAGAAAATATAGTTTGTATTTTTTGCGACATCGAAATATCATCAACCATGTCTGTCGCAAAAAAAAAAATAACAAAATAAAAACCGATTATCACAATTCGGGATTTTGACCCATAAAAAGCATTTCGATGCAGTTTTTGTAAAAAAAGCATGGGAAGCTGTGGCTGCAGAGGTCAGAAAAGATGGTGAGTTTTACTAAGAATAACGTGAAATATTGTAAAAAATATAATAAATATATATATATTTTGGCAGATGATTGCAAGATAGCCTGAAAGTCTCTGAGGAAAGAAAGAAGCTACCCAAGAGTGGAAGTGAGGGTGGTGTCGCCTTGACGCAGCCATAAGTGGGAGATGGTGTCGACTGGCAGTTTGCGCAGAACATGCTGGGGTCTTAGTCATATTTTGCCATTTTTATAATTAAATACTTTCATTTCAATTTAAATGTAATTAAATTAATTTTAAATGCAACACAACAGCTGACAATGCAGTGTGAGCGTTTCACAATTTGAGGTATTTTGATGAACGGTGTTATTTTGGCGTTGAACGTTCACACTGCACCTTACGCTACCCCGCGGAAATAGTTTTCAATTGCGCTAGCGGACGATTTTGGTTGTCTGAGTACTAAGCTTTAAAATAAAATATCGCTAACAATTCTACGGTTTTTATTTAGCGAAGATATATCATTTCGAATTCAATACGCTTTTTTCTTATCAGTGCCACTGACTACAAGCAACGTCCCTACAATATCAAAAACTCTTTGCTACATATCTTTGTTCAGCCGGCTTTCGCAACTTAAAACTAATTTTGTCTAATTTCAAAAGAATTGGTTTATTTTGTTTCGATTCCTCGAGCCGGCACCGCAACCCTGATTGAAATGAAAAAAAAAGAAGGAGAAAGCTAAGATTAAGCTGTTAGTTTACTTTTTCACTTATGAGTAGCTCAGCTAGTGCAATACACTAAGAGAAAAATTGCATAGTAAAAACTATAACAATCATATTTGATTATACTATGCCATTTTTGTATTAAAATCAATTAACTAAAAATATATTTAAGCACCGAAGTTCCTTTGCTCCTTTAATATGAATCATCCACGGAATTTGAACTTGAGAATTATAAGTAGTCTCATATTTTTAGGCAGATTGTAGATTTCGTTCAATACAAGTAGTATCAAGTAGTTACTATACTATCTTACGGTTCTTAGTATCTTTTGCAACCCACGGGTGCAATGGCACAGCCCGTTGAGACGGCATTCTAATCGTGTTCAGTTTTAGGGCCCTGAGTTCGAGTCCCCGCAGAGTAGGTACAAATTTTACGATTTTACAATACAATTTAATCAAATTCGCTGTTTTTTAAAGCACAACTGGTGGTGGGTCCCTTTAGGGATTCCTGCTGTGGAAGTTCAAACGTAACGTCTGAAGTGAAGTTCAGAATGTGGTAAATAAATGAATTTCCTTAGGTATAACATATATAATATAAAAACTTTATTTATTTTATAAATCACGCATGCAAACCGTTTCTGAACCAAACCGATCCAAACCGTAACCGAACCGAAATTTCAGCTGATAAACCGACGAAAGGTTCGATTCAGTTTAGTTCATAGACGAGTTTTCGCCACTTTTAGCGCTTATGTTCAGACAATGATACATGTACATTTGGAAATTTTAATCGACTTCCTGGGATAAGTTTTATCCGAAATTAGGTTAAATTAAGTTTTGCTGATGGAACCTCTACAAGGCAGCCAACATATAGAACGAATTAATCCTTAGCGATGCAGGATCGATGTAGCTAGCTCGCTTAAGGGGGGAGCCTGCTTTAGAGGCTTAAAAAATCGAATTTTTTTTTTTGCATAAATGTCTACCTAAACTATCCAAGAATGTGTCCCTAAAATTTCAGAAGCCAACTCAAAATATTTTTAAAGTTACAGGAGAAATAGTGAGCAAGCGTCGAGATTTTTATACTCTGTACCGAAGGTACATAGAGTATATTAAGTTTGTGCAAAAGTATGTAACAGGGAGAAGGAATCATTTCCGACCCTATAAAGTATATATATTCTTGATCAGCATCAACAGCCGAGTCGATATAGCCATGTCCGTCTGTCCGTCCGTCCGTCCGTCCGTCCGTCCGTCCGTCCGTCCGTATGAACGAAGAGATCTCAGAGATGGTAAGAGATAGAGGTTTGACATGTATGGGGCATATATTTCTTATACTTGCAGGCAGATCAAGTTTATTTTCAATTTTTGCCACGCCCCCTCCCGCCCCCGCAATTTGGAAAAAACGTCATATCTCCTACAGTTTTGAAGATAGATCGTTCGTACCTTCTAGAGATACCTTGTAAATAAAATTATTTATCGATTTGCTGAAGGAATGATAAAGATCGGATGAACGATACTCAAGTTATGAGCAAAAAACGGCCAATAATCACCCAGCACCACCCCACCCACCACCGCAGCATTCTGATTGAACGTCAATCTTAGTGAGAGAGAGAGAGAGAGAGTGAAACTTAGAGATGAGCGCGTATAACTCGTGAGCAAATGCGAGCTGAGACGTTAAGGGTACAGAGTATGTTATAGTCGGGCTTGACCGACTTTCTTTCTGTCATATACGAAAACTTTGACGTGCGATTTCTCGGTTTTTAATTTTTATGATTTTTCCTAATTGGCGGGAAAGAATGGGAAAAAATTAAACGTCCTATCGAAACGAGACAAAATTTATTGTATTCGGGATTAAATTCTCTTCTAGTTGAACCCAAAAAAACCTTCAGAAAGTTATGATTAACCCACTTTTTAAACAATCTGAAGTGAATTTTTTAAAAAAAAAAAAAAAGTTTTGAATTTCTCACTTTTTGTTCAATTTTCTTGGTTTAACTGAAGCTATACTATTGAAAATAGAAAATTTTTTGGGTTTTTTTGTTTCAGATGGAAATTGCGACCTGCATCTTTCCCGCCGCACGACACATGCACACTCGAGGAGCCTCGGCGAAATGCTTGTACCAGGTATAATATGACATATATTATAATGAAAAAATTTGAGAAAACTGTTGAAATATATAACAATACAACCTGAAAGTTTCGTTTCAATCGAATATTTCTTTCCTTTCCAAAAAAGTCCTCGGAAAAATCGATTTTTTAAAGCTTCTAAAGCAGGCTCCCCCCTTAATATACCTGTCATCAGACTACATTTCTTCCTTGAAATCTTGCCCATTGATTTTTGTGAATATACCATTTCCTCAATGGAACGATATTCTCCATATTCTGTAAGATATAAAGCATTTATAATTTAAAGTTTATCAAATGTTTTCTAGGAATTCAATTTCTAAAGTGTGCGAAGAGTTGCCAATTTACTTTAGAATTCATAATATTCCGAACTTAAAAACAGTAACGAGCCTTCATAATAAAATCAGTGCGAACCACTGAGCCGAACCGAAACCGCGGCTTAGTTAGCTACAAAAAACATGTAATGAACCGAACCGGGGATTCAAAAGCTGTCTGAATCACTGAACCGAATTTAAAGTCACATACTATTAAGAGTTACATACTATTAAAAAGAAGCTTGGCCCTGGCCCTCCTGGAGGTGCTGTGTGAGCCAATTTTTACTATAAAAAGAGTTTCACTTTAAAGCAGTGGTGTCCAAACTCATACAATCAAACATTGCGCTTGTGTGCTTAGCAGCGAAACACGAAGTGGACGTCAACAAATAAACGCCTTGTGAAGTAAAACAAAAAGCCTAACACTCGCATCGTAAGAGAGCAAGCCCCCGAGCGTGCTATTTATAGAACACACGTATTCTCTCTCTCTATACGTGTGTCGGCTGCGACGCCGGCAGAACAATGAGTTCCTATCCCATGGGATAGGTTTTTGGCATTTTGGACACCAGTGCTTTAAAGCCTCGAATATATACCAAAGCTGCTTAACTTAAGTATTGTATTTATACGAAAATTAATCAAAACTAAGCCATTATCAGACCAGTTTTATTTGTTTACATTGTAATATTTTTTTTTTCTCAAAATTACATTACGCCCTAGCCAGAGTATAATAATGCAGGTGCCAACTCAATAATGCTTCTGCACAGTTTCACACATCTATTGGCCAGTTAAATCATCAACAATTTCTGTAATAGATTTCTAAGAGTCATCAATCATGTAATTGTTAGCCTGACTGAGACCACAAAGATTGTTGCATTGTTGTCTCCGTTTTGGTCATGACAGAGAATCTTGTCTCGCCGTTCTCCAGACAAGTTGAAAGACTTTTAAATGCGGCGACGACGCATCGTTTGTAAAGTAATTGGCAATTGGGCCAATTGATGTCATCAATGACCGCGTTTAGTGATCAAAAATTGTGCCACAAAAGTGGAAACAGCGCCTGCTCAGTGGGTCAGAGTCCGGTTTACGAAAACAAGTTGTCCGCCCATTAATTATATATTTGGTTATTTTTAGTATATCCTTGGTGGTTACACAAGTTTTTTGTTTCATTGACATACTAACCAAGTGAGCGAAATTTCAATTGCCTAACATCTGCCTCCAACTTTCTCTTAGCAAAAAAATTTTCCCTTAGAAATTAAAATGGATTATCGTAAGGCGTTGATCGCGCTTGTCAACTGTTGAGTTGGCCAGTTTCGCTAAGTGCTGGAAAAAATGGCTTAAAAGAGCTGGACTCAAACATTGAGATTTGTTCAAGGCATTTTTGACTTAAGAAAATCATAGATCTGCGAATTGTACAAAAATATTTTGAAGCAGTTTAGTCTTTAATGAAGATGAATGATGCAAGCATATTCAATTATTTACATATGTTTTGTTTTTATAAGCTTTAGTATTATGAAGAACGCGACATTTAGCACGCGACATATTGCAAAAAGCTGTGGAAATGCCCATATGTCATTTAAGATACATACTACAACCTTGCTTTCGTAAACAATTCCGGCTTCAGGCATAGATAATCATTCAAATTCGGCGCACTCGTCTCACATATAAAGTGAAATTCTTCTTTACATTCGTAGTCATGATACCCATATGCAGCATTGTAGAAGCAAACGGTAACACAATCCTCCTCTGGCGAATAATTATCAGGTTGTGATGGTCCCCAATTCAAATAGGGGACTCTATCACCATTCTTAGATAAGTTGAACACCCGTCGACTACCCAAGCAATTAATTCCTACCCATGCAGCATCTCGCCACTGGTTGGTAACAACAGGGAATCCCAGACTCTTGATTGAATTCAGACAATATATATATTCATATATTGATATTTGGCGCCTAACTTACGACATTGACGATCGGCCTCATACCAATTGTTCTGTAAATATAGTTAAAAATTCAGATTTATTAAGAAGAGACTAAACTACATTGTTACCTTAATCGAGGACACGTGATAACATTTCTCGTCCACAAGCGTAAATTCTGGTGGACAACTTTGCGCTTTGAGGCCCAAGGCCAGAGACAGAAGAGAAATTACGAACAGTCCGCGTGAAATGGCCATGATATGGGATAAGACTATTTTAATTGCGAACATTTTGGGTCATATTTATACACTGGCAAAAGCAGATAACAAATAATTTTAGTGTATTTGAATAGTGCGCTAAGCTGAATAATGATAATTATTTTCAAACATTCAATTTAAATTGTACCAACATTCTACGTAATTTATCAGCTGAACCTTTTGTCAACAATGCTGTTCTTGGAGTTCCAGTTTACACAAAATTTTTAATCGGGTCGATTGCCCATCATATACAACACAACATTTTTATACCCTTGCAAAGAGTATTATAATTTTGACGAGAAGTTTGCAACGCATAGAAATATTAATTTCCGAACTCATAAACTATATTATATTCTTGATCAGGGCGACGAGCTGAGTCGATTGAGCTTTGTCTGCCCGTCTGTCTGTTTCTACGCAAACTAGTCTCTCAGTTTTAAAGCTATCGAGCTGAAATTTTGCACAGAGCCTTTTTTTTACTGCACGCTGCTAATATGTATGGAAATATATCTTATAGCTGCCATAGGAACCATTGGTGGGAAAATGGTGAAAAAACCTTTATTTTGTTAACTAAATCGTTCTTATGTTTGTTGATGATTAATATTAAACGCTTTGAAACTAATTTGATAAAGTTGATCGACATCAGGTGACTATAAATTATGGTTGCCATAGGACCGATCGGTCGAAAATGGGCCTTAGTAAAAATTTTTGTTTTATTTTTAATGTTAGCATCTTTAAACTCGATGATTACTAATTTTATGTGCTTTCAAATAGATTCGCAAAATTTGGTCAAAATCGGATGACTATATCTTAAGGCTGCCATAGGGCCGATCGATCGGAAGTTGAGTCTTAGTGAGAAAAGCTTTTTCGTTTTCAACTTTATCGTCCTTAAACTCGGCGTTTGTTAATTTGATATGTTTTCAAAAAGATTCGCGAAATTTGGTCGAAATCAGATGTTTATCTGTCGGAAAATGGGTTTTAGTTACAAAACTTTTAGATTTTTATGTAAGCGTTCTTAAAAATGTCTTAAACTGAGACATTTCAAAAACAGCATTTGCAAGGATAAAAAAACTTCGGCACAGAGTCGGCACAAGTTAGCTTCGCCTTCTTGTTTTACTATATCCTGTTTAAGGCAACATTCAGAGCCACGCAAAATTTTGATTTATTATTACCAGCCGTGAACTCGAAACTGTCTACAAGATAAAATGAAGCCAGTCATATTAATATTCAACGGCACAATTTCTACAATTTCTAAAAATCTTGGACTCGGACGAAGTCGCAGCGGGTTCAGCAAGTAAAGTATATATGTTCTTGATCAGCATCAACAGCCGAGTAGATATAGCCATGCCCGTCTGTGCGTCCGTATGAACGAATTGAGATAACGATAGAGAACGAGAGAACGATAAGAGATAGAGGTTTGACATGTATGGGACATATACTTCTTATACTTGTAGGCCCGGCATTAGCTTGAAAATTCCATCTCGACTTACAGAAAATTCTACACAACTCAAGATTTCAGGTATTGGCCCAATCCTTTCGAACTTCTATCATTTCAAATGTGCTTACTCCAATCCCCTTCGAGATCACATGTTCATACATAAGAGAGCGAGAGCGACAAAATTTAAGTATAAGAAAGTATGGTCATGAGCGATGATTTGCCATTCCATTCGTGTTCAGTGCGTTCAGTCGTGGGTTTAAATCCCAGATGAGCGCAAAAAAATTTTATGTTTCTTTGTTTTTCAGAAGTTTTAAGTAAACCAAACTGGTGGCGGTCTTGAAGTGTATAAGACTGTCTTATGGAAAATGGTGGAGGAAAAAAGTAGAGGAAATGGAAAGAAAAGGTATCTTTCCTGGGATCAAATCAATATTACATATCGAGCTCAAAAACAATCTCGAACGTGCTTAAAATGGTCCTGTATTTTGGGATTAAATTGTTCTCGAATTCTTTGCCTTATTCAATCTGTTTAAGATTACCCCGGGATAAATGTAATCTGATTTTAGGATTAAAAAAGTCGGATCAACTGAATCCTTTTTCGGGACGGGTCAAGAATATCCGGGACTACGTTGTTTTCATTACCGATTGGGATTAATTTGATCCCGTATGGATTGATTTTTTTTTTTGACGGTAAGAGATAGAGGTTTGACATGTATGGGGGACATATACTTCTTATACTTGCAGGCAGATCAAGTTTATTTTCAATTTTTGACACGCCCCCAGCCATCCCCGCAATTCGGAAAAAATGTTATATCTCCCACAGTTTTGTAGATAGATGGCTTGTACCTTCTAAAGATATTTATTTATCAAGATTATTTATCGATTTGACGAGGGAATGATAAAGATCGGATGAACTACTCAAGTTATAACTACAAATCAGTTCCAATCAAAGATCTGTTTTGATTTGGTTACAGTAATGCCGCCATCTATTGGTCAGTTTTGAAAATCAAGTGGTGGCGCCATCGATATGTCGATATGTCAAGGGAGAAAATCAAGTAGTGGTACCATCTATAAGTCAAGGTATGACCAAAAGAAAGTTTGTTGCCGCAGCGCAGCAGCAGCGCAGGTACTGCAGGTACAGAGCGTATGACAGTCGCGCTTGACCGACTTTCTTACTTGTTTTTGGTTAAAATATCGTAAACAAATTGAGAAAACAAATGTTTAATTTACAAAAGGGATTGATTGGAGAACCAGAAATTTGAACGGAAGAAAGAATTTGTTAAGGAAATACTGGCAAGAGGAAACTAAATACATACAATAATGATGCAGCTTTGGTATAAAAATATGCAATCGTGATTAATGTATTTAAAAAAATTTGTTTAATAAAATAAAAAGAAATAAATAAAAAATAGCAGCGATGCAAACCGATTGGGAACTATGACTGGTTCTGTTCAGTGTTTTATAGAGGTTTTAAACCACCGATTCGGTCTCTAACACAGCTTTTGATGCAAATTAAACAGCGGTTTCGGTTGTGCTCACTGGGTTTCTCTCATTTTTTTGGACTTTAAACTTTCATTTTCGAAATTAAAGTTTTATAGAGGTTTTAATCCACCGATTCGGTCTCTAACACAGCTTTTGAGGCAAACTAAACCGCGGTTTCGGTTGGGTTCACTGGGTTGCTCTCAATTTTTTGGACTTTAAACTTTCATTTTCGAAATTAAAGTTGGAAGAACATTTAAATATCGTAAGCACCTTCAGAACGGTGCGGTTTTTATGGGATTTTCAGCCACCAGGTCATACACGAAATTCTGTCCCAATTCCAAGAAGAAATCGTACCAATATCTTTAAAAACGCTATTCAGAATCCAATCCTTTCTTGTTCTTTAAGAGGAAGTTGGAAAAACTCTTCATTGCTGCAACGATGCAAGTATTTTCGCATGGCTGAGTTTTCTACTACATTTTCTTAACATTTTTGCCTCAAAAATGACGACGAAATTCACCGAACCGTTTACTTTTGCCATTTTTAGGTTCAGCATTTTGTGGTGTTTATTTAAATAAATTTTATTTTATTTTTATACCTATATTCGTTCAAGCTGAAGATAATCAACATGATTTTTAGGTCGTTCCTGCAAAGCGAATAGATTTGGATTTTGAGTGACAGTTTTTTTTGTTATTTTCCGATTTTTAAATCAGAATCAGAATCAAAATCACTTGCAGGAACACCCTTAAAGTGTGAAGGTTGATTTTGTAGAAGTATTATTTTGTATTATCTTGAAGTTTATTGCCTAAGAATTGCATATTTTGGGTCTTTTAGCTTAGTCATCGCGGCTACCACTTGCGTATCAAACTACTGAGGCTACAACTCTTCAAGTATCTGTGTCTTCGATTCAGGTAATTACTCTAACTATTTTTTTTTTTTAGTTTTCTCAATTCAAGTTAGTCAAGTCAAAACATACACTTCTTAAAACACAATTCCCGAAACTTGAACTTACGGTGCATACAGCCGATGCTCAATATAGGGACTCGGACAAAAGTTTTTATCTTTCAGAAAACAACGCATCACATTCAAGTCCAATGCCCCGCTATTGAGCAGATTTTTCCAGTCCATTTGATTAAGCACCAATGTTTGGGCATCTGTGAAAAGGATGATGAGCGAAGGTGTATGTCAATGGGTATTGTTAAAACTGTGTGCAATAACTGCTTTTGCGCTATACCTTTGGCAAAGAGTGTGAACAGACTGAGCACAATTAAATATTTCATTTTTAAATGGTGGCTTTTCACTGTGCGAACTATTTTCGTATAATTAAAAAAGTAGATTAGATTGTTGTTTGGCTTGGTGGGGTTTTTGTTTCAGTTGAAGTTTTGGAAACTTTATTGTACAATTAGATCATTTTGTGCAATTTAAGTTTATTATTTTAATAAAGTGATTAAATATTGTCACAATTATTTTTAACTTAAAATTAATCTTAGTTAACAATAAATTTAATAATTTTGATTAGTTTGTAATATTTTGTTGAGTATTTTCACATTTTTTAAACACGTTTCACTTGCTTGAATTGGAAATGAATTTGTTTTATGTCATATTTTAGAATCAACAAGAAGAGCCTTCCGGTTATCATAGGAGCTAAATTCGCACATTCTTGATATTTAAAACTTTTTTCACAATCTTCATATTAAAAACGTAAATTGAGTTGCCTTTTTCTTGATTGATATAATTCAAGTATAAATTTAGTTTTCATTTTTTTGTTAATATTTTATTTAACTTTTATATGTCAACACATATTTTAATTAAAATTTTTAAAAATTGTCATTCACTTTTCTCAATTTTTTCTTTTAATTGGGTTTAAAATTTCGCCGACATATTTCCCAATAATCCAATTTTCTTTTCAATGCCGCTCCACATTTTGCTCATTGATAACACGTTTTGACATTTGATTTCTCTATTTATCAAGCTATTTAGCTTGAATCCTTTTTAACCGTTTGGGTAAGCGTTGACGCATCCGGACCACGTCTTGCTTATTCGCGCGTCGCGCTGCAAATGCAGAGCATGAAAAGCGCAACCAAAAGAAAAATGCAGTGGCAAAAAAAAAGTAAAAGAAATTGGCCAAAGAATTGCGTTGCCTTGACTTTGCTTTGCTTTTGCCTTTGCAAACGTGAATGACTTTGCGTTTGTCTGACTTTGTTGTGGTGTGCAGACATGAAGCATCGCCTCTTAAAGATGAAAATTCATAGCACACGCAACGCTGCACTGATTTATTTGTGATCAGGAGGTTTCGTTTTACCAACTCAATGTCATTCGCCTGCTTTACGCTTGCGATTTTGATAGCTACTATTTTTACATAATAAATACTTAATGGTTGATGCAAATTCTTATAATTAGTCAACATTTGCTCGAATTTAATTAAGCCAAGTTGTATCAAGTTTGTTGCCTAAGTCTTTTGTTTTGTAGGGCAATTTTGTATATTTAAAAATTTTATCCCGGAAAAAAATCTTTTTGCTTGCCTGACGCTACCTATTTGCAAGCTGTGCTCTTGATGACAAATGGCTTTCAATTTTTAGATTGGCCTTATTGTTGGTTATAAACAAAAAGTAGCAGACTGTTTTTTTTTTGGTAGCGCAGAGATTGTGACAATGTTTCCAAACCTTTGCAAGGTGGACACTGGCCCCAGTGAAAAATGGGAATGTAGCTTACTTCAGGCTATTGTACATTAATCAATTTGGAAAGGAAAGCAACATTTACCTTAAAAGTTGGGCAAATATTTTAGCAAGGACGTAAATTAAAGTTTTTTTGGAGGAACATTAAAATGTTGGCAACAAATCGTTCCTTTAAAGATGACTCCCACCGAATGAAATGAAAACAAATTAGTGAGTGGCAACACAAACAGCGACCCAAGTGTGTGTTATTAAGGCAGTTGTCCCTTTCTCAAAACCTCATTTCTCTTGGTCTTAGGTTGTAGGTGGCAAAAACAACTTCATTTTATGAAGTGGAGAGTGGTTTCTTAACATATTGACACCTACGTGTGAAACGTAACTTAGCTCACAAGCTCTTATCTGGCATACAAATTTTTGAACCTCGTTACTCGAGGAACCCGAACTTAACTTCGTGTTCTTTCAAACAGTTCATATCGTGTCCCGTTAGCACTACTTTCTTTCTTGCAATTTAAACTGGTCTATGAAATTGATAAGTTTTTCTTCTACTAACATAAATATACAACAGATGCACTTAACATAATGTTACACCTTATGCCTCTATATGCCTCAGGCTGAGAGAAAGTGGTACCTGGAAAGATAGTAACTCTGGCCACTCCTCTATACTTCTGCATCAAGTGGCGGTACCGCCAACGCTTGACTACTGCATCCCAACAATAACGTTTACCACCATGTATAAAGTCTCCATACCGAGTCGACTGGACTGGAACTCAATACCTCATTGCAAACCGAATGCCATAAATTTCTACACTGATGGCTCCAAACTGGGTGGACAGGTAGGAGGAGGAGTCTTAAGTCCAGAGCTCGGGATCGAAACTTCATTTCGGCTTCCTGTCCATTGTAGTGTTTTCCAAGCAGAGGTTGTAGCCTTCCAGGAGGCTACCAACCTTCTGGGAACCCTCGCAATCCAAGGAAGTAAAGTATTCATTTTTTCAGATAGTCAAGCTGCATTAAAAGCCCTTGACGGTTATATCAACAATACCAAAACTCTTACGGAGTGCCGCAAATCTCTTAATGAGATGGGTCAGCACTTCGAAATTAATCTCGTTTGGGTGCCTGGACACTGTAACATTGAAGGCAACGAGATGGCCGACCACCTCGCCAGACTTGGCACCACCACTCAGCTCTTACCGAATAAGAGCAACATAGGGGTGCCTCTTGCGACCTTTAAGCCACAAACAAAGGAAACTACTCATCGAATAACCATGAATCGATGGCAAACAATTCACACATGTGAAGTATCTAGGCTTACATGGCCTACTATTAGTATTAAAAAATCTAGGGCGTTATTCCATCTAGAAAGACTGCATATTTCCCTACTTGTAGGGGCCCTTACTGGACACTGCCTAATAGGTAGACACGCCGCTAGGCTCGGCATCAGACACAATGACTTCTGTAGAGGCTGCAATTCAGTGGACGAGGAGGAGAGTGTACAACACCTTTTCTGTCATTGCCCAGCTCTTAGCAGAAGGCGACTCACAGTTTTGGGTCGTCCTTTTCTAAACGATCTGTCAGACATCTCTGAAATAGATCTAGCCTCTTTACTCAAATTTGTGATATTTTCTAAATGGTTTAAGGGGAAAGACCCACAAAATACGATCACAACGTAGAAAGGGTTATATGGTAACACAACGGACCTTCATTGGTCTAAGTGATGAAATGGGATTCTCACCCATTTCAACCATTGCAGCCTAACCTAACATAAGTATAAGAGGAAATTAAAAATAATTGGCTTTTACATAGACCAAAGAGCCACAAACCGAGCTTCTCTTAAGCTCTTGGCGTGTGTGCTTATACTTTTCTCACCAGTGAAAGGGACCTACAGTTTAACGCCGAATCCGAACAGCAACTCCGAGGCATTCCTGCATGTTGTATGCTTATTATGGCTTTATGGGAGGGTCAAGTGACAAAAGTCGAAGTTTGGCGAGGCTTCGGTGTACAAAATAATTGCATGCCCAATTTGATCTTCTTCTACTCTTGTCAGTCATGTGAATAATGATTTTAAATTAATCTAATATTTTACAGAGCACTTTCAAAGTTTCTTTCAGTAAAAGCAGCTTTGCCGGTTTCCGCTAGACAAAAAATTCAGTGTAACTTTTTAAGGGTACATACAAAACAAAACCAATTTTACATCCAACATTTTCCGTATTTGACCAAGAATTTTTGATTCTGCAATTTATTTTGTAAATTTTGCCAATCTAAACGGATAAACAAGATAAAAGTGTTTTTATTTCCGCTTAATTTCAACTGCCACTATTATATAATATTAGCCGAGAATGGAATTCGAACTTGAGAATTACAAGCAAGCTACTTAAGACTTATCTCGTCAAATGACGAGACAGACTCACAAACATATTCGCTTGCGAAATAGAGCAAGTATTTGGACTACCTTGTATTCATTACTCATTCCTCCAAATAATAAGTATGGTAAATTTCCTCAACATACACATTCGTTTCACAGTTAGACACTCCACTGAAACCTTTTTCCGCCAGCCATTTGTTTAAATTTGGAAAATTATAATAGCCACAAAGGTCTTAGTCCGGAGATTATGGTGAGTGCGGAACTCATTTGGCCCATTCGTAGCCCAACTCATAAAATTTTGATGTCATTCTCGCTAAGTTGTTTGATATTAACCAATTATGAATTTGGGAGAAATTGTTTGAATCTTGTACTGCCTGAATGTTATTGTACACTTGCTTGACAATTAATGTAAGGTCTATGTCAAATCACGTAGTCTTTTAATATTTCCTAAACACATTTTATGTATCAATCTAGTTGTCTTGCCATAAATTTTAATTAATTTTTTCGGGATTAACCGGCTGTAACTTTGCCCATCCAGCTGATTTAAATGCAACAAAATTTGTGAAAATAGAAGAGCTCTCAGGCTACATGCTAAACTGGTTGTTATTAAAATCCAACCACCGCAATGGCTTCTACACGACGATTAAGTTTGAAAAATTTGCCATAATTTGATGAAAATTACTCTTCAATGGCCTATTTCGACGCTTTTATTAATATGTATACTGTCGCATAAAAATCATAAATACAGATATTTTTGCTCGGTGTTAACTCCATAATTTTTTGAAAGCCAAAAATTCTGCAAAATGGATTTTCCCGGATATCTTGAAAACAAGAGCTGATGGACAAAAACCGAAACCAGTTCTGGAATCAGTGCACAAAACTGGATCCGAATTTCGCAACGAGAAGACTGGACCGAATTGGCCGGTGGCCTGTGTTATTGGTGTATGTTTTTAGGCAGATTCAATACAATTAACATCTGTGATGGGTTGCCTTAAATGCGCGCTTTGGCGCAACGGGTTAAGACGACATTCCAATCGTGTTCTGTCTAAGGGCCACGAGTTCGAATCCGTTCAGAGTAAGTAAAATTTTTTAAATTGTTTTAACTTAGGGCCGATTTTACATCTCCTACATAGCACTATCTGTCTGTAAACTAACATATAACAGA